>JASPKZ010001241.1:1427500-1845000 GCA_030220185.1 Diploptera punctata | reverse complement strand
CACGCTTTTGATGGTAAAATTATTTTCTTTTTGTTGATAACTCTAGTTTTATTCTATATGTGTTGGAGATGATTTTTTTGTTGACCACTTTAATTTATCCCAAGCGTGTTGGAAATTAAAATTATTTTTCATTTTTCAGTTCGGTTTTCTAATAAAGCGTGCTGTTTTAGTTTTTTAAAACTATTATTTATATTTTATTTCGTCTATGGAGCAGCTCTCTTGATGGTCCAACAATAATCGACCAGCATATTAGAATTCCATTTGTCTTGATATCCCTTTCCCAAAGCTGAAATCTCTTGAGTTAGCTCATTTGGTTTTATTTTACAATGGACGAATGGACGAAAAAACGTTTATTAAAAAATAATTATTTAAATCCATTAATTGAAATTGAAATAAAAAACTGTGGGTGATGGAGAAATTCCGAATGCATATTTGAAAGCACGATACATAACTGCATTAAGTACAACTATTGGTACTCATGAGACAAAACTCATGCTGATTAGTATAATCTTAGAATGTTTAGCTTGATTGCGGTGAAAACAATAAAAGTGTATACTGACCGTACTGGAGGAACTGGGGGTAGTAGAAAGTTAAGGCTCTCACATTTTTAGAGTCAGCAGAGTTGTCAGCCCTGTGTAACGGTCGCCATTACCCCCAGAATAATTGTGTAATACGTACTCCTTTCAGTTAGAGATTGGATCGACCTCAAAGAGGTGTTGCCAAAATATGTAGGACAGTTTGAAAGTTGTTTACGTACTTGGACTAGAATCTCCGATCTTCCGGTTTGTAGCGTATTACCTTAACAATCTACAGTAACTAAAATAATAATAATGAGAATGTTCACACATTGTGTATTGTTTTGTATTTTTATTTGTCCCGTGCATATTCACTTATGGTTTTCTTTCTGTTTTTACACACTGTGATGTGGTATCGGTCACATCTTTCCTTGCACATCTCGCATACACATGTGTCTTCTGGTACGTGATATGTCTTCTTGGTACATATTCTGTGGTGGAAACCGTGTGTACCGCCATCCTGGTCACCAGGTGTCGCAGCTCGTAGTTCGCCGACATCCAATTGTTGTTGCCATCGCCTCTGTGGAGTAGAATTCGTCCCAGATCTCGTCTTGTTTTCTCCTTCTGTTGTGTAGTACCTTTGCTGCTGCCTCTGTTGTGGGTAACAAGAATTTCAGCACCAGGTCTTGAAGCAGGAATGTTTCTCGAGCCATCACATATGTCAGCCTGGATGGGATATATTTTGATAACCCCATCACTCTCTTTAGGTATCTGGCTTTCAGATTTTCCAGGCTCTCCAGCTGTCTCTCCGTTAGCCGTTCCCATATTATTTCCAGTCCGTACGTTGCCGCCGGTAGTATCTTGGCCTCGAATAGTCTCATTGCTGTTTCGAGTGAAAGGGCTTGTATGTAGTAACTAAAATATGACTATTTAACTCATGCCCCAAATGGCAGTCAATGACCAATCACATTTCAATTAATTTTGATTTTCAATCCATCACAGTCGTTTTTCACCTCGATTTTATCACTTTAATTTTATCGTTTTCAATCAGGAAAGTGGCTTCCAGATTGTATACATACTGTACGAATATAGGCAGATTCTGCTTGCGAGATATAATAGAAAACATTTGTAGCAATTGATTATACCACAAAAAAAAAAAAAAGGAACGACTGTTTGCACTTACGTAAACGTTTTATTTCCCAGGTATTAACGTTGCAGAAAATTTTAATTGATATATTTACATTATAGGACATCATAAATAAATTAGTAACCTATATTGATGTGTTTCAGTTTTTCTCCACTAGGGTGCATTTTTACAATATTGCGATTCTATTTGACAATTAATATCATCTGGTAGCAGTAATGAACAAACGAAACAACGTTTCTCATTTCTTTTCAAACATCGCCGTTTACCTTAAACACATAAATATTTAAAAAGAACTATGCTTAAATAATTATTTGTGCGTAAACTGCTTAATTTTGTTCGTTAAATAGTTCTAACAAATGCCACTCTTGATTTTCAATTCTCTAGATAAATTCACTTCTCAGTTCGTGAGACGTGAATTTATCAATAACTTGGAAATCACTCGTGGCATTACTTATAAAAAATATATTTCAAGCATTAAGGTGATTAGTATTTCTTCCCGATTTGAGGAGAAAGAATCTTTCAAATTCCATATTTACAGTCGATTAAAGAATCGCAAACTGGAGCAGGTGATGAACTATAGAAAATGCATGCAATTATTTTCAGTGACGGTCGATGCTTTAGTAGTGATGCGGTATCATTGTTGCGTTTTCAACAAATAACACGTATTATAATTACAAAAAAAATAAACGTTATCTCAGTCAAAACATAAATTTATTGTGTCGACGTTTAAATCTCCTGTTGTGAGATTATTTTCAAGACATAGTTGTTTATAAATTTATTGTAATTTGAAAGATTCTTTCTCCTCAAATCGGGAAGAAATACTAATCACCTTAATGCCAGAAATATATATGTTTTTCATAAGTAATGCCACGAGTGATTTCCAAGTTATTGATAAATTTATAAACAACTATGTCTTGAAAATAATCTCACAACTGGAGATTGAAACGTCGACACAATAAATTTGTGTTTTGACTGAGAATAACGTTAATTTTTTTTGTAATTATAATATTAATTACTCTCAGTGAATAATATTTTTTTTAAATAACACGTAGTCTGAATATGCAATGCGCAAAGACAAAAGTCAAAGAAAAGAGCCCGCAAAAGCGTATTTTTCGCAGAGCGTATCATAATAACTTATTGTTTATTAAACTCAACATTGTCCTAGGGTAGAACTGACCATGCTGTCAGTAGCTGAAGAAGCGAATTTAACTCGAAACGGAGCTTCAACAACGGAGAATTAACAAACTTGTAATAATGTAATTTTGTTAGGCTCTGTTTAGTCTTCAATTTGCCTCTTCAGCTGGGAGTTTGCGATTGATAGCATGGTTAGGGCTACCATAGGACAGAGCAGAGTTTGATAAACCATAAGCAAATACAGAGCATAATTAAATGCTCTCTCTTTGAATTAGTTTGTTCTACCAATTAAAAAAGAAGCTAAAATTAATTACTGTTTAAGACAGAAAATATGGACAGACACTTAGAAGCGGGCTCTTACAAGAATAATATCGTACTTCTTTTAGGAAATGTTAGTGTAAAATTGGGGCAGGAAGGCTTATTCATAGAACAATTAGTAAATTTAATCTTCATGAGAAAAAACAGTGTAGTTTTAATTCTTATCAACGCCAGGTCAAAGAATCTTAACGAAAATATAAGAGTCTATCATAAGGATATTAATAGGTGAAGATCGTTGTTTGCGCACGTTTATTAGCATGAAACATTAGAGACCTCTGAAAGAAACCAATGATTAAGATGTTGCTTTGAATTGAGAATGGAGGCAATTTCCTTTCATCTTTTCTCCCTTTTTTCAGATCTTTAGTCTAGTTTGCGACTGTTTTGCCCCATTCTATCTACAATTCCCTTTCCCCGCTTTTCTCACTCTTTTTTGTTTTACTCTTTCAATATTGTTATAGTGTATAGCGAATTCTGCCATTTAATTCATATCATTATGTGCAATTTATATTACATTTATCAATGTGTAATCAACCTTTCGTCAGCTTGCTATAAACATGGAGTAGTGAACCTGTCTGCTTTCAGTGAACTCAGGACTGAACAAAAATTAAAAACGCGTTGACGGTCAAATTTAAATAATTCGGCGACCGATCTTATCGCTTGGCGTAGTTTACTGTACTGCATAGTGTTGAAAACAACGACAAGATGTAGATGCAAAAAAAAAACTCGGTTTAACTTTTTAATGAAAAATGATAAATAAATTCGTATTACAAAATAATTATTTGAAGATAACTCACTTATTATTAATTACAATTTAGTAAATAATAATTAATTATAGGTATATTCGTAAGAACGATAATCATAAATTTATAATTCAATAGTGAGAAGTACTGTCACATATGGAGCTGAGGTTTGGAAATTTATAAAAACCTTAGAACAAAAACTTATGTCGATGGAAACGGATTTCTTGAGGAGAGCAGTAACATGTTCAAAATTAGAGAAAATCAGAAAACAATAAGAAATACTGTCATACGAGAAAAACTGATTATTAGACATTCAAGAGTGGATTATTTAAGGTACAAGCAATTAAATTGGAATGGGCACGTACGACGAATGCAAGAAGAAAGGTTACCCAGAAAAAACAGGAACGGTGTCCACCTGGAAGAAGAAGGAAGGAAGACTTCGAAACTCGTGAATGCAAGAAATAAGAACTGGGATGAGAAAACAAAAGGACTGGAAAACATGGAGTGGATGGATAGAGACGAGTGGAGAAGGAAAATAAAACTTTAGGCACAGAAATATATGCACACGTTGAAAATCTGTATATAAATAAAAATAATAAAATAACAGATACTGGTCGAGTCTAATCAACATTAGTTAAAACAGTTCAAACTATTTAAAGTAACTTAACAAAATTAAAATCTAATCAACACTGGTTAATACCAACAACCTGTTAAAACTCTGAGTTAACTTAAATGCCCTCCTCCAATCAGTTAAAACCTTTAACTATTTGTTAGCTAAAGCTTCATTATGGTTGGTGCATTATATAAAGAACTTCTGAATCTTGAGTTTCTGGAGCATTATAGGCCTTTTCAAGAAATATAAACAGAAGGGATCATTTCATTATCTGGCTGAACAACAATTGATGCAATGTAATTAAAATATCACAAAATAGAAAATAAATACATTTCAATCTTACCCAATTAATACGTTGTTTTATAAACTAACAAAATAAGTTTTTTTTTTCTATTTTTCGTTTACACTGTTTTTCCTTCTTGTTTTATTTTATTGTTTTACCTTTTTGTCAACTTTCTAATTTTTTTATTCTCACGTGTAGACATAAGGATAGGACACACTCAGACACGAGGTGGAGATTTAAAATCCCCTACCCCGCCAAGAATCGAACCCGAGTTGCCGGAGTAGAAGGTAGGGACTCTACCGACTACGACACGTCGACGGACAATTACCAAATTATAAACAATGATAATTGCTTACGATATGTAAAAATTACAAATCATTCAGCAGTAAAACAATGGAGACATTGGACAATCACATCACCAGAGTGTTCATAAACTTAGATCAAACATGTTTCTGGTTACAGTTGTGGTGAAAATATTATTGTTTAACATTCATTTAAAATGTTACATAAAATTGTACTCAAAGCTTTATGTTTAACTACGTGTTACAAATTAACTAGTAAGTTAAGTAACATTTGTTTAATCTTATATTAACAGAGGATGAATGAACTGGACCTTTATGTTTGGTGTGGTTGTGTTAAGGCCTGTCCGGCCACTAAACTAGGTCTGATATATTCACTATAATTATTCTTATAAGTTGGAATGTTAATGATTACACAAAGAACAACAATACAATTACTGTGTAAAATAAATATTTGTGTGTGTATTAAATGTAACAAATAAAGGAGAGAATATATATATATATATATATATATATATATATATAAAAATTTTAATAGAAATGAAAGTTCTTATATCATAAGATACATTTTATTGTTTGAGAAAGAAAAATTAATTTTCAGAAAAGTAATTAAGCAAGCTTAATAGTGTCAAGTGTGCGGCAATCCCTGGTGTCTCGAGGGAGGTAATTCCAGAAGCGGGCACAGGTTCCCCTCCCCAACATTTCTCTAGAGAATTAAAATGTTAGAAAATGCCAAACGTAGTCTTTGGCTCCAAAGGGAACGAAAGCCTGTGCAGACAAATTCTCAAAATTGTGATTCCTCCTGGCCTGTGAAACGTTTAATTCATCTCAATTTTACAAATTAAATATCTGGTCGTAAACTTATTAATTTACAGTTGAAATGAAGACTATGTATATAATACGAATTAATTTCAATCTGTAATAATGTTACAGCTACTGTAAAGTTGCTCGTGAACCAGATAATTAAATATTTAATAAGGTAGAAAAAGTATAGTATTTCTCACTTAAAATAATGAAGAAAAACATTTACACAGTGAAAATGAATTCTTCTTACAAATGTTTAAATATTGTTACAAGATATTGCTAAAGGTTTCGTACAAGAAAAAGAGTATCCGTTATATTATTACAGAATAACAAAATAATTTGATGTTGGTGGATAACATATTTAGTGCACTTGTTATATATATAAATACAGCGATGGATAAATTTACAGTTTACTCTGAAATCAATAATGTGAAATTTCTGAAGACGTTCGGTATATTATAAATTTCTTCTCACTATCGAGAAACATTGGCCGCGGTGGTTAGCTAGTTGTTCCTTGCGTGTAGTCCCGACGGTCGTGGGTTCAAGTCCGGCTGAGGTCGAGCAATACTAGGAATAAAATAATCCAAATGACAAATCCTCTGGGACGGACTGAGTCGTGGGTTCAGAGTCTGAAGAATTTCAGGTAAGTATAAGAATATCAATATTGGATATAAAGGCTTCTGAACAAAAGTTAACCGATCTTCCAGCACACAAGTAATAACTTACTTTCCTACTAAATGTCTTCTCGAGCCGATGTACTATTCACATGTCATTCGTTGACGTCTATAGGGAAATAGGCTAAAGTGGGAAAAAACATATTGATGTAGCATTATTTAAAGGAGGGGACAACTTAACAGTGTACTCGGTATTCTGGGTCGAGTGCCTGATATTCCAGTCAGCACATTAGAAAAAATGTATGCAGCGATGGTCAGGCCAGTAATGCACTATGGTAGTGAGATTTGGGGTTTCCAAAGAACGGAAATACTAAATAAGGTATATACACATTTTCTAAAGTATATTACAGGACTTAGTAAGGCCGTTTCTAACTGTGGAATTTTATATGAATTCGGGTCATTCCAGGACGACATTAACTGTAAAATTCGTGTACTCAAATACTGGTTGCGAGTAATCCAAGGTGAACAAACAATGCTTAGAGCAATTTGTTACGACCACCAAATTAAAAACATAGATGTTAAATTTTGGGCAGACGAGGTTAGGAGAGAACTCCAAAAGATTGGGATGGGCTGTGGATATGGGAAAAAGGGACTGAACATCGCAAGAACGTGTGGAGAAAAATAAGGAGGAGGTACTTAGATATAAACCAACAAGATACTTTCGCCGAATGTACAGGAAAACGCTCACTGTGTTTACAAAGAGACCTAAAACACGTCTGGGGAAAAGAATCGTATATACTCAACCTAGGATTTAAGGAGAGATCAGGGCTTGCTTGGTTTAGGCTAGGGGCATGGAAATTTCTAAAAATTAGCGACGATCACGATATGCGAATATGTCCAATGTGCGGGAACTTTGAAGATGAGATACATATATTAGGAAAATGTAATGATTTAGAATATTGGAGACGTCAGTTATTACCGGAAAGATTTCTAAATTCAAATCGGGAAAGATTGGCATGCTACGAGTTATTGGTAAATCCAGAAAATTGGATAAACCTCGGTAAATTTCTGGACAAAACGCGAAAAATAAGGACAACACTCATTCATGAATAAATATATGTTATCAAAATGCAATACCATTAATTATTAACAATTATATATAAATTAATGAGTGTATAATGCTATTGTGTTATTATTTAATTGTAATATTAATGTGTTTTCTTTATGTAATTGTAATGTTAATGTTTTTCTAGTGTATAATGCTATTGTGTTATTATTTAATTGTAATATTATTATTGTGTTTTCTTTATGTAATTGTAATGTTATTGCTGTTTTTGTTGTTTATTTTTCTTTACACTAGTACCAATTATTAATTTATTGTAACGGACTGTCAACAGCACGTACGGCGTACTGCCCGTGCGACCCATATTTGTAAATAATATTGTAAATATATTACTTTTGTCTAATAAAGTCCTACTACTACTACTAACTAATATGATCTTTTAACTTCCCACTACAGCAGCACATATTGTTAAGTTTAGTTTACTTTACGGTATGTTCTATTACTATGGATGTAATACTACACGCTTTATAATAATATTTACATAATTTACCATATTTATGGTTTAGTTCTTCATACAATGCCTTATTTTGCTGTTAAACTTAATATGTTTTCAGGTAGTTTTATAGTCTTAAGGGATTTGATTTAACAGTTAACCATATAGAATCTGTCTAAATCTATCGTAATTATGTAATCTATGAATTTCCTTGTATATTTACTCTCTAATTTCTCCTCATTTATACTCCCGTTTTTAATACTTGCTCAGTATTCTCTACTGGAATGGGTTTAATTAACTCTCTAGTTTATGGCATTCAAATAAAATAGACACTACTCTCTGCTCTGGTGCTCCACACGGGGATGTCTTTATTTTAAACCTGTAGAAGTACGTGATGGTCCAGTGAGGAATGACGATACGTTCCCTGATAGAAGTATAATTATTTATAGTTCGCCCTTAGTACTTGAGTAAAATAATTTAGTCACTGCTCCTTTTGCTGTTCAATTCCATTAAGTTTCCCACTTTTATTCACCGATTTCCTGTAGTTCACGTACTTTAGAACTTAATGGTATATTGTTATACCTGACTCGTAGATATTTCCTGCTGTTTTCCTTGGTAATATGATATGCAATCTCGTTCACGCTTATGCCTTGATCCACGTAAAGTGTACGGTCCACTTTATATGCTCCTAGTCCTGTTTTACTTCATCTTATTGACTCAATTAGACTGTTACGCTTAGCCATATTTTCAAGAGAATACAAAGTTACTTTCTGTCAGTGGCGAGGGCTGCTATTCTTTAACAATCAGGAAGTTCTCGAAAGGTTGTTAATGGATCTGGCGATTTTAAGATCGCCAGATATTTGGGTTCATTACTTGAATATTGAAAATGTAATCAGTACCAAGTTGGTAAAATATTTTCTGTTTATATATATATATATATATATATATAGCAATTCCTGATCGCACTCCCGTATCTCCTTTGTTGCCACCTAGGTACACATTGAATGTATGGTCCATATTACAGTGCTTTTTTTTTTCATTTTGTGATTCTCTGCGGGATATGCTCATACCTTCTAGTGCTTTGACGCATCTAGTTTAATATAAGGGTGAACTGGGAGAATATCGATTACATCACAAATTACTTAAACGAATGAAATATTATTCAGAAAGGAATTGAAAAATCTATGAATTATTTACTATTATTTTACCTAATTAGGTGTACATAAAATTACAAAATATACCATCAACTAATCTGAAAATAATGGTATTTTATCACCATGGTTTGGTCTGAGTTCTACCGACACTTGGATGATTCATACCACTTTACTGAAAGGTATACAAATAGCTGAAATACACCAAAATGCAATAGTTACTGTTTCTGCGAAACACACCACACATGCAATTATTTGCTGTGCAGCTTGTGCATCGATTTCTACTCTTACTTTATACATTCATAGCCGGAACCTGCGAATGAGCACCCAAGCTAGTTTTTGAGTAATACATGCTCTGTTCCGTGGCTTCTGAAAATTATTCGGTGCTTAATTGTATTATTCAAACGTTAAAAATAAAAATAAAAAAATAACCAAAGAATGCAGAGTCGCTTCGAACATTGGGAGTAAGTTAGATTAATCTTGATCAAAGCTACCACAACATGTCACGTTAGAAATAAATCATTTGGCACCATTTCGTATTGGAGTTAGATATTCAAAGTATAAGTAATAGATAGCTCATCGGTTGATTAATGTCTTTGACATCGTCCGATTCCTAATGGTCAATTTTATCGGTCCATCCAATCTCTTGGTATTAGTAATTATTTCGTATTAATATCAATCCTGTTATCACAATCGGGAAAAAGTATCACAATTAATTGATAAATACCTAAAGTATCTGGCATAAATTTCTTTAGCTTCCTTACAAGAAATATATTCGAAATACAAAATATCGACCACACTGCAGAGATGATGGACATCTACATTAACATTAAATACAATATTTGAAACACTTCGCAGAATATACCAGCATTATGCAGAACGCGGCTCTAATAGTAATCTAATATATAAAAATGAACGTTTGTTTGTTTGTTCGTACTTTATGTGCGGCCATACCTTTGATCCGGTTGTGATCAGGAGATTACCGGAATTAACATAGGCTGAAAGACAGTTGTGATACTCAACTCCTACGCCCTTAAAATCGCCCTATGTAATGGAAAACGCGAAAAAGGTAGCTCTTTAGAAGCGTAAATTGGTTACGCTGCCTAAACCATAGCAAAAACACAAAATTAATGTACACAGAATTGAATATCTCAAAAAACTCTACAAAAACGTCCGCGAGAGCATATGTTTAACTCTTACGGATAACTCACAACATCCATTTTTGTCTTTTATTGATGCCAAGAAGATCGAGACAAGTACGTAGATTCCTGTGCAAGCACAGCAGCACATGACAGGTATACATTTATGGATAACTCACAATAATGAATTTTGTCTTTCAGCTCATTTATGCCAAGAACATAGAGATAAGTAGATTCCTGGGCAACACTGGGTAATCAGCATGGGGAATCTTAAAAATAATTATGATGTACATTTATAATTATTTTTCATTTCACTTATTCAACTAATCATAAGAAGTACATTAATTTTTGTTTTTTAGTTCATTTATGCAAAGATGATCAGATCGGGATGAGTAGACTCCCTGACAACGCCGGGTAAACAGCACAGGGTATCTAAAAATATTTACGATGTCCAATTTTCCTTTTACCTATTTAACTAAACATAAAACACATTAATTTTCGTATTTCAGCTCATTTATGTCAAGAAGATCAGGATACGTAGATTCCCAGGCAATGCTGGGTAATCAGCATGGGGCATCTAAAAAATATAAATGTATAATTATTTATCCTCTTCCGATTGAGGGTCTTTCCACTTTTCAGCGGTTGCACTTTTACCAGCCGGCTGCTGGCCCTTCACATCCACATGTGTCAATCACAGAGGTAGATGATCAACAGCCAGTGTAGGGGTGACATGTGGTTAGCATGTCGAGTCCCCCAGCCGTTATAGCTGGTTCCTCAACCTGGAGCCGCTACTTATTGTAGCTACCCAATTGCCTCACGATGCTGGGTGGGCACCGGTCCCATACTGGCCGAAATACCATGCGAAAATTTCTTCCCCCATGGAGACTCGAACCAGCGCCAGTCCTGTAGCTCTGCGCCAAGGCTTCCTACCTTAACCGCTCGGCTACGGCTCTTACTTAACTAAACATAAAAGTAGACTAATTTTAATTTATTTAAGCGTAGCAGCGCACGCCGAGTATTAGCATGTTTCTATATATAATCGTGATAGGAATTGCCTCCATGATCCTCCAGTGTACCCTACTCATGATCTTTCTTAGTTTGGTTATACCAGTCCATCTTATTTAAGATTTAAGATTTATTTAGCCTGGTGGAGTTAAGGCCATGTGGCCTTCTCTTCCACTCACCAGGACAAACATATATTACATAAGAATATAACAATCTTAATTAACTCTAATATTAAACACTAAGTAAAAATTTGATCAAAAGATAATATCTAATATACATATTACGATCTATAATACAACCAGTTAATATTAGTTAAAATTAAGACTAAAACTAATAATAAAATGTATACAAGCAAGACGTATTAAATTGTCCCTGTCTAGTGTATATAAAAAACAGGAAAATAATGAGATATAGAAAACTAATTTTACGATTATACAATATTTAAAACAAAACAAATAAAAATATTTGTTATTCTTAATATTATTATATTAATTAAATATATTAATATTGCTAAAAGAATACTATCAGTGAGGTGTATAAGTCAGTTTGTTATTAAATAATTCTTTAGTTTGTTTTTGAAGGATGTTATAGTTTGACAGTCTCTGACATAGGGTGGAAGGGAATTCCATATGTAGTTCCAAGGAGAACATCCATGTCCCAAGTGGGACGAACGGGATCAATCAACATCATCACTATCAGAAAATGCAATTGCTACAAATGTTTTTATATTATCTCCCGCAAGCACCATAAGCTGACATTCGTACACTATATATTATCTGGTAGTCGTATTTCTTAGACAGTCAGTCACTGCAAACAATGATATGACCTATACAGAATGTTAAAAAGGAGAAGCATTCTTTAACGTGAAAAAACTTATTTCATAAATTCGAGGTGAAACATGTCTGTGATGGGTTGTAATTTAAAAATAAATAAATAATAGTTTAAAAAACTAAAACAACACGCTTTATTAGAAAACCGAACTAAAAAATGAAAAATAATTTTAATTTCCAACACGCTTGGGATAAAATTAAAGTGGAAAACAAAAAAATCATCTCCAACTCATCTAGAATAAAACTGGAGTTGTCCACAAAAAAAAAATAATTTTACCATCAAAAGCGTGGGGTGCTCTATATCAATTAATATATTTGATAATAAACAGATATTGGTAAAAGTAAAGTCTCTAAGAAGAAAACGTAAAAAACCATAAAAAGCACTCCACGCTTTTAATGGTAAAATTATTTTTTTTGTAGATAACTAGTTTTATTCTAGATGTGTTGGACATGATTTTTGTTGTTGACCGCTTTAATTTTATCCCAAGCGCATTGGAATTTAAAATTATTTTTCATTTTCTAGTTCGGTTTTCTAATAAAGCGTGTTATTTTAGTTTTTTAAAACTATTATTTATTTTTATTTTTAGTTTGGTTTTATAATAAAGCGTGTTGCTTTAGTTTTTAAACTTATTATTTATTTTTTTAATTTTTAGTTTAATTGATTGTCATAAACCGGAATCCCATGAAAATTTAATTGCTTACGATATTTTTAGTGTCTGGGCAAGAATATAATTATATATTTAGCCTAAATTATTAATTATTATTATAAACATTATTATACTATTTTTGAATATTTTAATGTAGATAAATAGTTACAGTTAATCGTATCCTTTTCATATTTTTGGAATAAATTACAATGTGGCAAGTTTACAAAAATTACCATTAATATTTTACTGAATAAGATAAAAATGTAAATATCTTTAAATTCGATACTATTTGTAGTACGAGCTAAAAGTAATACTCTTCTAAAGACAACCCTCCGGGCCGGATTTGAACCAGCAATCTATGGATTACTGAACGTATATACCACTACAGTCCACCACTCTACCAACTGAGCTTCCAGAGGATATAATATTAATTTCTTACGATGGACAAAAAAGTCGATATGTCCGCAACCTATTATACCGGTATTTATTTTTTCGATGTCCTGATGGTCCTGGCCAGGATCTTAGAAGACATTTATGAAATTATTGTATAGTCATAAGTACTTTAAAAGTATACAAAGTTTCAAGTCGATCGAATGTTTTTAAGTGGGAGACAATCGTGTTGAAATATTCCGTTACATAGATAGACAGATACAGGTCAAGCTAATATAAAGCGTGTAAAATCATTGAAATGTGATTGGTCATTGAATCCCAACTGGGGCCTGAGTTAGATAGTCACGACAATTACTTCACTGAAATTGAATGCGACAGAATTTATACAGTATACAACACAATTTGTCATAAAGTAGAGGAATGCATTTTTGTTATAAAGTGCTTACCTACCCTCACGGAAAGTATAAATTTTTATTTACCTTTATTATGAATAAGAATTGAATAAAACCACGTGTTTAGGTTCACAAAATACAAACCTTGTTACTGAAACTTCAAGGTTACCCAATAACAATCATTATAAAAGGAGGACGTAATTAAAATATCAATGTATTATATAGTGAGCTTCTGCAGATTGCTACATTGCTTAAATTAGGCCTAATTTATGGCTGAGAAATTTGATCCACAGATTATACGAGAATAATTGTTATATTGTGAATTATACAATATTTAAAAACATTTTATTTTAAAGAAAATAAAATATTAAATCATTATTTTGTTTTATCTGCAACAGGAGACAAGAAACGTTGATTTAGCTAAACAATGAAGACAACACATTATCCAGAAATTTCTTATAGTGTTAATATGTATGTGGTAAAAATAATGACTCTTTGGTCAAAACCAAAGGTTAGAATTATTTAAGAAACAGATAAATAACTCTAATAAATTTAGTAAGGTGGAGATAGGTGTTACCCGCATCCACGACACTTTATATACGTTACGCAATGCCTTGTGTGCAGTAACATTCCATCGTTACAACCTGGTATAGCGTCGCAATCAGTCGACGGATTTATACGAAACTTGAATTTATAAGAAACTGGTGTCATTTGAAAAGAAGCTCAAACAATTCATAGTTGATATGTTGATAGGAAGAACAGATGACAGAAGAAGAAAAAAATGAGGTCCTTTTCCCGCTACTTCGCTTGTGATTAAGGTATTGTTGGAGAAAAATTTGTCGTGTCATATTATATGTACGTTAAATTTTCAAGTATGTGTGAATCGTGTAACGGTTAGAGGGTAATGGCGAATCCGCTGGAATGCAGTTGATGTGTATTGGAATACCACAGTACACGGAGTGTAATTAGGGTTCAGCTTGTGTTCAGACGGAATTTTCGTCATGAGGCACCTACAGACAAAACGATTCTGAGATCGTACAGATATTTTGTACGGCGTGGATGCGTATGTGATGTATTAAGACCTTTATAGGACAGATTATAAGGTAGCGGGAAAGGGCGAAAAATCCAAAGGTTTTAATGCTGTTTATCTAAGCAGTTGCCAGTCTAGCTGTAGAAGACGTTTATTTGTCATCAAGGGTAGGGTGGTTTCAAGGACTACTTCTATTTGTAGATAGGGATGTCTGTTCCGTTATAAATTCCACACATATCCCAGCGATACCAACCCTTGTTTAACAAATATATATTATAAAACTTGTATTAAATAATTCATACACAAAAATACACGTAATTATAGCTCTAGATACAAAGTGACATTCTTTATTTTATGACGCTAATTTAATTAAACAGATACGTTAAATAATGAGAGAACTCAGAAGTTGTGACGTATGTCGTCGTAAAGGTTGAAGTCCTTCCTTCGACTCTATGTTAAAGATCAAATCCTATTTATTCAACTTAAAGTTTTCAAACTAAAATATCAATAAAGTCTTAATTTATTCATCTATATTAATTCAAAGTGAATTATTCAAATTATATATTGTTAAAATCCTAATTTATTAAAATATATTAAAGTTAATTATTCAACCTGGAACTTATAATAAATTGCATCTATACTCACACACTCCGAGATTCGAAATCATGTCCGTCCTAGATCGTTCCCAAAAGCTGCCCTCTGTCTGACTTTTCGTCTAAAAATCGCGAGTATTTATTCCGTCATTTTTCCCCTCCCAGCCAGAGTCCGTGGCGCCCATAGCAATATTTCTTAATATGGGGTAATAATTTGGTTTTGTCAGGTGTAGATTATATAAGGTGTTTGTTTCCTTATATAATGTGTTATTCAAAAGGTGCCATATTTCTGGTATTTTCGTAACTGTGTCCTAATAGCTTGAAAAATATGTTTTTCCCAAGACCTGAGCTGTTGGGTTGTGACATGTAACTTCCAGATCTTTTAATATTTCATTAATTTTCCCCGTTTTTTATCTCTTAAAGCCTTTTCCTAAATTCGATTATGGTTTTTTATTAGAGTTTCCGACGTTAATTATTTTTCCTCTACCGTCCGGTATAAAACATAAGTATATATCGCCTCTGCTTCCATCTTTTTTGCCATTTTTTATGATATCTACAGTTAGGCCCTGTTGTATTTATAATATGATGAAAGGAAATACAATTCGGAAAAACGGCCTGTGAGTGCGGAAAATGTAAAACAGGTGCGGGAGGCGTTTGTACAAGTCTGTGTGTGATGCTCAGCCAGCAGTTAAATATTCCTATTCATTTCCAAGGTTCCGCGTTCTCACCAGCGATTTCAAACCTACAAACTGCAATTAGTGCATCATTTGAAATCTGACTACCATTCTAAACGACACGAGGATTTAAATAAATTTCAGTAATGAAATAAACATAGAAATTACAATTGTCTAGAAAATAAGTTATTAATTGTCAATATACAGAGTTCCCACAAACGCTCTTTCGGGTTTCGAACACGTGTAACTTGTGTTTAAATAAACTTACAAACATGAAACTAGTACTAATGGAAAGAGAAACTCAATGTTTTGGTTATAGCATCACAGTTGGCAACAATAACGTATAATTGCATACAATATCTCGTATTTTTGAACGTGAGAAAATGGCTGGTATAGAGAATAGGCGAGCGTTCTGTGATCTCGATTATCATGTTCATCAATCTGTAATTGTTGTTCAACGACATTTTCGAACAAGATTTGGTCAAAATCCACCCAGTGGTCGTTCAATTCATAAATGGTACTCTGGTTTTACAAGAGGATACATCTTTAGGAGGAAATCTTCTGGACGCCCGGCTGTACGTGAGGCAACAGTAGACTGGACTCGTGAATATTTTACACGTAGTCCTCAAAAAAAGCTCACATTGAACATCTGTAAGGTACTGTAACAAAATTTTTTTGATTTCCTCTTTCCATTAGTACTACTTTGATTTTTGGTAAGTTTATTTAAACGCAAGTTACACGTGTTCGAAATCCGAAAGATCATTTTTGGTAACCCTGTATTAAGGCACGCGGAATAAGTAAAAGCAGATATGTAAATCAATGAAGTTAGTATTAGAGAAGGAGCATCAATTGGGATAATAATTAACTTGAGTGGTTGTTAGAGGAAATGTGAATCAGAAGGCACATTAATAATAATAATAATAATAATAATAATAATAATAATAATAATAATAATAATAATAATAATAATTGTATATTTAATTATCTAATTCCATACCTTTAAGTTAGTTTAACCTCTCACATTATAGGCACTTTTTACATGCCACACGTCATCCGGGCCTTACAGTGGCACGACCAGTCGGGAAATGAATATTATATTCTATGGATCACACACATACTTTATTTTTATCAGACAACAATATGGAGGGCCTCGCCGAAGTAGTGGTCTGCTCAATACTAGAGTCTGCTCTGCTCCGAGAGAAAGCAATTATTGTCTAATGTCATTGGAAATGTCTTAAATGGTTACCTGCAATATTAATAATACAGTAGTTTATATTCTTTTATTTTGCTAATATATTATAGACTTCTGTTGTTTATTATTTATTGCACGAATAATTTATATCTTTAAAAAATGCAGGTGACTTGATAGAAGTCACTGCTCATATTTATAAATAAAATAAGAAATGCGCACAACGTGCAAGGAAGATTGTTTTTAGTCACTGCAGAGTTTCAGCAACGATCTGATCTCATCCTACAGTTTAACACATGATATTTCTCACACTGTTCGCCACATCTTCAACACACGCAGTCTGGGCCGGGCTCGTGGAATCTCTGGTTGCCGCACAGCGAGTCTGGTCATTATGTGGCGCAATTCATATTCTCCCCGAGTCCATTCACGGTTTGTCACGGCGTCAGTAATATAGAATTATTCCCATATTTTGCTTTTCTTTTCGTAGAGCTCTTGCAGGAGGTCCTGGTAAGCTGGTGTCACAGGTAGTAGGAACTTTAGCCTCAGCTCTTCCATGTATTGCTCATATTTATGAGTAAATAATAATAATAATAATAATAATAATAATAATAATAATAATAATAATAATAATAATAAATTAAAATAATAAATCATCACCGGGAAACAGAAAGTTTGGATCTTGCTTCCCAGTATCTATGTTTCAGTATAGAAGTGCCTGACGCTGCAGTATGTGTCTACTGTCCATGTTGATGTTCATAGTGCACAGTGGATAATTAGGGTTTATGTAAATGTAAATTAGATGAGTAAGAGCTGCAAGACAATCACGGTTAGTGTTTAGTCGAAAATATGCTACAGCTTCATTTCGAGTTACATCTGGTGTAGTATGGATAATGTTTTCCATTCTTTTTTTTTTGTATTCGGTTCTGAAGAATCGATGAGAATGTATTTTTACTGTTTTTTTAATAAATGGTTGTTGAGCGGCAAGATGTTCGAATTGGATTGCTGCAAACACATTGCTTCTCGTATTGTTTTCACTGAAATAAACCAATTTTAGGACGTTATGTCGACGAATATTTAGTTCATTGCTAGAGTGCTTGTTTTGTAAACACGCGTTCTAGGGTTCGGCCTACTTTTGATGTTTTTTTTCGGTTTCTTATTTACGTATTTGCATTTGCTGTTCCAGACTTTTAAATATAAAACACGTATATTATGTGGATTTGTTTCTTATTAGACTTAAACTAAACTTGATCAAAACAATTTAATTGTCATATTTGGAGGTGACCACGAAAAATAGACGAATACGATTTTCATAAATAAATAATCAGTAAAATAAATACACAATCAGTAGATAAGTCAGTAGATAAATAAAATAAATAAATAATCTATGGAACTAATATATCGTCAACATACCGCCAACGTGCACTCACCGCTGCAAAGAGTCCACAATATTCAGAAAAAGTTCTTGATCCAATGCAAACTCTTCCCCTACATCAAGAAGTCTATTCCACAATTCTTTCTGAATAGAGTATGGTCCTCCCCATTTGGATGAAAGTTGTTTTCACACTCGTTCATATGTATCGTGTTGATATCAGGTGACATCGGTGGGTGAACTAACATTAAATATGTCACGCTCCCCGAAACCATATCTTACACGAAGTGCATGGTGGACAGGATTATTATCCTGTTGGGTACAAGCATTTACGCTCTCGTGTAGAAGGAAGTAATAAATTCTCCAAAATACGTAGATGGGCTGCCGTTTTGAATCTTACATGGATACGGTCTACAGCACCTGCCCCATCGAACGACAACCAATATGCGACTCTAACTCGCAACCGGATACACATAACGAGCATTATATCGGTGATGTACACGTAGTTCTTACTCGAAACGGTTATTTCGTTGGAGAAATTAGCTTTCTCCAATTGAACCACTTTCTAGTAGAAGCGAAGGCTAGATAATTCACGATTTACTCATTGTCTTACATAACCTTACTTCCCACATTATATGACTTACCACATCGTAGGCCTACCAAATTACATATAGGAATGGCATTACAGACAATAATTTTATCTTTGGTCTACCGATGGTATACCTACCATTGCTTGCTAGTGAATGATTCCTTTTTTTTTCTGTACAGTTTTATATACATCATCATCATCACCACCACCATCCGGTATCATGGCAGCTGCCGCCGTCTTCCGGAAACCAAACGCCATTCCTCTAAGTCCATCCATTGATTTTCCTCCAATCCTCTAATATTCATAGCTGCTTTTACCCCTTCTATCCAAGTTTCTACGGTCTTCCTCTCTTCCACTTTTCTCTTGGCATCCATTACATAACAATTTTAGGCAATCTTTGCTCTGGCATTCTTTTGACATGACCATACCACTGTAATCGTTTCCTTCCTATAATGTATGATGTCCGGCTCCTCTTGTACACACATAATTTCCCTTCTTTCTTTATTTCGTATTCTATCCATTCTAGGTTTTAAAGCTGAACTTCTTAAAACATCCATTTCTATATAATATGTAGACGTAAAGCATTTTGCAGAAAGAAAACGTATAATGCTATAGATCTCTGTTGTGGAATCTGTTTATACATAATAAAGTATTGCACAGGATTCGAATTAGAGACAAATATAGTTAACTATCTATTACGAGTCTTGCGTTAACCATTTATGATAGGCCCTATTGTAGCTTTGGTAAATAGGGCTATTTATCTTATCCTCTGTTTCATATATAAATTACGCGCAAGATTTTAATATTGCTTCACATTTGTATGTTCAATTCATATCAACATTACATTGTTCAGAGCCTCAGAATACTCTATCCAACCAGACTTCTCACACTAAGGGTCGCATGTTTGGACGCATTAGACAGTAAAATGCCTTCTCTGCTGAGAAAGTTGTATGCTAATACGATTTTGCTTACTCAGAAATCTGTTCATGCGATAATAATTGGTTAAATTTGTAAGCTACCTGCGGAGGTAGCTTAAATGAGCAACTCAAATTAAAATCCCGAAGGGAACCGACGGGAACCGATGGTAATCGATGTACTTTGCTGCTTTATCCAACATTTATCTAAGATGTCGGACCTTGAAGACTTCGATCATGTTTTCGGTATACACGGAGAAGAGGAATTTGATAGAGTCTACCAAAGAATTCAACTGGAAGAACAGGAGAATCGGCGTAATATTGCGTGTCGCAGACGTGTTTGTATACGGTATTATTTGCGGGATGCAAGCATAAATGCATTCCTCTATAGCAGACGAAAATAACGGAAGTGGTTTTATCGCTGAGAATTCTGGGTAATTCGTTGCCAATATTACGAAAACGTCGACTCTCGTGCATGACCGATAAGTCGGCCGTTAATTCGTTCTCAGCAATTGCTCACGGTGAATCAGCTCACTAGTGATTGGAAGTAATTTGAGTAGAGAGTAATGTTCTAACATACGACCCTAAATAACCAACTTTAAGCTACTTAAACTTTGGGTAGTCGTGTGAACAAAGCTTGGCACGTTCAGTGCGGAGGACATAAGTGTAAATATTTCAAGCGCTCATTGTTCTCTTGCGGCAGTATACGTATAATATTGTAGTTAATACTTTTCTGCTTTTGAATTTAATGAATTATATACTATTGCATTGTTAATGTTGTAACCCAGATATTAATTCTATAATATTAAGCGATTTAGAAGCCTCAACACAATAAATGTTATGGGAACAGAATGTGTCTAATTCATTAAAAGTTACACAGGATGTTAGAAGAACTCACCGACAAACTCTAAGGAACAATATGACACACAGCGAGGGAATTATTTTCAACTAACTCACTGGCACTACCGAACCCATAGATTCATGGCCGGGCGGACATAAGCTCTCCATACATCCCTATCCTGAGCCAATGTTTTCCAATCATCCCCTGTATAATCGACTTCCCTTAAATCATAGTTAATGTTACTTTCCCACCTCACCCTTGGTCTACCAACTGGGCGTTTTCCCTCTGGTTTTCCTACAAGAAGCTTCCATGCACGTCTTTCATTCCCCATTCGTGCCACATGTCCTGCCCATCGCAGTCTACGAGACTTAACTGTTCTCATTATATCTGGCTTTCTATAAAGACCACGTAATTAATTGTTATGCAGTCTTCTCCATTCACCTGCCTGTTCATTTATCTTTGCTTCAAAACATTTCCTAAGAACTTTATTCTCAAATACTCGTAATCTCCTTTCCTTCCTTAAAGTAAGAGTCCATGTTTAGCTTCCATATAATGTAACTGGTAGATTAATATATATTTTTTTCAGTTAAAATTCATTTTATTAAGGAACATAAATTCCAAACACGTCTTCTATTGATTCAGTGCATTGGTAAAGGCCCTTTGCCATACGATTCGGACATAAAATAAAATACATTTTGTACAAAATACATTTTGTATAAAATACATTTTGTACAAAATACATTTTGTATAAAATACATTTTGTATAAAATACATTTTGTATAAAATACATTTTGTATAAAATACATTTTGTATAAAATACATTTTGTATAAAATACATTTTGTATAAAATACATGTTGTATAAAATACATTTTGTATAAAATACATTTTGTATAAAATACATTTTGTATAAAATACATTTTGTATAAAATACATTTTGTATAAAATACATTGTATTGAGAAACACGTTCTAACAGGTTTGTAATGTGTGTTTAAATAAAGTGTCCTGTGCCTGTTTAAATATTTGGTACTTGCATAGCAATGATCGTCCAACTCTACCGAACATTGAAGGTTTGTGTTTAATGCCATGAAACATATAATTGATTCCGGAAATTAGCTGAGCTCTGGGGAAAACTCATGTTACACACCATACTCTGAAATAAAAACAATTCGTTAACTAAGTGAAAGCGCCGCTCGTGCAACAGATCCTGCCCGTTTAATCCAATGTTCCCCAAAGTCAACGCGACGAGTTATGCTTGAACGAAAGTACCCTTTCCTGAAGGCCCATCGTGTTAAAATCATGTAATGCTGCACTCGATATACTGTCTACCATTACTAGAAATGCAGTGCAAAAAGTATATAGATTGATTCAGTTAGCCTTTTTTAGCAAACTTACGTGGCTCAGAATAACAATTCTTGTCCAGTTGACAAAGAAAATCTTTGTTGATAAATTTCTTAAAGCATTCGCATTTCATATTTCCATATGTGGCTATTCAGGCATTTTTTAAAAATAGATACTCGTAAAGAAGGCATCGCCTGTGAATAACAAGTATGAAAAACTCCGCATCATTAGATTTACGATTAATATACCACTGTCAGAATTGCATACGAGATGCAAACTCTTGTGTTCCATGATCTGAAAAGAATAAACATGTAGATGAAATGATCTACATTAGCGGGTGATGAACGCACATGAGCCATAGCGAACGTGCTGATTCAAGGTGTCTGATATTTTTTGGACACGTTATCAAACTCTAGTCTTCGCATGACGCCTTCCACCGCTAATATATTGACGTGTATGTTTATTGTTTCTCCAAGACGTCGGTGAATTCCTGTAAAATACTATATATGTTAGAATAAATTTTCTCGCACAGGTGAGGAGTACGTGTTCTATTTCCACTAATTGACCTTAACACATCATATGAATCAAATTAGAGTACAGACAGACCATGTTAATTGCTATACAAATTATAAGAACATGTGTTATTTCTCATAAAATATTATACTATTTTTAGAGGTTACTTATAAGCAGCGAAAAAAAATATTAGCTTGCCGCCTGCTAAATCGCGTTTCATAATTAAAATACACACTGCTAAATTTTCTACATTAATTTAACAGTTATGAATGTGACGTCATGCACAGAGTATATAACAGAAAAAAACAACTGTTTCTGCTAGGCTTCATGGCCTCCTCTACATTGTTATTCACTTCCTGGTTTAGGTGTTAGTTGACTGTTCTGTCTTCACTAATAGATCTAAGACCATCTCTTCCGAGGACGTCCAACATCTCTTCTTCCTCTTGGAGAATAATGTAAGATTTTATTTGGTAATCTACTTTCTTCCATTCTTTCTACATGTTCTTTCCACTGAAACTTGTTATTAAGTATATTTCGTTTCATGGAGTAGAACTGCAGTTCTTGACGGATATCCTCGTTTCTTATCTGGTCCATTCTAGTGCATCCTTTTACTCTTCTTAAACATTTCCTATACATATAGCACTTAAATGTGACATCAAACTATTGAAACTAAGTTACACTGCCGTTCTGTAATATTAACAATTAGAAAAGCTGTTAAAATGTAAAAATCAATAAAGGAAAAAAGTCCAACTACAGTGGAGGAAATTGGTATAAAGCCACTAACTTTTAGTAGTAAAACAACCTGAAATATTTATGCAAATACCGTATGTGTGTCATAGATTACAGATAATTATCTTGGACATAATTTCATACAGGTCTCCTCATTTTGTATTTATTATATATGTAAATAATACGTAAAATCTAAGAAAACGCTGTCCTAGGGGTGGAAATAGGTATAAAGGCAGGTCAACTTCTGGCTCTTACAGAGATATAAATGTAAACAAAACACTGCAATTACATGGAGACGACCTGTCTGTGAGCATCGTTCTTCAGTTGCAAGTCAGCAATACGTACAATGCCACGTGGAAAGCCTCTATCAAATGAAGAGAAATCAAGAGTTAGTGCCTTCAAGGAGATGGGCCTTTCCAATAGACTAATACCTACGAAATTGGGGCTTCAAGATGTGTCATTGATAATTTTGTCAAACTGGGCTCACAATATGGGAAAAATTGGAAATATGGACGGACAAGAAAATTGTCTGAGCGCACTAAACGTCTCATTTTACGTAAAGCAAAATGTAAGAGTATGTTTTCTTCTAAAATCCAGGCTGATTTTAAGTTGCCAGTAACAGTCAGACGAATAAGACAAATTCTGTCAGAAGACAAGAACCTAAAAAAAAAAAAAAAACTCTGAACGATGCACATAAGAAAGTTAGAATGACTTTTGCCGAAGAACACATATCCTGGAACTCAGAATGGAATACTATAATGTTCAGTGATGAGAAGAAGTTTAATCTAGACCGGCCTGATGACCTTCAGTATTACTGGAACGACCTCCGTACTGAAGAGCAAGTTAGAATGAGTAGAAACGTCGGTGGT
Source organism: Diploptera punctata (assembly GCA_030220185.1). Classification (NCBI taxonomy): domain Eukaryota; kingdom Metazoa; phylum Arthropoda; class Insecta; order Blattodea; family Blaberidae; genus Diploptera; species Diploptera punctata. The sequence goes on along the minus strand of JASPKZ010001241.1, from coordinate 1,820,773 downwards.
GGAGGCATTATGATTTGGGCAGCATTCTGCTTTAAAGGAAGATCAAAAATAGCATGGATACGCATCAAGATGAATTCTGAGTCCTACAATCAGGAGTTTCTGGAGTCTTAATTGATACAAATTTATGAGGAATTTGGCGAAGATGTAATTTTTCAGCCAGATAATGCTTCAATTCACGTGTCTGCCAAATCAAAGGAGTGGTTCAGGAAGAAAAAAATACCACTTTTGACGTGGCCAGTCAGAAGTCCTGATTTAAATCCGATTGAGAACTTATGGGGGATCCTGGCAAGGCGTGTGTATCGCAATGGACGGCAGTTTGGTACAGTGACTGAGCAGAAAAATGTTATTCAGAAAGAGTGGGCTTCAATCTCAGTGGAAAAAATAAACACTCTCATCAAGTCAATGCCAAAGAGAATCTTCCAAGTAATTAACAACAATGGAGGTTCAATTAAATTTTAGAACTTTGTTGTAAACTTTGCGCTCAATTTTTTAGGTTTAATCTGTGAAATACACAAAGTGCCTTTATACTAATTTCCACCCATATGTGAGAGTGGTTTCAGTTTTCACGTACGTTTTTGGACGGAAATGGATACTTAAATTTGACATTACTTGTGTGTGTTTTATACTCTATCACCTCCTAAGTTAATATAGAAAAATACCAAAGAAAGAGTAAATAAACTTGTGTTAACACTTTTAACAAGTGCCTTTATACCAATTTCCTCCACTGTACAGAGATATCTTATTGTGGGGGAAAACAATATGTGTTGCATTAGTTTTAAATTGCTTTTACTAGTAACTACTTTTATAATTATTACTTATGTCGTGAAGTTGACTATTTATTTTGTGTGTAAAATAATAATACTCACGATACAACATTGTAGTTACACAGCTAAATGTTTCCTACGCATAACTACAATTGTGAACTGATATTTAAAACGTATTTCAAGATTTGACAGTCAAAATGTCCAATATACGCTGTATATAAGCAGACTGCAGGTTTTATGAAAGAGGCCTCTGGTAACGTAGAATTAAAGTATACGATGCATGAAAACACTCAATCAGTTCATTTTTATTATACGGCACATTAGAAGCATTGTTGCTGCGTCGCAAGGACGAGGACAATAACAATGCAATGTCACGAAACAAATAGCAAATGAACAAATTACCCAGCTTATTTAGGGTAATTGCTGCTCTCCTCAACGCCAAAGACTAACGAGGCAGTTTAATATTCCGCTGTGTCGGATAGTACATGGCGTACCGAATATGTTTACCTGTATGCAGAAGTTAAAGCGACATTTATGCAGTATACATTCCTTGGTTTTAAATAGTTTCAAAAATATCTGGGTTTCAATTTCTAATTTGTTAAATTTGAAGATATTAATGATGAAATAATAAAAAATAATATAATATGTTGCACTACTCAAAGAACCCTTAAAAACACAAGAAAAGAAACAAAAGTTCAATTTTTTAAAGTAATGGCTGTTCCTGTATTGATGTATGGATCAGAATGTTGGACGATCACTAAAAGACAATAACAAAGATTGGAAGCAGCTGAGATGATATTTTTTAAGTAAATATAGCAGGATATATTCTGCTAGATAAAAGAAAAGAAATAAAGATATAAGAAACGAACTAAATATTTTCAAACTTACAGACCGAATAATTAAATATAGGAACGCCTGGAAAGAACATATTGATAGAATGCCAGCAAAAAAATCCAAAATTATTGCTAAATTACTAACAGCACGGAAGAAGAAATATTGGACGCCCACATAGAAGATGTTCTGTACAATTTTGACAATTCTAGCTTTCAAGAAACCGGAACTAGCCAACAGGCTTAAACCCTGGATGATGATGATATTCCTTAAAAATGAATTATTTTTTTATAACTATCGTTCTTTCTAAAAATGTTGTCTGTGACTTCGTTTAACACTCTCAACAATTACGAATAGATATAACTGTACTTGATAAAACTCTTATATCCCGTTCCTTTATTCATATAGAAATGCTTAACACACAAAGAACGAAAGGGAAACATAGAATATGCACGTATTTTTGTTTGGAATTGTTTTCTCAGTGGGATTTTTGTAGAGTTTACATTGTTCGTGTTGTTCTCAACTCGACAGATGTTGTATCAAAGAAACCACGCCTAGCTTTACATGGATTGGAATTTAATAGCCAAACCCCACTTTCTTTTATACACACATTCAATAACACGAAATGTATCACACTCAGATGAAATTCATAAAAAAACGTATACAAGATATAAATCAATACAGACCCTAATATTATTATCAACAACTTATGATATTGAAACACATAACCTGAAAACAGATAATGATTTTATTGTATTGTTCACAGGCTTTTACCGATTGTATAACAGGGGACGTAATAATAATAATAATAATAATAATAATAATAATATAATAATAATAATAATAATAATAATAATAATAATAATATAATCACGAATGGAGGAAAACACAACCGGGATATATATCCAACAATAGGAACTTCAAACTCGATGCTATTCTTTTTGCAGACGATTTAGCTCTTCTGGCACTTTCCGAAAATGATTTGCGGTGATCAATTTATAATTTACAAAAAATAGCTGCCAAATCTATTATCGAAATATCAATTAACAAAACTAAAAGTATGGCATTTCATGGGAAGGACCCCATAAAAAGTGAAATGTGTCTCTCTCTAGAATAAAATTTTACAGAGATCTGATCAATTTAAATATCTTGGATGTTATCTCTCTATCTGGTATGGAAATGATATGCCTGAAAAATTACTAGCTATAATAACATTTAGGGAATTATTAATCAAGTTATGAAACCATCCCTTGTACAAAAAAAAATAATAATTATAATAATAATTGTAATTAAGATGCAGGGCAAGCCCTGATCTTCCCGCTTTAGGGACTTATCCAATGCCGTCTTCGGGTTAATTTCAATTAAGTTGTGGTTGTTTTAAGTGTAAGATTATGTTTGTGATTCATATTAAAGCGTGTTGTCTGGACGTATATGGCAAAGTTTAAAGTCGGAGAGGAGTCGAGAAAATTTTGAAACGACTTAGGTGTTCAGGATATGAAAGTTTAAGAATTTTTTAAGGCTGAGAGTGGGATGTAAAACCGAGAAACAAGCTGTTTATATATAGGACCAATTTGACCTATAATGAGATCGGAACAGGCCATTGGGCTTAATCCTTGTTGTTGATGATGATGAATATTTACAGTTCCTTACGATTATCTCCTAATAATTAATGCATTTTTCGTAACAAATAATAGTTTAGTTTACGGAACACAGTGTCACATTCAAACCTCCGACATTTTAATTAATCATAACTCTCAAAGTATGTGGGTTTATGAAATGAAGTTGGCATTAAAATAAAGAGAAACTCAATGAATGTTTGTTTTCATTGTTGCAGTTAATTCATCTGTCGCATGTTTGACAATGATGACATAAAAGGATGTTCGCCAGACATCACTCCACTGGACTTCTTCCTCTGGGGGTATGTAAAAGACCGTGTGTTTGCGACTCAAGTACAAGATCTTCACGATTTACGAACCCGTATACGTGACACAATTGCATCATTACCAATGGACATGTAGGGCAGAACGTGGCACGAAATCGAATAGAGACTTTATATTGATCATGCTACTAATGGTGCACATATAGAGGTGTTTTAGTGTGTGGTAATGTATGGCAATGAGCATTCTTTAAGTTTCTGTTTCGTTTAGTGCCGGCCTCATTTCATAATTCCGCATACATTGTTAGTTATGATTAATTTAAAATGTGGGAGGTTTGAATGGGACACTCTGTATATCCATTCCTATTTTAAAAAATACCTTAGAATTAATCAATTGGCGTGAACATTGTTGTTAAATTTAAGAAAATATTCTGTGAAATATGTTAATCCAAATTCTATTTTTACTATCTAGATTGTTTCTAAATGATTTAACAATATCTATGTACTGTAGGGTTATAAATTGTAATTACATTGGAAGTGATCTAACCCTACTGTGATACAATCATTATTTACTTAACCTTCAATCATAGGCTATGTTCTTCATTCATATCTTTTTACACGCTTTATTTTAGTTTGACCTGCATCTCTCTATATATGTAACAGAATTTTTCAACACGATTTTCACCCACATAAAAACATTGGATCGACTTGAGACTTTGTATACTTGTAAAGACCAATGACAATACCATAATTTCATAATTGTTTTCTAAGATCGTGGCCAGGATAATCAGGAAATCAAACAAATAAAGACCGGTATAATAGGTTGCGGACGTATCGACGTTTTAGTCCATCGTTTAAAGAAATTAATATTATAACCTCTGGTAGGTCAGTTGGTAGAGCGGTGGACTGTGCAATCCATAGCTCGCTGTTTCAAATCCTGCCCGGAGGATTTTTTTTTAGAAGAGTATTACTTTTAGCTCATACTACAATAGTATTGAATTGAAAGATATTTACATGTTTATCTTATTCTGTAAAATATTAATGACAATTTTGTAAACTTACAACATTGTAATTTATCCAAAATATATGAGAAGGATATGATTAACTGTAACTATCTATATTAAAATATTCAAAAATATTATAATAATGTTAGATAATAATAATTTTAAACAAAGTGTAATTATATTCGTTCCTAGACACTAAAAATATCATAAGCAATTAAATTTTCATGGGATTCCGGTTGATGCCAATCAATTAAACTAAAAAATAAAAAATTAAATAATAGTTTTTAAAAATTAAAACAACACGCTTTATTAGAAAACCGAACTAAAAAATGAAAAATAATTTTAATTTGCAACGCACTTGGGTTAAAATTTAAGTGGTCAACAAATAAATCATCTCTAACACATCTAGAATAAAACTAGAGTTACCAACAACAAAAATTACTATCAAAAACGTGTGGTGATTTTTATGGTTTTTACGTTTTCTACTTAGATACTTTACTTTTATCAAAATCTGTTCATTTTCAAATATATTAATTGATATAGAGCACCCCAGGTTTTTGATGGTAAAATTATTTTTTTTATAGATGACTCTAGTTTTATTTAAGATGTGTTGGATACGATTTTTTTGTTGGCAACTTTAATTTTATATCAAACGCGGTGGAAATTACAATTAGTTTTCATTTTTCGTTCGGTTTTCTATTAAAGCGTGCTGTTTTAGTTTTTTTAAATTATTATTTAATTAGAATTTTAAACACACCAAGCTCATTACAGAAATCAGTTTAAAATTATAGTAAATATATTAAATAATATTTATGAATTCAACCTCTACTGTAATATCAAAGTTTCATACATTTTATACAATATTTTAAACGTCTACAAAATCTTACTTTACAAGTTATAACTGCAGGATATAGAAACAAGAAGACATTAGGGTTTTTCTTGTTAGAGTAAATTATTCATACCTTAACTTCAATGACAAGAATATGCATGATTTAATTTTAATTCAAGCAAAAAATTGCATTTACGAGCTGCAGAGCTTCTTCTTACAATGTGCAATTTAGAAAAAATTCACATGTTCTTACTTCCATAAATATTTATTCACAGATTTGCGTCTCCGTGGATCTAGCGGTTATATGCTCGCCTCTCACCGCTGGGAGTCTCAAGATGGAGCCTCGTTTACTCTATGTGGGTTTCCTGTGGAGAAAACGAAGATTGGGCAGGTTTTTCTTAGCAATTCTCTCGTTTTACTCTGCCACAAATTTCATTCCTTAAATTCTCCATACCCTTGCATTTCGTTCATCCCTCCTGCAACGGTGCGACACGCGGGTCGGCCGGCGCCCTTGTCGTTCACAGACCTCTAAATAGAGGTGCTTCGTCTCATATCATCCTAGCTTGGACACACGTTGATTGTATTATATTATTATGTGGAGATTATAAAAATTCGATGATGATTTCACTAAAAAGTTGTGATATCGTAACTTGCATTATAAAACATTGGACGCAGATAGACATTATTTTACACACTTTTTGTTACGGAAGGTTTTTTGCTGTGGTGCCTCGTTTAAGCGCTGGACAAGTTAATGTCATTACTGCCTCCCATCCAGTTGGTTTAGATACGTAAATTAAATTTGTTTACAGTATGTATCTTTTAAAGGAAACACACGAAAAAAACAAAACAAAGACGCTTCAATTCGATTAGCATGTTTACTTCCTGAGCCCATCGTTTAGTTTCCTTGACATTGTGCGTTAGTTTGCTGGGATGGCTGCTGCATACTAGTTTATTTACAACATGAAAAGTACACGTGGAATGAGATGACGGACATACTATTGGTGTATGGAAAAGCTGGTTCGGGTCATGCGGTTTTAATGTATTGCCAACAACAGTTCCGAAATGGAAGAGTTTCTAATCACACTACATTTTCCAGCATTGAAAGTAGACTACGTGAAAGAGGCTCCTTGGATAGATGAGCAGAAGGTCAAAGACGGCCATGTTCTGTACGGATTCCTGAGAACGAGGAAGATGTGTTGCGGTGTATTCAGAACAATCTCGCAGCTAGTACTCGCCCCATCGCTCGACAATTGCACCTAAGTCGTAGCACTGTGGAAAGAATTCTGCAGGAAATTTGGTTGCCCATTTCATCTTGAGAAGGTCCACGCAATGAGGCCTCAAGACTATCCTCTGCGACAGCAATTTTGTCAGTGGTATCTGGACAAAATTGAAAACGATGTACTGTTTGCATCCCATGTCATGTTCACAGATGAAGCATGTTTCACACGTGAGCAGTTATTTAACAGTCGGAATTCACATGTTTGGGCCTTCGAAAATCTCCATGCTACATTTCAGAGGTCACATCAACTGAGATTTAGTGTTAATGTGTGAGCCGGTATTGTGGATATCTTCTTATGAGGACCATACATTTTGTCCGCCCGACTTAATGCTTAAAATTACTTAATATTTCTGCAAGAAGTTTTGCCTGATCTAATGGTAACAGTACCCCTTCATAGCAGACAGGACATGTGGTTACAACATGATGGAACACCAGCGCACTTTGGTGCTGAAGTACGTCATCTTACGACTACATACGGCAATCACTAGATACCCAGAGGTGGACCCATTGCCTGGCCGGCACGCTCCACTGGCCTTACTCCACTAGGCTTCTTTTCGTGGAGGCACATGAAACACTTGTTGAATCTGAAGAGGACCTTGGGGCACGAATAACCTGCGCAGCTGGCGAAATCAGATAAATAACCGATATCTTTGTGGGTGGGAGACAGTAACGACATTAACTCGTCCAGCGCTTAAACGAAGAACCGCAACAAAAAACCTTCCTTAACAGAAAGCGTTTAAAATAATGTTATCTATCAGCTCCCAATGTTTGTCGATCCAATTTTGGGACACCCTATGTATAGATTATCATCATCACCATGAACAAATCCGTTTTAGGCAATGTGATCTCTGATTATAAACCTATCTAAGATGGTCTTGATCTTTCCGCCGATGGTTTGGTGTTCTTTGGACCTTATGTTCAATTGGAATATTTTGAAACACCAATTTTGGAAGTATATTTATTTCCATTCTTCTCAGATGATGTTTCCATTCTTGTTGGTATTTTTCTTTATCTTCATCTAAACTTGGCACTCCTGATTCTATGTATTTTCTGGAATGGGTGCTCCCTAAATAATGGTCAGTTTTCCATCCTGTATCCTACAATAGTACCCCTATGTTAATTTAATTATCATATAATGCATTACAAATAAAGGCAATATACTTCAAAACTGATATTACAATATATATTGTATTAATATTATTCTCCGTTATGCGATTACATTGAATATATTAAGTTAAGTAGTTATATATTTCCATTCATTCATATATCTACTCATTTATATCCCCTTATTGGTTTTTTTAATAAATTACTTACTTACTCACTGGCACTATCGAACCCGTAGGTTCATGGCCGCACGGACATAAGCTCTCCATACATCCCTATCCTGAGCTAATGCTTTCCAATCATTCCCTGTATAATCTACTTCCCTCAAATCATAGTTAATGTTGTTCTCCCACCTCATTCTTGGTCTACCAACTGGGCGTTTTCCTTCTGGCTTTCCTACAAGAAGTTTCCATGCACGTCTTTCATTCCCCATACGCGCAACATGTCCTGCCCATCGCAGTCTACGGGACTTAACTGTTCTTATTATATCTGGCCTCCTATAAAGACCATGTAGTTCATTGTTATGTAGTCTTCTCCATTCACCTGTCTGTTCATCTCTCTTGGTCCAAAAATTTTCCTAAGAACTTTATTCTCAAATACTCGTAATCTCCTTTCCTCCCTTAAAGTAAGAGTCCATGTTTCGCACCCATATAATATAACTGGTAGAATAATAGTTTTATATATTTTCAGCTTAACATTTTTTGAAAGGAGTTGGGACATCAAAAGTCTCTGCAATGCATAATAGCATGCATTTCCAGAATTGAGCCTATGTATAATTTCTTTGTGCATCTCATTCCTATTTGTGATTATTGTTCCTAGGTATTTGAATTCAGCCAATTCCTCAAAATTTCCCTCATTTGTCATTAGCTGTCCATTTCCATTATATAATGTATTTCTACGTGTGACCATATATTTAGTTTTACTGATATTTACTTCCAGTCCTAATTTCTTAGTGTTACTCAATAGTGTGTGCGTGTTGGCCTTTAGTATCTCCTCGCTATCGGCCAGTAGTACTACATCATCAGCATAAACTAACAGCTTATTAATACCATTCAGTTGTAGGCCTTCCTCATTCTCTAAAGATTTAAGGCATGCTCTAGTACAAATTAAATATTAGAGGAGATAGTGCATCTCCTTGCTTCAACCCATTCTGGATTTCAAAAGTGTCTGAAAACTGTTTGCCTACACGCACCCTACTCATTGAGCCATTTAGACACATTCGTATAAGTCTAACTAACTTTTTAGGAATTCCGAACTCCAGCAGGATACTATATAACTTCTCCCTCTTAATTGAATCATATGCTTTTTTGAAGTCTACATATAGTTGATGTACAGTACCATTATATTCCCATTTCTTTTCTAAAAATCTGTCTTATACTAAAAATCTGATCTGTTGTAGACCTGTTTTCTTCTAAATGCACATTGATGATCTCCTAGAATGTCATCAATATAGGGAGTAAGTCTGCTTACTAATATATTTGTTAGAATTTTGTACGAAGTTGAAAGTAATGAGATGCCCCTATAGTTGTTGCAATCAGTTTTATCTCCTTTCTTATAAATTGGTACGATAATTGATTCCTTCCATTCATCTGGAAGAGCTTCTTTTTCCCAAATCATAGTAAGCAACCAGCGTATCTTGTCCATCAATTTTTTCTCCCCCTGATTTTATCAGTTCTGCTGGGATCTCATCTGAACCTGATGCTTTATACATCTTCAATTTTTCAATTGCCATTTCAACCTCTAATGCACTTGGCTCTGCGACTAGCATTTCTGCTGTCTGTAACTTATCCTCCTCAATGTCCTGTTCTGTATGTACATTTAATAGCTGATTAAAATAACTTTTCCATCTATTTAATATACTCTTGGAATCTGCAATCATATCCCCATTTTCATTCCGAATTATGTTTGTTCTAGCCTGAAACCCTTTCTTCTCTATACTAATTCCCTGATATAATTCTCTAATGTTCCTATTTTTTGCATTCATTTCAAGATCATTAATCTTCTCTCTCAAATATTCCCTCTTCTTACTCTTTAGTAACTTGGTGGTTTCCCGTCTAACACTACCCAATTGCTCTAAATTTACCTCATTTGGCTCGTGTAACCATTTCATTTTTGCTAGCTTTCTTTTCTTTACGATGTCGGCACATTCCTCATCAAACCATTTCTTGTTTTGCCTCTTTTTTAAACAACCAATGCTTTCTGATGCTGACAATTTAATAGTATCTCTTATAGCCTCCCATTCTTTATTTATATCAGTTTCTTCTTCGTTTGCCACATTGTCATCTGAAGATTCCAGTACTTCAAATCTATTACCAATTTAGATTTGGTATTCTTGCCCCATTTCATCATTTTTCAAGTTTTTTTAATTCATATTTTACAGAATCATCTTTAGCGTTTGTTCCTCTCATAACGATAGCCGTTGTCTGATTTTCACTCTGACCAGATGATGATCCGAATTGCGGTCTGTCCCTCTAACTGATTTAACATCGATGATGCTACTGTGCCAGCGTTTATCCACTAATACATGATCTATCTGGTTCCGAGTTTCTCCATCTGGGGACGTCCAGGTGTATTTATGAATATCCTTATGCTGAAATGTTGTGCTCTTAACAATGAGATTCTTTGATGTGGCAAATGTGACTAATCTAACCCCGTTGTCGTTACTATCTTCATGAAGACTGAATTTGCCTATTGTTGGTTTGAATATATCTTCCCGCCCCACTTAAATATAATATCAAATAATTAAGCAGTCTCTACCTACGTAAATGTTAGCTGCTGGCTGTACTCTTCACTTGTGTTCGGGAACCAAATCAAATATTGGTACCATAAGTGTACCAATGTAAAATTAACTACTGATATAATAAATAGGCCTATCTTCTATGAAATCCAAAAATGTGATCGAATTAAGCATTACTGAACATGAACTGATTGCTCAAGACTACGGAAATATTGTTATATAACGTTTATGATATTTTTTATTTCACATTTTCAAACAAACTATTGATGAAGTGTTGGAATATCGCAGCATTAAAATATTAATCGTTATTAGAACTAAGCGTTTGTTATATTTTACAAAGATTAGCAAAGTGCTCAGGAAATGGTCTCATTGCTGATGTAAAGACCTGAAATAATTAGATATTCTATGGGAAGCACTACATTTGTAGTACAAGATGTCGCACATGCATGCTGCTATGTGACATTGTAATTACATTGCCATCATCAAGTCAAGGAGCTACGCTCCAGCCATGTAAAGTTTCTCCTGTGTGTTAAGCGCATCTCTTAATGTGCTTACGGTGTGTGGCTTCTATTCTCACTAAACATGTTTCCTTTCACAGTAAGAGTCTAATAAAGCGCACACGGAACACAGTTTGGATTCCAAAAGTAATAACACAATACAATTACGTTACACTCAAAAATATTTGTAATTAAGTTACACTTAAAAATATGTGTAATTAAGTTACACTCAAAAATGTGTGTAATTAAATTACACTCAAAAATATGTGTAATTAAATTACACTCAAAAATATGTGTAATTAAGTTGTACTCAAAAATGTGTGTAATTAAGTTGCACTCAAAAATATGTGTAATTAAGTTACACTCAAAAATGTGTAATTAAGTTACACTCAAAAAATATGTAATTAAGTTACACTAAAAATATGTGTAATTAAGTTGGTTTTAGTGTAGTGAATAACAAAATATTGACCTACAAAACTTCTTGATTAAGATATGACATTCCTTTGTTAGAGTTGGAAAAAAAGTAACGGTATCAGGATTATTTTTAAATTAAATTTGGGTCTTGATTGCCTTGTTTTTATCATTTTTACTGTATCTGTAGTTTTTAATTGGGTAGTACTATGTTTTTCTTGTTTTTCTGTCGTTCACACTGTTTTTCATGCTTGTTTTATTTTTCATCGTTCTTCCCTTCTTCACACATACAAACACAAGGACACGAAACACACCCGGTCCCAAGGTAGAGATTTAAAATATCTTAACCTTCCAGGAATCGAACCCTGGTTGCCAGAGTGGAAGGTGGGGACTCTACAGACTACCCCACAGCGACATGCCAACAGCACATTGTGTTCCCAAGCTGTCACCCCTCCAAATATTAACCCAGCCCAATGTTGCTTGACTGCGGTGATCGGACGAGAACAGGTATTTTCAACATGGAATGGCCGTTGACAGGATAGTAACTAATTTCTATACACATTGTTTACAAAATGCATGTTTTTGTCGAGCGTCTCCACTACCCGTTCGGAGCGGAGAGTGTGTATGTTCGACTCTCCTCAGTAATATACCTGTGTACGTGACGTGTGATTGTCTCAGAACACCGAAACAAAAACTGTGTAAATATGAGTCCATTCTTACACAAAGCGGACTGTACTAGAAGTCTGTCCTGAATAGCGCGTGTCAACGTGCAGTTTGTAAACATAGCGGTCTAAGTACGATGCAGCCAAGCCTACAACCAATACTTTTTTTAGCCCTAGTTATTATAACGTGTTTAAATATGATCTTTTAGTTTATTTAGCGCCTGAATCGTTTAATGAATCGCATGTCTATATTTTTAGTCAATAATAAATACAAAGTGAATTTACCATAACATCCAGTAACACGCTACATTATACTGCTTGTTATCAAGTCAACCATAACTACTGGTAATTAAATTTCCGCTGTTCGTTAATTCCAATGCAATTTCCTGTGTTTTCATTATGTCACATAATCTACAGACGTATTACGTATCCACTTTCGTTGGCTATTTAACTCGTACTACAAATGACAGTCAAGGACCAATCACATTTCAATGAATTTTGATTTACAACTAATCACAGTCATTTTTCACCTTAATTTTAACAATTTAATTTTATTACTTTAAAACCAAGCTCCTCCTTTTAACGTTCTGAATAGGTTAGAGCATTATTTTACAGTAACTGACTCTATAATAAATACGTTGAATATAACAATTTATATATTGAGATGTAAGAATTGTATAATGCATGTGGCTAACAGATTGTATATATAGTGCACGAATGTAACCAGATAGTACGTGCGGGATATCATAGGCTATAAAATAATTGTAGCAATTGATTATACCACAATAAATAGAAACCACTGCTTGCACTTTCTTAAACGTATTATGTCCCAGGTAATAACGTTCTAGAAAAATCTAATTGACATATTTACATCGTATAACATCATACATTAATTAATAACCTATAATTTTGTATATAAACAGTTTGATGTGTATAATTTTTTCTCCATTAGGGTGCATTCTTACAATATTGCGATCCTTTGGCAATAAATAATATGATCTGGTTTCAGTGATGAACAAGTGAATCTTAACAAATGTTTCTCATTTGTTTTCAAACATCGCCGTATACATTAAATATATAAATATCTCAAAATAACCGTATTTAAATAATAATTTGTGAGTAAACAGCTTAATTTTATTCGTTTCATAGTCCTAAAAAATGCGACTGTTGATTTACAAATTCTCGAGATAAATTCACACCTTACTTCGTGAGTCGTGAATTTATCGATAATTTAGAAATCACTCGTGGCATTACTTGATAAAATTTCATCTGCTCGGGAACGTCTTGATAGAATTTTTCTCCTTATTTTTCACAGAATTGCCCAATGTTTGAACGGAAAATTCTTAAGGGGCTCAATTTTAATGGCCGTACTGTATACGTCAATATCTAATTGTGATAATGACTAACGTAGTAAAGGATGAAAGAAATTATTTAGACTAAAACTATTTGTTAATATTACTGTGACAATTAATATAAAAACTACTACGAATAGCCGTGACAAAATGATAGAATTCTGTCATCCAGGAACAGTACAAACTAATGGAATTTCTCAGAATGTCGAACTGGTGCCTTCTGTCAATGAAATTGTATGTATCCAGTTATGTTTCGAAAAAAAACATATATGGCTGCCGCTAGTGCGACTTTTAAATTAAGGTAGCAAGGGGTTCTTCAGACATTTCAAAATAAAGTTATATAATATTTGAGATAAAAGTTAGGAAAAAATCGTGTACACACACACACACACAATACTGAAAGTCTCAAAAGTGATAACAAAAAAAAACTAAAACTTCATGGTGTAACAGGCCTAGAAGTCCCTTGATCTAATAGCCGGCTGCTGACCAGTCATCCACGTGTCATAATCACAGAAATAGACATTCATCCAGCCAGTTTAGGGGTGAGGTAAGGTCAGAATATTGGTTCCCCCGCAATTATAGCAGGTTTTCTAAACCAGGAACCGCTATTTGTTGTAGCTATCCAAATTCCTCACGATGAGGGTGGGCCAAAATTCCATGAAAACATTTGTTCTCCAACGGAGGTTCGAACCAGCCCAAGTCCCGTAGCTCTGCGACAAGGAATTCTATCTTAGCCACTCGACTACGAGGCACAAATAATTAAGAAATATTAATCTGACACAAGACGTGGTTAAACATTATGAACTTAAGCAGTGCTATTTCGAACATACAACGGGATATTCCGTCCACATCTTAACATTATAAACACCAACTATACGTGCATTATTTCTTGCCAAAGGCACCATAACACCACATGAAACCAATTTTAGGATTTCTGACACCTGAACAATTCTCACATACGTTTTATACTTTTCTGTAAAATTTCGAACGCTACTAAACGGACACGTAATATGTTCCTCCACAAAACACTGTTGGCTAAAGTGGAAGTGGGTCGTCTTCATCTGATGAATGTATATTACTTTCTTTCGAAATAGGATACTTGTTTGCATTATAATGTTATTTTCTTTCTTGCTGTCACATCCTGTAACTTGATGTCAGATGTTAAATTGTGTTGAACTTCGTTTAAAATATTGCTTGAGTCAAGCAAGTCCAGATTTTTTCGACGAGGGCAGTGAAACACTAAAAGGAGATTTTTAGTAGCAGGTGGGTCATTTTACCTGGAGAGGAAGTGCCTATGCTGGTTAGAGAATGGTGTAAGTAAACCATAGAACAGGAGAATTTCTTATCTGAGATGACAGTGGGATTGAAGGGATAAAATCCATGTTTAACTTAGATGCTGTAACAACTGCGACTCTTTTATTCCATTCTTCACCGACCATTTTGCCAAAATTATATATATTTATTTATTTATTTATTTAATGTGGACGTCGAGTACTTGTGGATAAACGTAGAGACTCCATGTGGTAAAATTATTTTAGGGGTTTGAAAATTGCACGGTTTTAGTGCTGCAACGTATGTGCTGAATGTGGTGGAGGGGCATCCCTTCAATAGCATGGTCTCTACAGTATTATATTGCAGCAAGAAAAGTGGGAATTGTGGTCGTGAAGAATCAAGTCACATTTTCCAGGAGTTCTGAATTTCTGGAAGTGCATCATCTATTGAAGGAAAATTTTATCGATTCTGACATTTTAATGACAGATCCATCTGGGAAATTCCTACTCAGCTACTCCTGATAACTTTAAATAGTATCAATATTAGAACGAAAACTCCAGTAGCACTACAACATACGAGAGAGGTTACATTGTCTCCTCTCTCAAAATTAGTTTAATTTACTACTTGTCTTTTTCCTTTTTAGACAATTTTTCAGGAGAGTTGAAAGAAAATCCAGTTTCATCCATGTTTCACATTGTCATAAGACCAATGATCAGTTTATTATACTGTACCAAATTATCGCCTTAGACCCGGTCAAGTTATCGGTGGCCCTTCTGCTGGCAGTGCTGCCGGCGACAAAGCTCGCGGGATAATTTATTAGTGACTTTACAACGAACAAGATAAATGTGTAATCCGAGGCGAACGACCGAGTGTTGTATGAAATAATGGAACGCAACTCCAATTCAAAGTTTGATATAACCATTATATTAAAACTACACGAGTCTTATGGTACTTGATTTAGGCGTTGATCTTTTGTATACAATCATTAGTCGTGTGTCAGGCATAAATTGACCAGATTAACTGGAATGTACACGATATCAAACGGAACACGCATATTTGATTATTCCATGAATATGAACTAATGTGTGCTGTGTGCAATTTTAACGGTTGCTGATTATTTAATTCACAGATTTCAAATTTGTTAACAACACAACGAAATTAACTTAACAATATGTATATGTGTGTGTTTCTGTGTGTTGTGTGTGAGTGTCACTATGTAACATTTATGTAATTTTGAAGGAAAGTTTTCTAACTATTTCATGAGATACATAGTCACACGTTTCATTGAGATGTTTAATGTATATTTTTCTAGCGCAGGTTAATTCTGTAAGAGCTCTGTTGTGGTAGTAGAAGCAATATGGGGAGAGCATTTTCAAATGTTACAACGTTACGTTCAATTTCGTAGGACCGAACCAAATTTCACAATGTCAAGGCCCGCGTCCTGTGACGGATTCTAGGCATTCGGAAAAACAGCATCATCGAGATTAAACGTACATACTAACAAAAGATAACATTTTCACCAAAGACATTAGAGCACAGCTTTTTCCTACCAAACATCAAAGCCTATCAGATGAAATTACAATTATTAAACGAGAAAAATAACGCCGTCTGGACCGATCTCTACTCAACAGATGGCATGATTACGGAGGAATGGAAGCAGGCAAACTATGAGCTCCGACACATAGTAACACGATATGCAACGCACGGGTATCATCACAAATTCTGCCAAAATTGTAAATTCCACTAATAAAGTGAAGATTGCTTGTGCGAATTGTACAGTAAACATTTTGAGAAATAGCATGCTCGAATTTGCAAAAAAGGAAACTTTCAATAATGGAACTCTAACTGGAATAGTTAGTCATGTGTAGCCTATATTTTCCATTGTGCGCTTTTCACTATTATAAAATAAATTTGAAGTGTTTTGTTTTTATGAAAATAAAACTTTGATTATTTTAACGTTGTCATTGTTGTTAGGATATGGCGTACTACGTTTCGTAGGCATTCTAATAAGCAGGTGTCCGGGCGACTGAATATTTTAGATTTTTTTTTTCTTGTTGGTAACTTTTATAAATTTGTTATACAGATTCGGAGGAAAAGGATAAGAGTTTAGAATATTGGTAACAGGAAGATGCAATCTGCTCATGATGATGATGAACTGTAATATATAAATGAATTGTGAACAAATGTGCAACGTTTTAAATATGGGAATCACTATCACATTAGCATTGTCTTGTGTAGTCACTAATTGATTTTGTTCTTTTTGTTTCGATATGATATATTTCTCATCTCTCTTCAAATATTTCACGTAAGCACGGTGTCTTCGGGTCATGAAATGTTTTATCTCTTCATCTTCGATGGTGGAATCCATGCACCCTTAATCTTGTGATGACGTGTCGTACCTGAAAATTTGCTTCTGTCCAATTCCTGTCTATCATGGCTCCGGTGTTGATGAATTCCCTTTTCCTGCATAGTCTTTATAGCGCATGTTCTGACGATTCCGTGGTTGGAAGTAGGTAGGGCTGTTTTCAAGTTCTCGATAAGGAAGGTCTCCTTTGCCAGTAGGAACAATAGTCCTTTTTGATACTCCTATCGCTCGTTTCATATATGTAGCTTTTACTTTTTCCAGCGTGTTTAGATTAGCTTCTGTAAGATGTTGCCATATGTTTTATATTCCGTAGGTTATAATTGGGATGATCTTTGCATTAAATTTTAATAATATAAAATTGTGTTTTAATGTTTAGTAATGTCATTTTTGTTCCATTAGCAACATTGGCAGGCAAGTCATAATTATTCATTTACATATTATTTTGGATATGATATCTTCCTATTACAGTAATCGAATTTCATAATGAAAATTGTGTATTCAAAATATGAAAGTAATTGTTACCTGCTAGAAATACCTTATACAATGGAAATGGACAGCTAATGGCAAATTAGGGAAATTTTGAGGAACTGATTGAATTCAAATACCTAGGAAAGATAATCACAAATAGGAATGAGATGCACAAAGAAATTAAACATAGGCTGAATTATGGAAATGCTTGATATTATGCATTACAGAGACTTTTGATGTACCAACTCCTTTCAAAAAACGTTAAACCAGAAATATATAAAACTAATATTCTACCAGTTATATTATATTAATGCGAAACATAGACTCTTACTTCAAGTGAGGAAAGGAGATTACGAGTATTTGAGAATAAAGTACTTAGGGAAATTTTTGGACCAAAGAGAGATAAACAGACAGGTGAATGGATAAGACTTCATAACAATGAACTACTTGGTCATCATAAGAAGCCAGATATAATAAGAACAGTTAAGTCTCATAGACTGCGATGGGCAGGACATGTTGCGCGTATAGGAAATGAAAGACGTGCATGGAAAATTCTTGTAGGAAAGCGACAGGGAAAACGCCCAGTTAGTAGCTTAACAATGGGGTGTGAAAATAACATTAACTATGATTTGAGGCCTTGTAGCGCATGAGTTCCACAGGGAATGATTGGAAAATATTAGCTCAGGATAGAGATGTATGGAGAGCTTATGTCCGTGCGGCCATGAACCTACGGGTTCGATAGTGCCGTGAGTAAGTAATTAAATATGTATTTGTTACCTGCAGTTACCATACCTTATAAACAAATTGAAATAAAAATGCTACACTCAATAGCTTATGTGGATACTTAGTAAAACTCAATTTTTTTACATCAGGAACCACAACGGTAATAACATTTTTTGACAATCTGCTTTGTTACAGGTTTATAAACATATTTATACGTTTCCAATGCATGAACTCAAACGTCAGTATGGATGCATTAAACTTGTCTGCTCTACTCATTTCACACACGACGTGTTTTATAAACCAATTTTAACTTGTCGTTAGATTCCTACTTGTTATAAACAATTTAAACTTGAATATTTAAAAATGCACATCACATGTAGCAGGTGATTCAACATAGAAACTGTCCTTGCACATCGATGGGTATTTTGTTATTTGTGAGGGATTTGCAAAGTGTTGGAAAGTCACACTCACATAATGACATTTAAAAGGATTAAAGGATTTAGTCTCGCTTTCCAGCTGTGACAAGTCTCATTTTGTAAACTCACTTTTAATGTCACATAACAAAGTATTTACGAACATGAGTTCGTTTCCACAAATAGAATTAGCAGCTATTTTTATTTTTTGCAGTAGTAAGCAATATATATATATATCCCAGATTTGAACCTGTTATCTGGAAATTCGATACAAATTGTAGTAAAAGAGTACATTAATTTTAATTAATGACTATTTTCGCACAAATGAAAGCCAATAAAATTTAGCCTACATTTTAACGTTTTTAAAGGATCTTCTATTTTCTGTATAAACTATTATTATTATTATCATCATCATCATCATCATCATCATCATCATCATCTAATATATGTATTGGAGCAATGGGTCTTCTACAGCAGCCGACAAAGAAAGAAAGTATTAACATATCACTGGACGATCTAAACCAAAATTTCACATCATACGCTTCACTTAACATACAAGCTACGACCAAATAACACATTATAGACGAGCCCCTAACCAGACCTACTCCTTCCCGAAAAAAATCGACTTTTCATATATAATGTCATTTGACAATATATCACTGGACCGCATTAGAACTAAGACAAAAGGCCTAGACAATGCAGGTATCGACTCTTTAAAGAAAATATTTGATGGCTTACTCCCAACTGTGACATATGATCAATGCCTCACTCACGTCTTCAATTTAAACTGAACTTTAGAAACAGCTATAGTGAGACCATTCTCTGATATTAAATTTCTTATAACACCAAACGACTTTAGATATATCAGCATCCTCCCAGTCATTTCTATGGCCTTGGAGTGCATAGTTCATGGATAATTAATTGATTACCGGTACCTTAACACACATGACATACTCGACCCATACTAGTCAGGTTTTAAGACAGGCCACAGTACAGCATCTGATTTTCTTAAAGTAACCGAAAATGCTCGGGAAGCAATGTACAATATCCACATAACAGAGTTAACCCTCATGGATATCAGTAAGCTTTCGACACTGTTGACACTGACATACTAGTAGCTAAAAACTACGTGCTTTAAAACTTTCGGAAATTGCAGTTAACTGGTTTGGATCCTACCTCCACGATCGCCAGCAATGTGTATCCACTGTACATCATTCCTCATACTGGCTATCCTTGCAGGATGGTTTCCAACAAGGACTAGTGTTATGTCCACTATTCTTCTTAATCTATATTAACGACATATCCACAAGATTTGCGTATTGTCAACATCACCTGTACGCTGACGATTTGCATATTTACATTAGTTTTCATGCCGATGATGTACAGCCTTTGAAGAAAATTATGACGCAACTCTTGATAGTGGAAAGTTAAAAGTTTTGAAGAGCGATTCACACGAGTAAGTTGTTACATGCGCTGTCTCCTTTGAGGTCAAATCCGGTGGCATAAGGGGCCAATCATATATTTATGCCAATCGTTATTGAAAGAATTTAAACAAATAATTGTATTAATTGAATTTGTAAGTTAAGAGAGTTATCAGATGACCGAAAGCAAGTAATGGTCCCTTAAACCGATCAATAGTAAATTAGCGCTTACTTCTGATGCAGTATTTGTATCGTTCGCTTCAGTATAGCAGTCTGTAAGGTGCTTTTATGCGATGACGCAGGCCCAGGTTCGATCCTTGTCAGCAATTCTTTTTAATAACGTCGTTTTTTATAATGCCTACACATTACCAGGCTACGTTATATAAATAAATTTGTATATACATATGACATGATAAGAAAAATAAATGCCTGGACGGGATTTATTTTTCTTATGTCATATTAAGCTTGCATTGTTCAATGTCAAAAATTTAATTATAACATATATATATATATATATATATATATATATATATATTAATATATATATATATATATATATATATAATGAATAACGATTGTAAAATCTCATTACTTTGTTTAAAAAACACAAGGCGTAACAAGATTGTTCATTTCCACTACTAATGTAAAATGCGTCTGATTAATTTAAATAAAAAAAGAGATATATTTAATTTCATTATATAAATAAGTCCTCAAGTATTGTATCGCTTCATAGACAGCGTCTAGCAGGGAACAGTTGTGGTCTAGTGGAGGGAGCTTCTATTTATCATGCAGGAGGTCGCGTGTTCGATTCCGCTGTCATGCTTTTTTTCTCTTTCTCTCTTAGATTTTCAGGTACGGGGAGTGTTTAGCCGCTACAGATGTTTCTCTAAAACCATCTGATGTAGTTCACCTGAAACGAAATTTTGAAATGACTCTAGCGGTCGGAATTTTTGTTGCTTTGCAACGAAACTCGTAGGCCTATGTACTAATGAAATAAACTGAGGCAGACTTTAAACAAAAAGAAGTAAAATGCGAACATTAGAAGTGGAAGTTTACCTAATTTTCAAAATTTAAAACTTTCTCTTGCGACCACCATGTTTGGTCTATTTCATTTTAAGGCGCACACATTATCTAAACGTAATTAAGCTATAGATTTATAATTATTTATCTTTTTACTTATTAAGCTAAGAATAAAAACACTCATAATATATATATATATATATATATATATATATATATATAAGTGTAGCAGCGCATGCGAGTATTAACCAGTAAGAAATGATTAATATCTACTGTATATCAATTAATGTTTGTTTGTTTGTTTGTTGGTATTCTATGCGCGGCCATACCGTTGATCCGATTTTGATGGAAGTTTTTTTTCAAAATGTTCAGGAGATTCCCGGGATGAACATAGGCAATACGAGTGTTGTAATACTCAACCCCTTCACCCCTAACAATCACTATTAGTAGTGAAAAACCTGAAATAAGGTACCTATTTTGTCGCTTAAATGGATTACGCTGCTTAAACCATAACAAATACACCAAATTAATGTACACAGAATTGAATATCTCAACAAACTCTACAAAACAGTCGGCGACAGTGTAAGTTTATCTTTTACGAATAACTCACAATGACCATTTTTGTCTATCATTGATTCCAAGAAGATCGGGATAAGCTGATTCCCGGGCAAGCAGAGCAGCTCAAGGCTGGTGGTAAAAACACATTAACGTTTTTTTAGGAGTAGGAACGCAACACCGGGTATTAGCTAGATATATATAAAAATGTCATGCTATTTTTTATAAAAGCCGTTAGCGAGATCAAAATTACAATTGGAGATCAAGCAATTAAAATAAGTATGAAATAATGTGTTACGATGAATTTATCTGTTTGTTTAGTATCGTGTAAATTTTCTATGGAATTCCATACATTCCACACAATTTTTCCGACGATAAATTGTAACTACACGTTTTAATAATGCAGCTCAACCAAGCTTCAATTAAAAATAACTACCTTTCGCATTTCCATAGCTAAATAAGCAACACAATCGGCATTATGGTGTGCCCCGGAATATTCGTGACAGGATATCGAATTGGACGGTACGTAAAGCCGTGGAACCCATTTCGTAGGTATCGGTACCCAATAGAGCCTCAAACCTGGAAGTGGTTTCAATGCTCACTTTCTCAGCCCATTTCACCACTAGCTTTAAATATGATGTAAACACACACCAGTGGTTCAATACGTATGATTTAATATATGTTCTTAAATATGTTGCCGATAGTGTAAACATTTCATTGAATATAATATACATTGCATAATTTAATAATAAGAAAGGAAGTCGCCTTAACGAGGCATCTAGTAGGGAAATGAGGTATTACTTGGATTGCGAATGGCGGTTAAATTTTCTCACAGGCATTTATCTACGTTTGGGATTAATTTACGAACCCGAAATTCTTCAGGCTCGGAACTTGCGGTTTAAGGCTACTTCCGGATGGTTTGTTCTTTGGATTTTTTCATAACTCATGCCAGGAGTGATTTCCAAATTATCGATAATATTACGCTCACGAAGTCAAGTGAGGGGTGAATTTATCTAGAGAATTTGGAAATCAATAGTGATATTTATTAGGACTATCTAATGAATATAATTAACCTGTTTACTCATAAATCTTGATTTAAATATAGTTATTTTAAAATATTTATATGTTTAATGTAAACAGCGAGGTTTGAAAACAAAATAGAAACGATTGTTATGCTTCATTTGTTCATCACCTGCAACCAGATAATATTATTTTTTGCCAAAGAATCGCAATACTTTAAGAATTCTCTCTAGTGGAGAAAAAATGAAACATCGAACTGTTTATAACCAACATTATAGGTTATTAATTAATTTCTGGTGTCGTATGATGTAAATTATATTTTCTTGGAACATACATTCTTGGGCAATAATACGTTTAAGAAAGCGCATATAGTAGTTTCTTTTTATTTTGGTATAATTAATTACTACGAATGTTTTTCTATTATATCCTGCAAGAAGTATCTGTTTACACTAATGCACTATATATACAATCTGGTAGCCGTATTTTGTACACAGTGAATCACTGCAAAATAATGCTCTGACTTACTGAGAGTGTTAAAAAGGAGGAGCTTGATTTTAATGTGATAAAATTAAACTGATAAAATCGAGGTGAAAAACGACTGTGATTGGTTTTAAATCATAATTAATTGAAATGTGATTGGTCATTGACTCTTATTTGGAGCATGAGTTAAATAGTCATCCTAAAGACCCAATGATCCCCGGTCAGGACTACAGCAAGAAACATAATCACTAGACTACGGATGCCAACAATTGTGAATATATTCAAATTAAATGAACAGTACTAATATACAATATATTGATAATGAAAGTGTGAAGATTGGGTTTAATTGCTGTTAGGTAGTAATCTCCTTTCAAAACATCCGACCATGGGTCAGTTTAATGCATCTTATTAATATTGTTACATGTCGTGTAAGCGGCGTTTCAATTGCGCGGGCGAGTCGCCCATGGCGAGTTATATAAAAAGTGGAGGAGAAGGCCGGCCAGTCTGTGCAGCGATAGTCCCGTATTGGATGGCGAGAGGTTAATTATAAGCTAAACTGTGAGGAAGTACTGTGTCTGTAATTGTGTGATAGGTGATTATCTGATAAACTTTCTAAGAAGAATATTAAGTGAAATAAAATTGTGATTGAAGATTTAGTGATAATTGTGAGAAGAAAATAAAGTGAAAAGAAAAATTTTACATAACAACTGTGTGTTTATTTATATCCAAATACGTAAAAGGAAAACCCTGTGTCATCCCGTGACAATATGTTTTTCCCCACAAAAACCAACTGCGTCTTCGGAAAGCCTCGAGGGAGAATAGTTTTCGCTTTTCATCCTGAACAGATTTGTATGTCTGTGCTTGTGATGACGAGACTATGTTAAGTGTAGGATCTTATAGCGCTTGATATATGTATTTCACATTACTGATTTTCTCTCTAAAAATGCTAACAATACCATACATTATTTTTAAACTGTAACTATAATATTATATGATATTTTTATATACAATTACGCAGGACTACTTGTCTGTTCAGCCGTATTCAGCTTCTCTGTCTCAAGTTTTCTGTCACCAAAAACAATTGATGGATTGAAGTTTTTTTTTCTTTTTTGCCAGTACCCAGATAATTATGTTCTTCATTTGATAATATCAGAGAACATAAAAATACACAACTCTAAATCATATACACGATACGGCCCAGATGTTAAGGCGTCTGAAAGTATGGACCAACTTAAAAAGTTGATTCTCTATTTCAGTAAAGTATTCATACTTGGATATAATTCATTTCAGCGGTAAGCGTTATTGTGTTCCATACTCATATATCATATCAGATTCTGAATTTAAAATATTGTCAAAGTTTTATATATTGATCTCGTGTTCCAATTAACTTCATATTGTTACAAATGCACGTATGAAATCGGAATAAAATTTTGTTTCAGATTATTATCGAAACTAAAAATATATTTTCTATTCATAATTATTACTCCTGAAAGCGTTAGATTCGTTATTAATTTTTACTCCATAAAGTTATTTGACACAAATATAATTAAGCCGACGTCGTTAAAAGCTTGGGACTTTACTTAGATTATAATTTGAATTGGAAAACCCAAATAAAACAAACATCTAAAAAGATCTCCATAATGCTTTCTCTAAAGCATCTCAAAAACATTCATCCTACAGCTCTTAAAGGAATTTAAATTCAAACCTTAGTGATGTATTTTGACTATTGTGACGTTTTAGTAACTGACATAAGTGACGGACTGTCGCGGGCAGCGTCAACATAATATGTGTCTCAAATTCATACTTAATGTCCCCAAAATATGATCACATTTCTCCATTTTTCAACGAATTGTCATGGCTACATCTAAAAGAGAGAAGAAAATTACATTGTCTAATTCTCTTATTTAAGATCCTACATACCTTGACTCCCAATTATATGTCATCTCGCTTCCAGTAACTATCCTCCAACCTTAACTTCAACACAAGATCAAAATATAATCTCCTGCTGAATATACCGCAACATAGGACTTCAAATTACTCCATGTCATATACTATTTTCACTTCTCGCAACAGGAATTCCCTACCACAAGAAATAAGGGGCTGCCGGACATTGATATATTTTAAAAAATATCTAAATTTACATTTGCTCTAACCTCAATTTCATCATTACCCAGTGTAAGGTACCTATATTAATTGTTGTTTCTCGTATAATTTATCATATTTATACTATTATTATTATTATTATTATTATTATCATCATCATCATTATCGTAAGTATTATTATTGTAATTATCGCGAAATGTGGAAAGCAACGGGAAGCTACCACACCTACAATTCCCTAGTAAAGCTGCAAGCATAGCATGAAAATGCCATGATTGCAGCGAAGGACCTACCATCGGGCAGAATTACTATGAATTGACCGTATAAAATGTTGTTTCTTTATGAAATTTTCAATGTAACATTTAATCTATTTTTAACTCTTTATAGTTAGTATAATGTATATCTATGTTTCTCAAATATGTATTTGTATTTGTGCTAGTTGAGTGAAAGAGAAGGCCTTATGGCCTTAACCCTGCCAGGATAAATAAAAATTTATATTATTATTATTATTATCATCATCATTATATTATAATTAAACATTTATGTATTATATTTAATATTAAAAAAATCTAAATGACACATGTAATTTATATAGTTTGTGTTAAAATAATAATAGTCCAAAACGTCCTGCAATCAGGTATTTTCGCACAACACACAGAAATCTGAAAAAAAGTATGTTGTGAAATTGGTTCATTTAATACCCACTGAAAGCATATCTCTCATAGAGTCCAAAGGAACTTATAATTCTGTAAAAAAATCTTGTCGAGGATAATATCCCACTCTTTATTAATAAGCTTGTTCGAAAAATATGATCAAATGACCTGCTGCCTCGCTTACAAATAATAGAATACATTTAACGTTCAGAATTAAAATGCTGTATTTTAAATACGTTAATATGCACCAAAACAATAAAATTCATATAATATATTTTTTGATATATCAACATGCCTATATATTAACAATGAACTGAAATATGGATTTCCAATTCTGGTTTGCTCATTAAATTGGAAATAAACATTTTTCAAAGCCCGCATATATCACTGATTTATAAATTCAGTAAGAACTTGCATCCATTGCCTGGTAACAAAAATTCAATAAGGACCACTAACATTTCAGACAGAGAATTCGCGGTTGCGTTAGACGTTTGCAAAAGAATGGATGTAATAATGATTAATAGCTTTAATTAACATTTCTTATATATATCCATCCGCAGTAATTCTGCCCGAAGGCAGGTCCTTCACTGCAATCATAGCATTTTTATGCTATGCTTCCAGCTTTACTAGGGAATGGGTAGGTGAGATAGCTTCCCGTTGCTTTCCACACGGTGAAGGATTATGATGATGATAATGATAAGGATGATGACGATCATGATGATGACCGTATGATTACGGGGACCGTTTGGGCCTTAAAGTTTTCCTGACATTTGTCTTACAGGTGAGGAAAAACCCCGATAAAAACCTCACCCAGAAAAACTGCCCCAACCGGAGATCGAACCCGGGCCCGCTGCGTGACAAGGCAGCACGCTAACTCAAGACCACAGCGGTGGACTCTTATATATATATTAAATGTTATGTTGTTGTCTAATGTGCTGTATCTAACGCTGAAGTCATTAGCAGTTTTATAATATTTTATATATATAGATAACTTTGTACCTGAATTCCTACTTATACAAGAATCTGTAAGTTTAGAAAACATGATTATCGATTACACTGGTCAACATGATTTTTGTCTCATGAGTACCAATAGTTATTCTTAATGCAGTTTTTTTATCGTGTTTTCAAATATGTATTCGGAATTTCTCCATCACCTACAGGTTTTTTTTTCAATTCAATTAATGGATTTAAAAAATTATTTTTTAATAAAGTCTTTTCGTCCATTTGTCCATTGTAAAATAAAACCAAATGAACCAACTCAGGACATTTTAAGTATGGAAAAGAGATATCAATATATATCTAATATATCCTAATATGCTGGCCGATTATTGTTGGACCATAAAGAGGGATGCTCCACAGGCGAAATATAACAGAAAATCGTCATTTCGTACTTTCTAGGTGAGTCCGAATGTTCGAATATTGTGTAGTTACGAATTTATAAAATATTGAAGTGTTTGAAATTATAAATTCCTGTCTCTCGGAAATCTTGCGTGATGGAAAAAAATCGATATCATTTTTTAATTAAGGAGAAAAATACTATCAGAAACGCATTTTTTTCTTTCTGAGACAAAACAAAATTTATTTTTTGTTGCTCAGTGTTATTGACATCAAATATTATTAAATAAATCTCGAGGTTTGCCTCTCCATTAAGGACCATTATACATAATTTCTGCACACTGCCGCTTTCGGGTATTTACAATTTTGGAGTCTGAAACAAAGCAGTGTTTTACTAATCTAAATGTGCCCAATAAAACTATATATTATATATATATATTTATTTATTTATATTTATTTGGATTCTATCATTTTCTACGTTCTTAAAACCTGATTAAATGAAGAGTAGTGTCTCGGAAAAGCTTGGGCAGACTGTGCGTACATATCTTGAAAATGAAATATTATAAACATCCTAAATATTTCAAACATAGTTCACAACCGTACGCTATTGTTGTGAAAAGAAGACCTACATCATATATGAAACAAGTGAATAACACGAATGTATACAATAATGTAAATAGACAAATTTTACATGGGAAAACTACGTAACCATTTATAAATAATATCTTCAAATTGAACATTCATTTAATTAACAACTGAAATTAGAAATGAATAATTCTCATTTCACTTTATTACTTTAATTTATGTTTTGTGTACTCATTGCTGTGCAGCTATACGACGCACCTATTAACAACCATTGTGAAGGTAACTTCAGACTTTTCCATAGGCCTATAAGTATTCTGGTGTATATATATATATATATATATACAACCAAGCTTAATAATTGTATTTCAATTACTATTTAACTCATGCCCCCAAATTGCAGTCAATGACCAACCACTATTCAATGATTGTTTTTTACAACCAATGACAATCGTGTTTCACTCACACTTTATCGCCTTTTTACCACCTTCTGCTTTTCTGATAAAGAACGCTCCTACTTTTTAATATTCTGCTGAACATGTCAGAGGATTATTTTGCAGTGATTTATCCTCTAATAAATGTACATTAAATATAACAAATAATGAACATATTCGTTCGAACTATACATTTGGCAACTGTGTGTTCAATAATTGTGGTTGTTTTTAATAATGATTTTACTGAGTTGTTTACTAACAACATAAATTAATTAATAACGTATAATATTAGTTTAAATATATAGCTTGATGCGCTTCATCTTTTTCTCCACTAGAGTTCATTCTTAAAATATTGCGATCTTATTTGACAATAAATAATATGACCAAGTTGCGTTGCATAAACAAATGAAAAATAATCCAACATTTTGTGAATTGTTTTCAAACATCGGCGTTTGCATCAAATATATAAATATTTGAAAAAAATATATTCAAATAATGAAGTAAATAATAACTCGTGAATTTATCGATTATTTTTAAATCACTCGTGACACTACTTATGATAATGTAATATATATATAGGCAATATTATCAATTTACGTAGCATATGTGATGTATGTAAGAGTGAGGTATTCCCTAAGTTGTAACTGATGTAAACATAGACACTTCACATGTTGAATTTCCGATATAAATTGAAGCTTTTCAGTATATGTTCTACCAGCCAGACTGTTTGAACGTAACACATTGTTGCCTTAATGAACATGCTGTGTTAATCTACTTATCAACATGTGGCTTGTGACAGAGCAAGTCACTGAAACTTCCTTTATTAAGCTCGCTTTCTGTGTCGGGTTGAAGCCTCATGGAAGTTTCTGTTTGTTAAATGTGAAATCACAATTTGTCACAAAGAAGTGCCTGTTAGCTAAGGTAAGGCTATTGTATTCTTGACTTTGTGACTTGCAGTCGGTGCACAAAAGCGAGACATCCATTTTATTGTAATTCATCTGGCTCACCTTTGTCTTGAGTGTCACAGTCGAGATGACATTGTTTTCAGTAACTGCAGTTCATACGAGTTCTTTAATTATAAGGACGAACCGTGTAAAAGTAAAAAATAAAAGTATTTGTGTCCAATTCAGTAAAATCTTAAAGAAAAAAATCTTTTCTTATAAATTAAGAAATGTAGGTTGAAAGATTACACATTTCAATCTGCAGTTGTCTCAATTATAAAAATTATTATATTTCGTGCGTCGGCCGCCGTCTCTGGTCCCAAGGGTCGCAGGGTCGATGGATTTTTTAGGACAGAAAAATCCAAGGAGCAAGACCTTCGGGAGGGACTTTAAGCCGTGGGTCCCGAGTCTGAAGATTTTCAGGCTCGTAAAAAATCCTTAAGCCTGAACGAAAAGGCCTGTAAGCAAAATATACCGAATTTTCTCGTCGTAGTATTACCTTGGTTTCCTAGATGTCAGTATAAGGCGGAACGCTGACCACGGACCACTCAAAATGACATCTATACGAAAACAAGTGTAACTAAATTAGTATGGTTCATATTCTTCCCTGTAGGGGGAGAGCGCCTAAATCTCCGTAAAGGGAAAACATAGGTTTACAATACAAAAAAGTTATTTCGTGCAATTGCATAGGTATATAGCTTAAAAATGCAATTTTTTGTTCGTAAGTATTCGCTACATTTTTCGGCAACTGGAGCAAAATTGCAGAGAACTGATTCTCCAAGCAGTATTGTTTGTGACAAATAATATAAATCCTATGTTGTAAATGTCATGCTTTTCAATTTCATATTTCATTAACTTAGTGGAAGTATAGTAGACATCGGCCATTACTTTATTTTCAGTCAAGAAAATATTTGAGCAAAATTCTGTACACACCAGAAATAGCATTCCGCGTAGCATTTTTATCATATTTTTCAGATACAGATCCAATTTCATCATATATCTTTCTCAATATGTCCCAAACGTACGTAGATAATATTTATTAACAGTTTTCATTGTTTGTACGTATTGTTCTTAATTGGGCTCTTTTCAAAAACCAATTTCATATATTTTTCATTCATAATATTCTTTCCAATACTATAAATTTGATGAACTCCTGTATAATCGCTAGAAATTCTTCTTGATTGTATTTGGATTTAACGATTTCCTAAGAAATTAATTATGTTCGTTAATTCACTGAAAATCATGATAAATTGTAATTAACAATAACATTTTTAGCCTTGATATAAAATGTAGTCGTACATTTTTTAACTCATAAATTGACAATAGCCATCAATAAACTGACATCAAAAGACAGACTATTGTCAAATCTACTGGAGTCTACACAGTCATCTGGAATGAATGACAGTCCTCTGCCACATTACAAGGCAGAGGACTGTTGACAGGGGACTGTGAATTTTGATTAAATCGTGAAATATCAAGCAAACTGTCGTAATGTGGTAATTTTGTGAGTCCTCGATAAATATGTACATAAATCATTATATAATTATATAGAATATATAGTGAATTCCAGAAATAAGCTATAAATAAAATACATTCCAGTGGTCGTTGTGCCGTAGTAACCCAGGCACGTACTCCCGCCACAAATGATGCACTGACACTAAATAAATTGGCGTCAGAGTGCTTCTAGTGCTACTGACACGAACTTTAGACTAGTTACGTTTCCCTGCACGCAGGACAACATAAAAATGCACAACGAAAAATTTAATTTTTGGTATTGCATTATTGGCAGGGTACTGTGCTTAAACAATTCCGGGCAGAATTTGATAAAATGAATGACATGAATTAAATCGACTTTAGCTGTTATTTATTTTGAAATAGAGAAGTTAGTTTGTTGTGTTTTGAAACATTACGCACAAAAATCTACATTATAAATAAATATGTTAAAACCTCAAAATGTTAATTCTAGATATTGGACAGCAGAGGGGACTGTTTGTATGTTGGTCTGGCAATTTTTTATTAAAAAAACGTATAGTTTATACCGTTGTAACTACAAGTGCACTAAAAGGAATATTCTTATGCTTGCGTTCTGTGATATTTTAATGTATGGTGCAGCAATACATTTTTGAGAGGCGGATTGCACAGCCATTTATGTATTTACAAAGATTCACCCATATTTATTAATTACTGCCTATGGTTGCTCTGTTACAAACTCATAAATATTTATCATGGGTCATGTTCGTTGTGGCGAGTTACTTTATTCTTGAATAAATACAGTTTATATTTAAAAATCGTATTAATTTATTGTTACTTTAATGCAATTATGATTAATACCAATATTTGAAAAAATGATATCTTATTTCAAACTCATTCTTGAAATAAAAAAGTTAATGGATGCAATAGAACAAGTATTTAAATATCTATAGAATGACAAAAATGCGTTAAACTGGTGACCAGAATAAAATAAATATACAAATCTGTGCTTGCAGGCATAATTATTTGAAATAATTAAAATGTAGAATTTTGTCCATTGTTCGCTCATTTGAGAGCAGAAGTGCATTGTATTCAACATGCTGATTGTCTGGCTGGTAGCTCACGTGACCGGAATGAGGTCACAGCTCAACGTCACATGTGTCTAGATATATCGATGGCCTGCAGACTCATGACCCTAAATAATACTTTGGTTAGGATTAAGAGACCAACCACAGAAAACATGAATTTATTATTGTGAAAAACGCTTTTATGAATGGTGTTTTTAATTAATATTATAGGGAAATATACAGTTACAGAAATGTATGGGTTTGTTGATTTTGCCAAAAAGTAAAAAAATTGCGTTAAAGATTTTTTGTTACATGTAGGCCTACATGAACTGTACAAAGAATAAATATACTAAACACATCAATCGCTTTAATTGTAACGTGTGTTGTTGATAAAACATGTAAATTATTTCTTTGATAATTGAAAATAAAATAAACACAGACATCAACAAAGATATTTCATTAGTAGAAAAGGATTACTTTAAAAACATTATGGAATAACATCACGGTTAGTATAAAAATAAAATTAGATAGGAAATAAGACCTTATTTTAAATATTATTGGAAACATTAATGGTACAACATTTTGTATGTGCGGAAAGAAAAAGCAATAAAATATTAAAAATTATAGTTGTTTACTTCTAACTGGTATTTGGTCTATTTTGTAATACACTTGTTTGCTATGCTCTATTTGATATTGTAATAATTTTATTTTAGTCCACTGTTGATTTCTCGGGCTAACATCGTTTCCTCTTACACAGCGGCCCGGGTTTGATCACCGATCGCGAGAAGTTTCCTAGATGAGTTATTTCGGGGTTTTCTATCATTTATAAAACACATGTAAGGAAATGTTCAGGCAGAATAAATTCCCGAAAACCATTTGGCCATTATAATAATCTTATTATTCTCTAACTGTTTAGTATGAACGTGTGTGTTTTGTTTTAATTGTTCGTGCTGTCTCGGAGATGGCTTCGCTTAGAGCTGATCCCTAAATTTGGAGAAGTCACCCATATCCTTGTATACTTATGAAAATATTTGTATTTGTTCCAAATGTAAAATATCCTCTCCGACAGGTGTGTCACTGAAAGCCACGAATGACGTAAAAGTACCGAAGAGAGACACATTAAACTATGAATAAGAAACATAGATACATATTTACTTGCAAGTAATATTAAACAGCCTGTTCATTAAGATAATTAATATTGTCAAATACTTTAAACGGATATCTATATTATTTCAAGTGATAATATAGAATTTAGATAAAATATCATGACGTTTCATTATGGAGCCAACATACCTTTTTCAATCGTTCCATGTGTTGGCGAGTTGAGAAATTGCATTTGATGTTTATGAGCATGATAACAGTAGAGGAAAGTTAATGAATTTAAAAACTATTTTTTCTCCGCCCAGAGGAATACCACTATATTATAAATATTTAATAACGCTACGAAACCTAATTAATGTAATTATAATGTTATCTATTGTGTGTGTTACTTTTTGTCTGCATTATATTATTACTAAAATTTACTATATTGATATGTACTGTCAACAGCACGCACGGCTTGCTGCCCGTGCGATCCATATTTATGAATAACATTGTGTGCATCTCACTTTTAGTCTGATAAAGCCCCAATACTTCTGTACTCCCAAATAATACATAAAAGCAAACTTCATATTGTGACTCCCGACATTATTAGTATATGGACATACTGTACATACAACAAACAAAAGAGCAGCACAGTGAGTAAATGTAGCTACAATTAATCTCAATTTATTATCTAACCCACCTGAAGGTTGTTCTTTAACAAAGCAAGTTCGCTCAACTATGTTTGAAGTGTTGGGGAGAGTGGTACAAATCCTTCATCCTGGACAATTCCGCCACCACTTGTTTCCGCATCGTTATTTGTGTTGGATGTACGGGAATAGTACTAGGCTCTACGGGTAAACTAGGGAAGCTTCGGTCAGTACCACCATTGCAGTTATTTCGTTCAGTTCGTATGTCATTTGCGAAGACGAATTTTTCCAGATTTTCTTGTTATTTTCGCTATCTGTTGAAATCATAGTAAACATATGAACTAATAATTAGTCGTGATTTTACACTTGAACATGTCATAATAATAGTTTTGGGCAGGAGAAGGGCAATTTTGACATCAAAAAATTAAGAAGATTACTGCAATTAGGACGAATCGTAGTGAAAATGGTAGTCGAGCAGAATTTAATAGTATTTTTAAACTCTTTTGTATGTGAGGAAGCTTTAGGTTTATCTATTTTGGTGTCTATAATTCGAATATATGGGAATTATTTTAATTATTACAGTATGCTGCAATGTTAATATTAATTTTTTCTTTAATATTTGTACCCCTTTATATTTTATATTAAGTTATTGATTTGTTCAGTCAATAATCTTTAATATCATTATTATTCTCATGTAACTATATTTCAAATTAATTATAGTGTGCTATAATAGAGTATTCCAGGAGAAATATAAATAGTAAATTCCTTGAATGTTTGTCCATTCATTCGACATAACGACTAACCATCATATTTGTCCACGTGGTGTAATTCCGCCATTCCGGCGCGGGCCAATATATCGCCACACAATGTTTTCTTACAAAGGACTACAAAGTGAACCGTTTTTGGTCTACAGATGGTTCGATCAAGAGAAAGAACTACATAAAAGGTAAAATGGACCGAAGAAAGGCTTAAGAATGCAATTCAAGCTGTACAAAACGTAGGACCCGAAAAAAACTGGCATTAATTTCGGCATACCAACATCAATTTAACCTGATATGCTGAACTCAGAGGTTATGTCTAAGTCATTACTAGGTCGGAAGCCAGTTTTCTCAGCAGAGCAAGAAAAAAAACGCAATCATATAATCAATCCGGCGAATAAATTTTATGGAATTACAAACACCGAACTGAGGTGGTTGGTTTTTGATGTGGCAGAGACAAATGGAAAAAAACACATTTTTAATAGACAGAGCCAAATGGCTAGGGTTGATTGGTTAAGAGAGTTTCTCTGCAGGCATAAAATTAGTTTAAGAAAACCTGAGGTATCTAGTCAGAGTAGGGCGACGGTTTTTAATAAAGATGTTATGTTTTACAAAAAAATTAGAAACTGTAATTCGGAAGTAATGTTGAAAGTTTCCTGGCAATTACGAAGCATCAGTTTTTCCCCAGTTGAACCTACATTGTGGACAAAACTGGAATATCTACAGTCCTGAAGGCAGGAAAGGTCCTTGCACCGCAAGGACATAAGCAGGTGGGAGGAATTACCAGTTGAGAAAGACGAAAAAAACGTAACTGTTGTGTGCACCATCTATCCACCAGGAGAGTACGTAACATAATGTTCATATTAAAAAAAAATGGCAACGTTGTGTTATTTGCTCGAAGTGGGCCCATTCTAAATGCAGTGGAAAAGACAGCCCTGAGAACTAGGTTTTGTGATTTCTGTTCCTAAAATATTCCTTACATGCATTACGTTTTTATAGGCTATAATATTAGTATCAATAAATAAATATTAGTTGTTAACAAAAATTATATATAAAAATTAATGTTTGTTTGTATATTTGTTTGTTCGTACTTTATGCGCGGCCATACCGTTGATCAGATTGTGATGGGGTTTTTTGCAAAATGTTCAGGAGATTCCCGGGATGAACATACGCTATAAGAGAGTTGTGATACTCAACTCCTACACCCTTAAAATCGCCCTTTGTAGTGCAAAACGTGAAAAAAGTAGCTCTTTGGACGCTTAAATGGCTTACGCTGCCTAAACCATAAGAAATACACAAAATTAATGTACACAGAATTAAATATCTCAAAAACTCTACAAAAAAGTCCGCGACAGCATATGTTTATCTCTTACGCATAACTCACAAAACCCATTTTTGTCTTTCATTGATACCAATAGTCCCTTATCTATTACGGATAACTCACAATAACCATTTTTGTCTTTCATTGATACCAAGAGTCTCGCGCCGCAGCCGAGTAGTTAAGGCAAAGTCTTGGCGCAGAACTACGGGACTTACGCTGGTTCGAGTCTCTACGGGGGAAGATATTTTTCTCATGGAATGTCGGCCAGTATGGGACCGGTGCACACTGGGTCAGAAATTAAATCTAGCTGAAAAAAAAAATGTTTTGACTCGCTCTCATCAATTTATCTTTTTTTTTTCACTCTAATATAATTGTTATATGACGGTTCTTAACTTATCTGCAAAGTAAGGTACAATTCTAATGTTCATGACTGTGTGACGTCATCATTCACACTTCTTGAGCCACTACAGAAGGCTGTAAGAGGTTTTCTTGCGAACTTATTTAATAATATCTAATTATGTTCTAATTGCTGAATTTTATGGTAAAAAAGTAACATATTTTTATCGTCCGCGCATGACATGAGAATTCAACGTTCGGGCAGGACAACGTCTGCCGGGTACACTAGTATAAAATACATTGTTATATGCAATAAATGGCTAATATACAGTATTTGTTACGTATGTGTGTAACAAAAATCCATTTTCATTTAGTTTTAACTTGTGGCGGCATTACTCCAAGGCCACGATGGAATTACCACAGTATGTGGGGTAATTTCGCCACTTTACATACAATACTTTTACATACATTATCATCCTAACAAATTAGATACAAGAATTTTGAATTTAGTTTTATATACTTAAATCATATTTTATGGAATTTCAATATCTAAGTATCATATAGAATCAAAGCTACAACAAATAATTTTCATTAAAGGTGACGCCATTACCCCACTCTCCCCTACATTATATAAGATGCGATATAAGTATAGGCTTGTGTTATAAAATAGCTCTGGGCGTGTAAAACGTAGTGTAAACGAGCCTCTCTTTGTGTAAATTTTTCGATTCCTTAGTTGCAAACATGAACGACATTAAGCCCTGATCAGAGGGGTACAATACAATTAACGTCACCAGTACAATTCTATTTAGACACATCACTGAACTGGTTTATATTTATATTATCTGTAAGTCAGGTCGTTAATGTTTGTTTCAGCTCACAAACGCTCTAAAGTACGTAACTCCTAGCCATGTTATACAAATATTTTATTCCTAGAAATTTTACATGTACAATTTTTTAAGTCAAAGGTAAAAACGATATTAATTAGAACATCTTGAATATTAATTCTTGTAAGTCTTTGACGCAATAAAGTCATATACAAATGAATCAGAAGCAACAAATAATTGAAAATATTAAATATTAGTTCAGTGTAGCATAAAATTCACAGATCAAAGAAAATCCATACACGATATACTGTATATTTCCTCTTACTCTCTCTCCACCTTATTTTAACCTCGCCCATAACAGTTTATTTACAGAAAGATGGAACGAAGAACTATCAAACATTCAATGTACTCGGCATGCGTCTATTATCGGACAGGAATGCACGTTCGCCGAGACTCATTGAAGAATTTTGCAGAAGATGGATGAAAATATGAACACAATATTTCACTTAAATAAAATGCGAAGAAACTGAAACACAAACAAAGAATTTTGCTAACGTTTTGAGGTATCTGTTGGAAATGTGTATCCACATATATATAGGCCAAACGTCAATGAGATGTGGAATTCTTAAAACATTCAATATAAATTATAGTTTTACCAAAAAGGGAAATATTAAAATAACTCATCCTGTGTAATCTTTCGGAAAATAGTACTATCCGACACAGCGGAATATTGACCTTCTTTGTTTGTGGATAATTTGCAAATTAATGCCGTGTTTTCCAGCGTACACTCGCTTCAAGTTAGTCTGTGGTATCAAGTAACGCAGTGCTATTACCCTAAGTAAGCTCGGTAAGTGCTTCATTTGCTATTTGTTCCTGACTATGCATGGTTAGTATCCACGTCCATGCGATGCAGCAAAAGTGATGCTATGACTGGAGGTAAACATTCCACTGTGTCGTGTAATATATATATATATATATATATATATCCATAACCTGTTTTTATTAAAACACATCATAATATTAATATATTTTGTCTTTTTCCTCGTTTAAATTTTTTGCTGTAATATACTAAGTGCACCATTGAGATGCTGGAATTACGTCCTTGCCTCGTACGCAACGGGCTCAGGTTCAATCTTGGCTTGGGAAAATATTACAGGGTTATAATTTTTCGCCTCTTTTCCTCAACTGTGAGACAAATTTTGGAACAAAAAAAAAAGGCTCAAGGAATCTCCGAACATCACCCGGATATCATTATCATCCACATCGCATTTGCCTTGCTAAGTATGAGTGCAAAATATGACTTGTATTATATGTTCGTGTTTTCTCGGAGGTGGTCCTGACATATAACTGTTCACTCATCCAGAGAGACCCATTATATCCTCGTGTGATAAACAAATGTATATGTATGATATCAGAGTTTAAAAAATCTTCGGGGAAACTAGTGCTCTGCGGGCTAAGCATAAATTAGCCATTTTGAATTGCCATAGAATAACTGTGACGAAGGGGCATTTAAACACATTTAAAATCTAACAAACCTAAAAGCTAACCTAACCTAATTCAATTATGCTGACCCAGGTGAATCTCATTGAACGACCATTTTTTATGTTACGTGGTTAAATATAAACATTTGTTTGTGTTTTATATGGTTAAATTCGAACATAAATCTTTGTTACGCGGCAGAGAAGCATCGTTATCGGCAGAGCTTTGTTGTTGAAACCAGTTATAATGGACAGAGATGCTGTGGCAGTGGGTTTATCGCTGGTTATCGCTGGATATTTGTATCGTTATCGGTGGTGATTAATTTGGCTATCGCTGGTTATGACGTCAACACTCACTTGTTTCTCGATCAATTAATCAACGACCCGCAGAACACTAACAGCCAAATGTTCTCCCGATAATTATATCCCCCTAAGGCCTGTTTGGTCTCAGGCACTTAAAAAAACAGAGCTGCACAGAAGGTGCTAACAAACCTACAGCGTACTCGGCAAGCGACCGTCCCCAGGCACCTCGTGGCCGTTCCCCGAGACGCGTTGAAAGAAATAAATCAAACCTGACGATACGAGACGATACCTGACGAGACGATACGGGCTATTTCCGCCGTCTGTACTGTATGTATTCACGGTTGAGTTAAGTAATCGTCTTTCCACGGTTGAATATAGCATGGATCAGCGAATCTTCATGTCCAATCGTGTGTATAATTATTTAAACAATGGCGACAAACTGGTTGAGTTTAAATAAGAATAAATCGTGCCCCTAGAGAGTATATACTCAAGTAAATATTGGTTATAATTGTGCGAGAATTAAATAAATCCTCGAAATTCCAGCCGCGTGCAATCCAAAATGTGAAAAATCACTACGATCCAAGTTAAGGGCACTTAAGATTTTGACGTTTAATCCATATAAATCCGTCAATTTCTTAGATTACATATACCTGATTTTAATACAAGATTCAATTTTTGTGTTTAATTTTTGTAGTTGTGTTTTTATGTTTGTCATAATATTCAAAACATCCTTTAACAAATTAAAGACAACTATTACACGAAAAGTCCACAGAAATATAACATGTAGTAGTAAAGAAATGTTTTTGAAATTTATTAACCGGTGTCAAAAATCTAGGCTACTACACATATTTTTAAGTGAAAGCTAGATTTGATCCAACATAACACTTACTGTTCATCTCCATAATTCCTTCAGAATTCCAATTAAATATGAACTATTAGCACTTAATCGTGAAATACCATAGGCCACTTTGGAATTTTTCTTTTTTTAAGTTTTAAGACTAATTATAAAGATGAAAGGTTCACCCGAATGGGTATTATTCTTTGCTATAATCGGAGATCGATTTTGTTCTATCACAGCACTCAGTGATGTGATATTCGTTGCATCTCTGCCCGCACAATTCATACACACATTCGTCATCCTGGGTATGGAATGTCTTGTTCTTGCATATTTTGTGGTGGACGCCGTGTATGGCAAGTCATGTAATGGTGTGCTTCTGCTCCTGATTCTCTTTGGTCTAGTTGCGGTCGTTCATTGCAGTCGTCCCATAGAAATCGATGTCTATCTCCGCTCTTTTCATTCTTCTCCGTTCTAGTAGTTTCTTGTTGGCTCTGGTAGATGGTAGGCTGAGTCTCAGATCTTCTATGTAAAAAGTTTCCTAGGCCAGCTCATATGCTAGCCTTGATGGCGCATATTTTCCCACTCTAAGGGCACATTTCTCAATGAATTCTAAGTTACTGATTGTCAATTTGTCCCATATTAATTTCCCATATCAATTAAAGATTCCTCGGACTAATTGCAGGATATCAAAGAACAGACAAAAAACATAACACAGAAATAAGACAACTAAAAATAGAGCAATTAAACTCAACAATAGAGACATACAGAACAAACTGGAAAGAACACTTGGCAAGGATGACTGAGAATAGAATACCAAACGTAGCATACAACTATTCACCACGAGGAATAAGTAGTTTGGGAAGACCAAGGAAAAGATGGAAAGAGCAGCAATTTGGAGCCGGAACAGTCTAGTAAATAAGCCTAAATCGTGAAGAAGAAGAAGAAGAAGAAGAAGAATTAAAGACTAATTATAAAACTTAGAAGTTACTTTCAGGTGAAGTATATAGATTACATCAGTAGAGGAGAGTTTGAATTTTGTGTTTATACAACTTTATCTTAGTTTCATTTTTATCCATATTTTTTATAGAATTAATGAGATGGTATCTGCTCTACGGTAATGTGGAGTTAGTTACGGTGTCCCTGGTTACACATATATAAAGCATTAACACATACCTCACTCATAACGCCATTTACTTGAGCTGCCCAAGTTTCGAGAGGAGGAATTACAAACTTTGTTTTGGTTCTGCTCCAAGATGACACATTGGGTGGAGACATGTGAGTGTCTCCCAGTATACCACCACAGTCACATGTTTGAAACATTCATGGTTTGGTAAAACAACTATTTTTACCTTACATGAGATGAATGGTCATATGAAATTAATGTATGTTAATGAAACTATATAATTCAGGAGGAATAAGAGAATGTTTGTGGGGTGGAATTGTTAAAGAATATCGTTATAGTATATTGCGATGCGAGTGTGGTAAACACTTCATACGGATCGAAAAAAAAAAAAAGAACGAGGCGCTTGCGCCGAGGTTTTTTAAAATTTCCGAGATTCGTTTATGTGTTTACCAGAAGAATATGGCACACTATTTTTGCACTATGTCTATTTATTTTAGTAATTAAGATAGTAGCTAAAATATTAATAAATATAATTGAAATATAAATGTTACATTTCAGACGGTAAATCGGCTGTATGTTGCAGAAGGTAAAACGGCTGTATGTCGCCATCTTATATTTGTTAAAACTGTAATACCAATTTGATTTATTTCTAATTGTGGAGAGCGTTTTTGACGATGTGTGCTGTGATGATAAAATAGAAGAGGCGTGGAAACGGGATATGATGATTTAATACCGAAATTAATACAAACTTCAGTATCACTATCAATGTTTCAAAATAAATATTTATACTTACCGCACTAGTGCTTTTGGCCATTTTAAACGTTTTGAGATTTTGTTTTGTTTTCATAGCAACCAAGATTGTATGCGGGAATATCAAATGATGATGCACATCAACAATAACAGTAATTATACACTATTAGTAACATAGTGCAAAAAATAAATTACTACATCAGTCGCTCTCGGCTACTGATTTGTTTATTAGGAAAAAATAACGATTTAGAATATTGGAGACGTCAGTTATTACCGAAATGATCTTTAAACTCAAATCATGAAAGATTGGCATGCTACGATTTAATGGTAAATCCAGAAAACTGGATAAACGTGGGTAAAATTCTGGAAAAAATGCGGAAAATAAGAACAACACTCATTCATGAATAAATACATGTTATCAAAATGCAATACCATTAATTCTTAATAATTCTACATCACTTAATTTACGTGTAATGTTATTGTATTATAATGTAATTGTAATAATATTGTGCTTTCTTTAAGTAATCGTAATATTTTTCTTTATACCATTACCAATTATTACTTTATTGTAATGGACTGTTAACAGCACGTAAGCCTTACTGCCCGTGCGAGCCATATTTGTAAATAACATTATATATATATATATATATATTACTTTTAATCTAATAAAGTCCTATTACTACTTGTTAGAAACTTATTCTATTTTCAATTGTATCAGCTGAGTAAGCCAATTATCATGCAACAATTCAACATATCATACCGATTCAATTCAATATATCATACCGATTATTATTGTATCATGTAACAATGTTTTCTGTACATGTGTTTTATTACATAAATATGAACATCCAAATTAAATTAATTTCATAAAAACATGCATTAT
This sequence comes from Diploptera punctata, assembly GCA_030220185.1. Lineage (NCBI taxonomy): Eukaryota > Metazoa > Arthropoda > Insecta > Blattodea > Blaberidae > Diploptera > Diploptera punctata. Next base: position 1,778,764 of record JASPKZ010001241.1, on the reverse strand, counting down.
ATTCTCTCCCAGAATAATTTCAACAAAAATCAATTATCTAATCTTCGATTCCACGAAAGAGGTAAAAATATGTGATAAATATTAATAATCTCAATATTATATTAAAAATACAGGAATGCTGTAGCAACTGAATCATCACTCTTTAAGTACATATAGTTACCATCTATAGTACAGGGTGGACCGCTCGAATGGACCTAATTTCAATTGCTTGTTACTGGCAAACGGTTGAAGATAGAAACTTAAAACAACGTTCATAGTACAGAAAAACTCACCAAGTTTCGAATCCTGTCGGTAGATGGCACAAAGATACGTTTCTCGTTCTTAGATTTAATTGTTTGTGAAAATGGCGACTCCGCAGATGAAAGCGCAAGCTGTTTTGTGGTATGCGGAGTTTAAATCAATCATTAGAGTTCAAAGGGAGTTCCGGCGTGTGTTTAACCGTGATGCTCCAACTGCTAGAAGCATAAAGAAGTGGCGTGATACATTATTAGCTACAGGATCTGTGTTGAAGAAGCATGGTGGTGGTCGCAGAGCATCCGATGAAATGGTAGCAAATGTTCAAGCCGCATTTGAGCGAAGCCCCCGGAAGTCATATAAGAAGAGCTTCGCGGGAACTTCAAATACCAAAATCGACATTACAACGGATTGTCCACAAACGCCTCAAACTGCACGCATATAAAGTGCAGTTAGTGCAACGTCTGGAGCCGAATGACATGCCGAAACGAGTGGAATTCGCCAATACGATGCTGGACCGTCTCGGCGCTGATCCTGACTTCATGACCAAGATTTTCTTCTCGGACGAAGCCACTTTCCATTTGTCAGGCAAGGTAACCGGCATAATGTGCGGATCTGGGGATCGAGAATCCTCACGCTATTCAAGAGCATGTTCGTGATAGTCCGAAGATGAATGTTTGGTGCAGTTTGTCACATAATAAGGTCATTGGACCGTTTTTCTTCGCCGAGAAAACTGTTCGTGGTACCACATATCTTGACATGCCGGAGCAGTTCTTCTTTCCACAAATTGAACAACTGCAGCCTAACATCGTTTTCCAGCAAGATGGTGCTCCTCCCCACTGGTCCAATGAAGTTCGTACGACTTTGGACAACATTTTCCCTGGCCGTTGGATTGGTAGGGGAGGACCAATCGCGTGGCCCCCGAGATCTCCCGATTTAACACCACTGGATTTCTTTCTCTGGGGCTATGTCAAAGATAAAGTTTACACCACCCCAGTCAAAGACCTTCGTGATCTTCGTGAGCGCATCATAGAGGCTATTGAGAACATTCCAGAAGACATACTCCAACGTACTTGGCAAGAAATTGTTCATCGCTTTGATATCGTCACAGTGACTGCTGGGGCTCATATAGAGATGTGGTGATCTGGATATCAAAACTTGGTGAGTTTTTCTGTAATATGAACGTTGTTTTAAGTTTCTATCTTCAACCGTTTGCCAGTAACAAGCAATTGAAATTAGGTCCATTCGAGCGGTCCACCCTGTATATTATTCCTATAATGTTATATTTAATTACATTTTATTCAGGAATTTTTGCTTGTTACCTAACCATGTATATAAACCGGAATATCGAGGTTTCGAGTCCCATTGGGATTTGGATGTTTAAAATTAACCCAAAACTTCTGATAGCACCATGGTCCAGGGACGGATTAATTCAGGGGTTTCACAGAAGCTGAGGATTTTTATATTAAAAATTTGCAAGTTTTAAGAATTTTATAAAGTGATGTAGACAGAAAATAGAAAATAATTGGCGGAGTAAATACAATTTTTTATCTTACATAATTCCAATTTGCAATAAAAAGCGTCGAGTTTAATGGGAAGGTTGTTTTAATAACCAGTCAAAGTTTCATATTTCTATCTTGTTTGGTTTCTGAGAAAATGTTACCTTAAAATTCCGTAATTTAACATTGAGAAGATAGGGCATTCCGTTCCCCCTTAAAAAAACATACGCAAGCGAATCCATACACCCTGAGATGCCAAACTTCTCTCAAAGAAATTTGCACTTGATTCTTGAAGGTGCAACGGACAGGGAGGTGTATATATTTTTAGCAATAACAATAATTACATAGAAATAAAGTACAGTAACCTCAACTCACAGGTGTATAATTTACTAAATTGCGTTGCCATACATTTACAGGGACACCACAAACATTATTTATGAAATCAATTATATTAATTAAGTTTGTTTGGGAGACCGATCCATGCGGTGAAAAATGTATATATATTTTAATTAACAACAATGTAATATCTATGATAATAAAATGTTTTCATTTCTACCGAAAGTGGAGAGTTGTATCGTGTGGAAATAGAATATTGTCAGTTGTTGAGTTGAATCAGAACACGAGTAGCTGCTCAATATTTCGTGCTCGATAATAAACTTATGATTAACTGATATCGAGGGTCTCCCCTAATCCAGATGACTACGTATCGTAATTAAATGTAGACCTATATTACAAGGCGATATCTAATCTTAAGGGGAGTGATGGATGGAATTTCTATTTTCTACATTTTTTTGAGATAGAGACTTGGTGTTTTGTACCAATATTCACCGTATGATACATAATGACGTGTTTCATTCTTGTGGGACATTCATTTTATGATTTACTAAATATTACATTTTAAAAATTTTGCATATATTATAATTAAATGGGTTCCACAATTTTTTAGTAAAATGTATGATTTTTTTTGCACGACCCTAAAATATTTAGAAAAAACATCATGCATTTGAATTCTTATAATGAGAATACAAAGGGAGAAAAAATGTATCTCATGCGTGGAATCACAAAAAAAATATAATTGCATACATTTTATTTCTTAAAATACTACTTTAATCACGAACCCCGTGCACTACTTTATTACCCGTTGTTTGTAGGACATGCAGTAAAAATTTGAACCTTCTAGGACACAATTATGAATTCCATTCAATGTTGAGTGTACAAAAAATGCACTGAAAATAAAAGTATGGAAAAACAAGTTTAAAGATTTGCATGCAGGTAGTATTTAACTGGCGCATCCTATTAACTCTGACGTAATTTAGGGCGCTTAGAAGCGCCATAGGCTTCTGAAACTTTGCCAACATATACATTAGAGTACAGGCTATATTTTAGCACAAGAAACAAAAAATGCCAATTTTGATCACAAATGGTAAATTTTTCACCCATCATCCCCGTTAAATCTGCGAGTTGCGATTGCGACGATTATATTCTCTTGTTGGTAGTTTGTAACGTCCAGTGGACAAGGCATGTATGTCATGCCGTTCTTATACTATAGTTCTAAACTAATAACACTGGACAGCGCAGAAATATGCACCTCACAAGAATTTTATGTTTCTAACGTATTTTTTTGCCCTGATTTCTACACTAAAATCAACTTTTCAATTATCGGCTACGGGTGTGAAATAATCGCCGATTTATGATTACACTGAGCAACAAAAAAATAAACTTTTGTTTTGTCTCAGAAAGAAAAATATGTGATTATGATAGTAATTTTTCTCCTGAATTGAAAAACGATATCCGTTTTCTCACGCAAGGTTTCCGAGGGACAGGAATGTTTAATTTCAAACACTTTAATATTTTCTACATTCGTAATAACACAATATTCGAACATTCGGACTCGCCTAGAAAGTAAGAAATTACGATTTTCCGCTACATTTCGCCTGTGGTCCAACTATAATCGGCCAGCATATTAGGATACAATTCGCCTTGATATTTCTTTTCCATAGCTGAAACCATTTTAATTAGCTCATTTGGTTTTATTTTACAATGGACAAATAACGAAAAAACGTTTATTAAAAATAATTATTAAAATCCATCAATTGAAATTGAAATAAAAAACTGTGGGTGATAGAGAAATTCCGAAGACATATGAAAACACGATAACAAACTGCATTAAGTACAACTATTGGTACTCATGGGACAAAAATCATGTTGACCAGTGTTATACTACCGGCCCGACCGAGCGCATATATTGTATTTCAGTTATCACATTATAAAAAAGTGTATGGAGCGATGGTGACGCAGGTAATGCAATATGGTAGTGAGATTTGGTGTTTTGAAATAACGAAAATACTAAATAACGTATAGAAGCAGTTTCTAAAATATATTACAGGACTTAGTAACGCCGTTTCCTACCGTGGAGTTTTATATGTATTTGGGTCATTTCAGTACACCATAATCTGCGAAATTCGTGTACTCAAATGCGGGTTGCGGCTAATCCTCGGTCAACAATGCTCAGATCAATTTGTTACGACCACCAAATTAGGAACATAGATGTGAATTTCTGGGCAGCCGAGGTTAAAAGGGAACTCCAAAAGATTGGGATGGATTGGGCACGGGAAAAGGGACTAAAAATCGCTAAAACAATAAGGAGGAGGTATCTCAGATATAACTCAACAAAATATTTTCGCGGAATGTACTGGAAACACACACTGTTTTTTCAAAGACGTTTAGGGAAAAGTAATCTTATATAATCAACCTAGGATTTAAAGAGAGTTCAGGACTTGCTTTGTTTAGACTAGGGGCATGGAAATTTCTAAAAAATAGCGACGATCACGATAAGCGAATACGTCCAATGTGTGGGAACTTTGAAGACGAGATAATATAGTATTAGGAAAATGTAACGATTAAGAATATAGGAGGCGTCAGTTATTACCGGAGAGATTCCTAAATTCAAATCGTGAAAGATTGGCATGATACCAGTTAATGGTAAATCCAGAAAATTGGTTTAACGTGGGTAAATTTCTGGACAAAACGCGGAAATAAGAACACTCATTCGTGAATAAATAGGCCTACATATGTTAGCAAAAGTAATATCATTACATCTTACTATTTGAACATAACCTTATTAATGTATAATATTACTGTATTTTTATATAATTTTAATATAATTATTTTCTATTTTTACGTTATAATATTACCAAACATTTTATTATAACTTTACTGTCAACAGCACGAATGGGTTATTGTCAGTACGAGCCACATTTAAATAGCATTGTATCTATCTTCCTTTTAGTGTAATAAAATCCTCTTCCTTCTACTACTACTATTACTACGTAACATTGTATTGCTGTTACCTCAAACTCTAATCCTTGTTTATGAAGAAGGAGCGTATGACAACACATTATAACTCTATTACTAATTTTTAGATTTTGAAAAGGCCTATGATAGAGTCAAACGGGACATAATGTGGAACATATTGGAAAGCTACCAAGTTCGCAATAATCTAATAAATGCTATAAAAAGTTTATATGAAACCACATTTATAAAAGTAAAGTTAGATCATGGGAAAATAATAGATACATTTGAAATTAACCAAGGTTTAAGTCAGGGATGTGGACTATCTCCATTACTGTTTATTCTATATCTAAATAAAATTGTCCAGTAGTGGAAAAAACTAAACCCCCCAGGAGTAAAAATATGTAGAGGAAATCAAATACAAACAATAATCTTCGCAGATGATCAAATACTTCTAGAGCGGAGAATGAAGATGATTTGCAGAGATCAGCATTTAAATTGCAGAATACCCTGGAAAAATACAACATGAACATATCTGAAAATAAAACAAAATCCATGGCAATCACTGGAAAGGGACTTTCGAGAGTAAAAATAATAATAAATAATAAACCAATAGAACAAGTAACACACTTTAATTATTTAGGTAATAATATATCACAGTTTCATAATCAAAAAGATGTGGAAACAAATTTAGAAAAATATAACAGATTAAATGGTATAATTAGGAGAAATTTTGGAAAACAAATGAGGAAAGAAATCCAATTGAGATTTCATAATGCCATAGCCAAACCTGCTCTACTATACGGAAGTGAATTCTGGATACTTCGAGCAAAAGATAAATCCCGTATTAATAGTGTACAAATGAGATTCCTCCGATAACTAACTGGAGTAACATTAAGGGATAGACTGAAAAGTGATAAGAAAAAGATGCAGTGGAATAGTAGGGAAATGGTTGAACATATACAAAATTATCAGATTAAATGGTTCCAACACGTCCAGAGAATGTCAAATTCCCGTTTACCAAAGATGATTTACCACCTCAACCCTAAAGGCAAAAGAGACCTCGGAAGACCCTTTCAACCGATGGAAAGATCAGTTTTTGTAGTCGCAGAACGGGCATCATCACCCAATACTACATTCGGAAGAAGAAGAAGAAGACTAAGAAATAAACATTTTCAGCCTCATAGGTGGTCTGTTTGAATTTATGAGCCCTATAATTGGCATGACCGATTGCATGGTGTAGCTGATTATATGTTTACACAATTTTTTTGATTATGGTCTCTTAACCTCCGTACTTTATTGTTGAAGCAGAGTGCAAAAGCAGCAATTTAAAAACATATTTTATCTTCTAGCTAATCACAGGAAGGTAATTCCAAACGGCATTGTCAACAACCACATTCATTTTAATATGAAGACTCAATGAATGTCAGTTAAATATTTACCGTTGTACGGTGCGGTGAATTGTGTATCTAAATTGTATTTATATTACATTGGTGCGTAAGGTGCAGTGAACTGTGTTTTATACATTTAATGTATTATATCTGTATTACAAGTGTTATTGTGTTTACAAGTCTAATAAATGTTTGAATTCGCCAAACTTATTTTGCTATATCTGTGGTGAATTTACGACAATATTTCAACGCAATTCTTTGGTCCAGCAGTTAATATGGGGTATGATTTATATTTTGGATACAAGGTTGGAGACAAAGAGAAGGGATGGGCGCCAGGTATATGTTGTAGTGGACGTGCACATTACCTTCAGGGCTGGCTAATAGGCACTCATAAATGTCATTTGCTATGCCTATGATTTGGAGAGAATCAACAGACCTTGTTACTGACTGTCACTTTGCCTCATAAAAGTTAGTGGGTTCTCTTCAAAATCAAAGAATGTAATAGTTTATCAGAATAATATGAGACCAGTACCTCATGACAATTCCCCACCAATTCCTAAGCCACCTGAAGTATGGACCTTAGGTGATGAAAATCCAGCCCTCCTGACATTGAACCCGGACTTTCACAATGTAACACTGATAACCCAGATTTGTATTTACCATTACCTGAACCTCATTTGATTTACCAAGCTGAACTTAACGATTTAATAAGGGATCTGAATTTAACAAAAAGTCAGTCGGAACGACTAGGTTTTCGGTTACAGAACCGGTACTTGCTTCAGACTAATGTCAAATTAACAACTTATACAAAACGTGAACAATCTTTGACATTTGTTCATGTAACAATGAACTTGTCTATTATAGTGATGCTGATGGACTAATGTAAAAATTGAGCTGTAAAATTTGCAATCTACAAGAATTGCGCCTATTCGTTGAATCTTTTAAGTTATTTTTAAGGCCATGTTGTTAAATAATGATAATGTTCACCCTTCTGTGCCTATAGCTATTGCTCATACCATTCATATGAAATAATCGTACGATAATATGATTCTACTAGCTATTGCTCATACCATTCATATGAAATAATCGTACGATAATATGATTCTACTATTAATTAAACAAAATATGAATGGAAAACACATAGAGATCTTAAAGTCATAGGTTTACTCATTGGAATGCAGAATGTTGTTACCAAGTTTTGTTGTTTTTTATGCAAGTGGGATATTCGAGGTAAACAAAAAAGTTTATGATGTACGAGAGTGACCTCTAAGGGTTGCTTTGGTACCATGGGCACGAGAGTGTTAAATACCAACCATGAGTTAAGAAAGAAAACATTGCTACCATCCTTTCGCATTAAGCTAGGCTTAATAAACATTTTGTTTTGGCTTTAAATGAAAATGGTAAAAGTTTTCTGTACTTGAAAGAAGAATTTCCTAGAATTAGTGAAGGAAATTTAAGGAAGGCATTTTTATTGGCCCACATATTCGTGAAGTGATGCAAGACAAGAAATATGATGACGTAATGGAGACAGTGAGACAGCAGCATGGGTGGGATTCAAGAGAGAGAGTGTTAATTTTCTGGGAAATGTAAGGGCCAAAAACTACCAAGAAATTATTGAGAACATGCTAAAGGCATATATAATATTGGGGTGTAATATGCCATTGAAAATACGTTTCCTACATTCCCACCTGAAAATATTTGCACCCAACCTGGGAGCCGTAGCAATGAACACGGATAACGTTTTCATCAAGACATATGTCATGGAAAGAAGACACAGATATCACTCTGTGTATTAGATAAGTATTTTGACAGTTAATTAGGGATGTTTCTAATGTTCACAAGCGGAAATGTTCCAGAAAATAGTTTTATAATGTGAGTAAAATCTAAAAGCTTTATACAATTTTTTTACGTTTTGCATGATAAATCAGGAAATTTGTAATTAAGTCATCGCGAAATATATTTAATCTACATTCTTCTTTCTTAATAATACTTGCGTCTATAAAAGTAGCATAGGCCTAATTATTCACCAGAACACTGAAATTAGGTATGTCCGGACATTTTTTATTTTTTGGATTTCTATGGACATTTTCAATCACGTTTCGTGGAGAAATGGTACATGATACAAAATTTTGGATTGTTGATCAGAATTCAGCATAGGTTAAATATATACGATTACCTATTTTCATTCCTGTGTAAAAAAAAAGGGTTTGACATTTGTTGTCCAATGTAAGTAATTTAACTATAACACACGAAGTACAAATATTAGGTAAGAAATGGAAAGGGAGGAGTAGTTAAAGAAAGGAAATACATAAGAGAAAGAAACAGAGGATAAGGAAAGCAGGAACGTAAGCCCATGACAAAGTCAAGGAAGTCATTCAGAAGGAGGACAAGAAGAATATGAGGATAAGGATACGGAAACGGAAGATGGTGGTGGTGATATTTGTGGTGGTGTAGTAGTAGTAGTGGAAGTATTTTATTTAATCCTCTACATAAGCTCGGAATAATAGCATCGTAATTAAAATATGAATCGTCTTCATTCATACCGTAAAGTGCTACAGCTTCAACTGGAGAATGCTATGGCCTTTCAAAGATTTATTTCCACACTTTTGTATCCTGGACACATTTGTCCAAATTTTTGACAAGCCATGGTCTGTGTGTGTTGGCTCGTCCTGCTTTCATTCGTTGACATTTCTGAGCAGATATATTTTTTTACCAATGAAGGGGGCTGGCCTTACGCTCAACCCCCATTAAGTTGAAGGACTTCAGTTATCACTTTCGATTATAGCGTGGACAACTCCCTTCTCACCCTCTTATGCTTAGTCACTTAAAATGAATCCAAAATGACCACTACAATGATGTGCTTTGTTAGGATTTGGCTGGAATTACCGGATTCTCTCAGGTTTTACTGATACATAATCACTAGCACAGAATGCATCCCTAAGGCCACATCTGTCCCTTAATCAAATATGAATCTGTCGATTTTATATCGGCTAATTTTGTTCAAAGGCCTCTAAATATAAATGTTTAAATCGGACATTTTTATTCATACGATAAGAAGGATACTTAACAATTTTGGATTTTATTATTAGCTTAATTGTGAGGATACATGGGGTATCTTTTAGCCTAAATTCTACTAAACTATTGGGGAACGTAGGTGTTGTAATTCTGTAACTGTTTTAGACGTTGGGGGAGAAGAGGAAAAGCTTTTTGATTTGAGAAATGTGTGGATGATTCTATACAAGTTAAAAAATAAATTAAAACAAACGGATCAGGAGGACAAGTATTTGCTAAAATTCTACTACTATAACATTACTCCAATTGCATAGTGAACATAAATATAGTATAAGTCAAATATCTATCCAGATTTCTTTGATATTGTCTAAAGAGAGAAAAAATATAATATATTAAAAATAATTTATTTCATTTTCTTCTTCTTCTTCGGCTTTCCCCCACTTATAGGTTTGCCGTCTTCAGTTTCCATTTACCTCTATCATTCCAATCTCCCTCTTCCAAATTCCTATCCTCCATTATTGTTCTGACGTAGGTTTTCCATTTCCATCTTGGTGTACCACGTTTATTTCTTCCAGGGGGTGACTATTGGTATATATTTTTTGGCCATCTTACATTTTCCATTCTTTGTACATGGCCATACCATTTAAGCGTTTGATTTTCAATCCTCTTAACAACAGATGTGGTGACCTTCATTTCTCTCCAAAGGAATTCATTTCTTATTTTTTCTGTCTTGTTTTTTGGAGGCTTCTTCTAAAATAATCGAATTCAACTGTTCTAATTTTATTCTTTTGTAATTCCGTCAAAGACGAAGTTTCGCTTCCATATGACAAAATATTCTGTATTATGCTCTTATAAATTTTCATTTTAGTTTCCTTTGTAATATTTTTGTTGCAAATTACTCCATGTAATGTCTTAGTTGCATTTTTTTGCCATTGCTATTGTAGCCTGTACATCTCTCTCACAGGTACCGAAACTTGTAATTATTGACCCAAGATATTAAAAAAAATTCACAGTTTTTATTTTCCCTGTTTCAAGTATGAGGTCATCCACATCCTTTCCCAAACACATATATTCTGTCTTCTGTAAATTTATTTAATTTTAATTTTAAAATATCGTGTACGTCTTTGTAACAATAATGCTCATTGAAATTGTGGAGTCGGCCATTAAAAATTGACAGAAATGTACCACTTTTACAGTACAGTATAATCAAATTAATTAAGAGTAAATAAGATAGTTTTGTCTATAAAATTTATATTATGTACTTTTTCAGTTGTTTCATTTTAACTAAATAACGAGAATGTGTCATAATAGCTCAGTTATAAAATTAATTCTTAATAAGTTTGAAATTATTTATTCATATATTGATGAGAGTAACGCGCGTTCTTGTGAAGTTTATACCACAAAGAATTTGTCGTTTCCCGAGCTCTTTCTAAAACATCAAGTTCTAACAGAGGATAATATGAAATACATTTTTAATCATAATTAGATATTCTATTATAGAGAATGAGGAAATTATGTTATATTAGTCACGTTTGCCACATCAATGAATCACATTTCAGCATAAGAATATTCATAAATACACTTTGATATCTCAAAATTTTAAAACGCGAATCCATAAATATGTATTTATAGAAATGCTGGAACGGTAGATTCATCGACGTTCGGTCACTTAGAGGGGTAGACTACAATACAGATCATCATCTGGTCAGTAAGAAAATTGGAGGAAGATTATCGCTTAGGAAAGATTATTCTCAACAATTTTAATTAAAAATGTAAAATTGTACTTCGGCAAGAATACCAAGTCGAAATTGATAATGCATTTGAAATATCTACTGGAAAGTTCAGATGAAGAAAAGTTGGCGACCGATGAAGACATTTTATAGAGAATGAAAGAGAATAAGAGTTAGGTACTAATAATTGTCAGCATTGGAATACGTTAATTACTTTTAAATGGAATATTAAGAGGTAAAAATAAAGATTTAGAAATCAATTATAGACGAAAGAGAAATGAGGAGACAGGTGATGGAGAAGAGCGCATAGCAATGAGATACATGAGTTTTATGGGAAATCAGACTTAATAAGAAAAGTTGAGTATCGTGTATTACGATGGACAGGACATGTGGCATGAATGGGAAATAAAAGAGGGGTGTGGAAACTCTAGGAAATCCAAAGGAAAATCGCCCAATATATACGCCAAGAATGGGATGGGAGAATGGCATTCATGATTTGAGAAAGGTAAATTTTACATGATATAATGTAAAAAAATAGCTCAGGACAGATGTGTGAAGTGCTTTTGTCCGAGCGGCCATGATCCTCCTAATTCATTAGTGTCAATGAGTTAATTTGTTACATTGCTTATAAAGAAAAAAATTAAGAAACGGTTAGATTAGAAATGTGCTGACAATGTAAAGAAAACAAAGCTGACTTAAATTAATTCACGAGTGAGCCATATTAACTAAATATAAAACAGTCGGTAACAGAAGACGGGAAACCACTATGTTTCTAAATGTTAGGAAGAAGATATATTTGAAAGATAAAATTAATAACCCCATTATTTCGCATCTATGTTCCTAATTTGGTGGTCGTAGGAAACTACTGTAATAATTATTTGTTCACGTTGAATTAGCCGCAACTAATATTTCAGTACAGGAATTTTGCAATTTTGTGTCGTCCTTAATAACAGGTGAAGTCAGTACCGCCGATATTTAAAGTTTAGGATGAAGGAGCGACAAAATTTACTAAGCGGCCTCTTCTTTCAGGCCTGAAGTTCTCTTGTAAGTAAAATATACGACATGTGACCCTCTGCTTTAATTCCTTTTTCAATAAACCCATATAAAGGAATGTTTCTCCCTGAAAGTTGATTTACCCTGGCCGAGTTGAACCAGGGCTCTAAAGGTAACAACTAACACTATTATAGCAAAATAATTCATCATCGTAATCTCCCTCCTCTTCATCATTATTAGGACTTATTCCCAATTCAGGACTAGATTTCTCTCAGTCCCTTCTCCCATGCTTCTGTGAATTTAGCAATTAGCCAACATCCCTTAATTCCAATCGTCCTTAAAACTATCAAACCCATACATCCGTTCATTCATCATATCATCAAATGATTCTAATGAATCGTAGACTTATTTTAAAAGAAAAAAGAAACATTTGGTCCATCAACACTTTTCCATTTTAACTTGTTCACGAATGCCATTCTCGGTCAATCTTTGCACTGCCCGTCCATCAGAGTTATGGAACTTTTATTACGATTATAATTTAAGGTGACGTACGTATTATGTTATGTATATTGCATCGTTCTCCTTTATCACATACTGAGATTTTAAATTACTCGATTTTTGACATGCCGGTTTACGACATTTTCAATGTTGTATTGGAATAAATAATGAAGACTGGTTTTACAACTTCTTTTTAATTTTGAAAGAGTAATAATTCTTCAATTAAATTGCTTGGAAGTCCAAAATGAGTTTTATTGCTATCCAATATTTATATTACTAATTTGTTTATTTATGTAATAGAGTTGCGGATAACGTACTCTCGGAACGCCGGTGCGCAAACACAAATATTGCCGCATTTTCCAGATGAGAGAAAAAAACATTGCTATGTCTTTCAAAATGCGTATCCCGTAGTTGAAATGTAGTAGATGTAAAATGTACTCATGATATAAAATACATTGTTCTCAATGATCATGCCGTTTATGTATGCTACTAAGGTATCGGAAAGTGTGCACAAAGAGAGGCGCGCTCACACTGAGTGTCCAGACGCCGAGCTATTTTAAACAGCCCTTTAATTTTTGTCAAAAATATTAGAGAACCATTATATAAAACTTAACTTATCCATATTTATGTTCATTTATGCAGTTATGTTTTACCAGCAATGGATACTATTTATATTTTTTAATGTAATCACTGGCGCTATCGAACCCGCAGGTCCATGGCCGCACGGACATAAGCTCTCCATACATCCCTAACCTGAGCTAATGTTTTCCAATCATCCCCTGTATAATGCACTTTCCTCAAATCGTGGATAATGTCAATCTCTCACCTCATTATTGGTCTACCAATTGGTCGTTTTCCCTCTCGTTTTCCTACGAGCATCTTCCATGTACCTCTTTCCTTCCTCACATGTCCTGCCCACCGTGGCCTCTGCGACATAACTGTTCTTATTATATCTGACTTCCTATACATATCTTGTAGTTCACTGTTTTGCAGTCTTCTCCATTCACCTGTCTGTTCATCTCTTTTTGGCACGAAAATTTTCCTAAGAACTTTATTCTCAAATACTCGTAATCTTTTTTTCCTCCCTTAAAGTGATATTTAATGTTTCGCATCCGTATAATATAACTGGGAGAATAACTTTTATTTTCAGTTAACGTTTTTTGAAAGGCGTTGGTATGACGAGAGCCCCTGTAATGCATAATAGCAAACATTTCCAATATAATGATAGGCTATATTTAGTATTTTCTTAGTTATCGAATGAGACTTTTTTATGGTTCCTAAGACTACACATTATTTATATTACTCTCGTTCCAGTAAAATCTGCATCATCAGCATGAAACAGTAATTTTGTTGATTTGTTAAATATTTTACTTCTTGTTTGTATGTTGCGATCTCTTACTGTATTATCTAATGGAATATGAAATAAAATACAGACATCTGAACCCTTTTTACGTGTTGATAAATATTTCATGTAGAGGACGAAGTTGGGCCTGTTGGACTAGTGGTTACTATAGGGCCTGCTCGGATCGGGTTTCACAGATTCAATTGATTTTTAAGAATGCAAACATTTTTATCAAGGGCCTATATCCTAAATATACTGATTGTAAAATACATATAAAATACGAGGCTTGTGAAATAAATGAAATAAATCCGTCATCGTTCTTTCAAAATTACTGTCAGGAATATTTCAAATATTGTTTTGGTCGCCGAACACACACAATCAACAAAACCAATTACAATCAATATCACGATGTGTTTTTAAAACCTTTATACTCGAGATATCTCTTTCAATATAAATTTCCTTAAGGTTATTATGACAAATAATAATATTTAATGATATTAAAGCATACTTGCCAATAATGATCAGACTACTTATAAAAATACATGATTTTTTTGTTGGTTTGCACTTTTAGCAGTTTAATTAACAGAATGTTAAAATTACCTTTATACAAAAATAAACAGTGTCAAAGAATTGCAATATATTGAAAACATGGCAAAAAGTAACGGTTTCAATAAACAAATCATAGATAAACTTAAAAAAGATAAAACAAAAATTGCATACGTAATATAACAAAACTTGAAAGAGAATCTATTATTAATAAAGCATGGATGACATTAACGTACACAGGCAATGAAACCACAACGTTGAAAAAAATAAAAACAAACATAGCTTATAAAACTGAAAACAAATTAAACATAATATATAATGGCATAGAATAACAACAAATTTAATAATAAGAGAGTTTACAAACTAACATGTAAAGATTGTAAACAGTTTTATATAGGGAGGACAAGGAGAAACTTTAACACAAGATACGGAAAACACCTGAAATATATTATGTACGCGGGTGGTGCATCAAGCTAGGCGAAACATATTAACGCTGGTCACCGAATGGACACAATAGAAAACACTAACAAAAGTTCACAAAGAAAAATTTCCAGCAGTTAAATATATTGAAAGACCATGAAATTATAAAAGAAATAAACACCTTACTACTCAATGAAAACACAACCCATTATATGAGATCGTTAAAAACAAGTCAGTTGCTACTAACGACACTCCATGTGTACAACGTCCTAAACAACAACAACAGCAGATAGCAGACACTCATCCTGCTGACGATGGAAGTTAACTTCCGAAAGGCTTCCGGATAATATTTTAAAAATTGTATTTTAACACAGTTGAGGACGACGGCACCTACTAACAGGTTTGATTTTTATCTTATAAATAAACTGTGTGTCTTTACTTATTTAAATTTATGAAGGTAGCATACAATCCATTGTCATCTTCTAGTGCGCAATCTAAGGACGCAGTTTAATACTAAGACCTATCGTTAAATTTTCCTCGAGTTCGATACTTTCGTGCAGATTAGATTAGAATTTGGATAGGTGAACTACAATTAATTTCCGTCAGGACATTTATCTTAAGTTTTTGAATGGTGCAGGACATTTCAAAGCTCTGTGTCGATGGAATTACAGTTAATATTATAAAGTGAGTAAGCTGAGCAGTCTCTAGCACGGCTTTGGGAATTATTTTATCGCATGATTTTCAATCCACATTTGCAGGATCCATATTGATTATATCACGATTTTAGGTTATTTTTAAATTCTTAATAATTTCCCCTATTTTTCCTCACTAAGAAAAAAAATATATTGAGATGTTAATGATATTCTACACGAATAATTTTACCGTATTTTTGTGTTTTTGTTAAATATGGTAGTGCATAACTTTCCTAACAATTCTCCGAAAAACTGCACTTAAACTTACGTCAAATATTTTGAAAGTCCTATAGAACAACAGTGCGCATGCGCCAGAGTTTATAGAGCCAGCGATAACCCACCAGCGAACCACACATCGATTATCATCCTCGATTACTATCGATATCATACTAAAGTTCAAAAATCTAATGCTAGATGGCAGCATGTCGCTATGAAATTTAAATGACAAATCTTTGCAATAAATACCCAAATCTATGTTAAAAAAATATATTAATAATATTAAAATTACCAAACGTTTATTAAAATGGGTGTACACTTACTTATCATTCCCTAACGCCGCTCCAACCAGTAATAACTCAAAACAGTCTTAGAAAAATCATAGACTAATATAGTGTGGAGAAAATAGCAGTTAGCATCACAATATTGTCCGACGGTATTGTAATATTGAAATTTGCGTATTTAAATAAATATTTGGCAATTGTATAATGATGCTATAAAAATTGTTAGGAAAAGTTTAAATTTTTTTTTAAATGTTAGTAAATACAGAAGAAGAGCTATAGTTAAACAATAAAGCGTAAGTAAAAGTGCAGTTGAGCCCAATTCTCATTATTTGTGACTCAGCGCTTGTATGACCATCCAATTAATTGACGAAAGAAGATTAACATTCAGAATTTAAAACATTGGACAATATCTTCCAACTCTTCATATAACACTACGAAATCTTTCACGCCGTACAATTTCTATTGCATAACAAAACGTGTAGATCGTTTAATATTAGCTAATTCTGAAATCCTATAAAATAAAATCAAATACATACCTTATGTGTCATTTTCCTCCATACACGTACCACATTTCGTAAACATCTACATTGACGCTTTTCACTCTTTCCGAACTGCTTGTTTTCCAATATTTCACCACTAATCAATTATGATTTTTCAAAACAATAAAACAATTAACTTATTAACTAATGTCCAATTCGTTTGGAAATTCCGTTAAACACTCTTCTTAAATTACTTTTTAAATTACTTCAATAATCGTTATACACACACACATATATAATATATATATATAATATATATATATTTGTTACTAATGATAAAATGATGGGTATTTATAAAGTGATATAAAGCACAACAAGCGCTGATAACACACAAAACGCTAGTATATTAAGTACGGCCACATCAGTGCAACTAAGTGAAATAATGTGAATTCCACAAATAATACGAAAATCCTTATGGTTGTACGGTGGAAATAAGGCTTCGATTATCCGATTACATGGCTATAGTGTAATGGCGACTAGTACGGGAAAGCCACAGTCAGTCTTTGTTAATGAGCGACTTGCGTTGTGTACTTTCGTTACTTGAGCCTCTCATATCCATGAGATCGCGTCAATGAAAACAAAGCAAAGCGTACTCTATCGACACTAAATTCAATATTACACAAATAAAATGAACTTGATTGGATGACATATATCCATTGCCAACTGTTGAAGATTGTAAACTCGCGGCCATATTATTTTATCTTGCACGTTAACCAAAATATAGTTCCTATCACACAATAACTTTATCAGAGTAAAATTATTCAACGAAGTAACTAAAATCCAACATTTGAAACGTTAGAGGTTATAATATGTATAGATAATGTTAAATCTTTCAATTAAATTAATTTCATTTGATGTGCTATCTATCGGACATTCCTAACACTACATTGTCAATGGTAAATTTGATGTCATTTAAATGAATTATGATTTGTGGGTTATCCGGCTTACGATCTTCATTGTGTTACGTTAAACAAGATAAGAGTTTTATAACAGTTTGTAACTATTGTTTTGAAAGTGCTATTTTAAGCGATAACAGGAAATAACAGAAAAATCGTGATTTTATTATCTTTTAATAACTGAAATGAGAATTACTGAATAACAGTTAGTGATTGGTCTGCCTTTTTATACACGATGAACCTCTACGACACAAGTTTAGAGACGATAGTTGATACATAATGCATTTTTTTGGTTAAGCAACAAACATTGCCAAAATCTTGCTTCTGGTAAACATATCAGATTTCTGTGTCCTTGTATTAATTTTTTTGTCACCATGTTGCCATACCGAAGAGTTTTCACTAATGTTTGAGCCTTCGCGTCGTTGAAGTTTTCAGCTTCCAAAGGATTTGAGCTTTAAAGACGAAATAAAAAGTTAACAAAATGCAGTTATGTAGAGTATGCGCTGATATTCCGTGAAACATGCTCCCCTTCCACTCAATTGTGCTCGGAATTCAACTGATGAGATTATTTACTTGTAATCTTAGAAGCAATTCAATTACCAAGAAAGTGGGACAGGAACTAAATATCAATAATACTAGATATATGATCACACATAGAAATACATTATCTAATGGAAATGGACAGCTGATGACAAATGAGGGATATTTTGATGAAGTGGCTTAATTCAAATACTAGGAACAATAATCACAAACAGGAATGAGATGCACAAAAAAATTAAACGTACGCTCAATTATGTAAATGCATGCTATTATACATTACAGGGACTATTGTCGTCCCGACTCCTTTCAAAAAACGTTATACTGAAAAATATATAAAAATATTATTCTACCAGTTATATTATATGGAAGCGAAACATGAACTCTTATTTTAAGGGAGGAAAGAAGATTACGAGTATTAGAGAATGAAGTTCATAGGACAATTTTTGTGTACGAATGTAACGCCCAAAAATAAATAGTAAGTTCTAAAATTCTATAGTATATGTCTACACTTAATTAAACATACTCCATGTTGGTTGCACTCGAACACGACGTTTGTTTTTGCTTAGAATATACGATAAAATATATACGGCTTCCACGTCTTCATGCTACGTATGTAGTTAAATCTCATAGAAAAATATATTGAAATAATTATCACGAAGAATGTAAAAATCATTGTAAATGGTGGGAAATAATTAAAAAACAGAACCCTAAGAATAAAATGTGACACGAGTTTATGAAAGAATTAGAAAAGTCGCGTCACATGTTTTAAAGAATGATAATTATTCTATTTAATTTTGATAAATTACTTATTTACTTAAACCCCGACGTACGATTAGCATTTAACGCTTCTTCTTCTTCTTCTTCACTTCCTGGTTTAGGCAAGAGTTGCCTGTTCCGTCTTCACTAATAGATCTAAGACCATCTCTTCCGAGGACGTCCGACATATCTTCTTCCTCTTGGAAAATAATGGAAGATTTTATTTGGTAATCTACTTTCTTCCATTCTTTCTACATGTTCTTTCCACTGTATCTTGTTGTTAAATATCTTTTCTTTTATGGAGTAGATCTGCAGTTCTTCACGGATATCCTCGATTCTTATCTGGTCCATTCTAGTGCAGCCTTTTACTCTTCTTAAAAATTTCATCTCGGCTGCTTGGATTTTACTTTCTTGTTTGGTAGTGGTAATCCAAGAATCACTCCCATAAAAAAGGACAGGGACAGCCATTGTTTTATAAAGTTTTAATTTTGTTTGTTTATGGGCTTTATTATTCAATGTTCTATTTATTGTACCACAAATAGCTTGATACTGACGTATTTTGTGTTCAATATCTTTATCATACCCATAGCTGATATCACATCCAAAATATTTAACGCTCAAAGAATAAATTCCTTGATGAGATGTGATGCTTGATCTCTTAATACTTAAATGTACCTAACACGTATATATAGTTAAGGAATTGTGATGAAAATATCTAATGGTGATTATGAATAAAGGGTGGTGATAATGTAACTTCAACATTTCCCTCGTGTACGAAGGTAAACCAGGAATGAAGCCAGTACAGTCGGCACCGTGGTTTAAACCAGTACGACGTGATTAGATTGAATTGCAATCGCTTATGTCACAAAGTGTTAATACAAATTTAAAAGAGTAACAAGGGGCTAATAATTTAACATAAAGTTAACAATCTGGAGCTACAATCCTCTGCAACGCAGATTGCAACATTACTTATTTATATACCTTCTCAAATATGCTAAGTACATTGTATATCCCCGTTCTCTGGAGAGCTTCGTAATACAACCAATACTGCAAACAGCTCCGTTTTTTGGTTTTAACTCCACATATGTATATTATGAATATACGTGATAAATGGATTAATATTGTTAGGAGGTTCTATAGTAATACAAAAGATAAAGTAAAGCTACAGAAAAAAATAACAGAGAAATTCAGAGTGAATAAATGTCTTAAGCAGGAATGCAGTTCATTGCCAATTCCTTTTTTAGTATTTATCTAGACAAGGCTCTTAATTTATGATATAAAATGTTCTGAAATGGGTACTCCTATAGCAGGAATAATATTACATTCATTATTGTTTGCAAACGACCAAAAACATTTTGCAAGGGTAGAAAATGATATGAGATATATGATAAATAAACTAATGGAAGAATACAAAATGGGAACTGAATATAAATTTACATAAAACAGAATATATATGTTTGGGAAAGAATGTGGATGGCATCATACTCGAAACAGGAAAAATGAAAAAAAGTTAAATTTTTAAATATCTTGGGTCAATAATTACAAGTTTAGGTATCTGTGAAAAAGATGTACAAACTAAAATTGCCATGGAAAAAATGCAACTAAGACATTACATGAAATAAATTGGAATAAAAATGTTACAAGGGACACTAAAATGAAAATCTATAAGAGCATAATACAGAATATTTTGTCGTATGGAAGTGAAAGGGGGTCTTTGACGGAAGTACTAAATAATAAAATTAGAACAGTTGAATTTGATTATCTTGGAAGAAGCCTTCAAAAAACAAGACAGGATAAAATAAGAAAATAATTTCTTTGGAGAAAAATGAATGTCACCACATCTGCTGTTAAGAGGATTGAAAATCAAACTCTTAAATGGTATGGCCATGTTCAAAGAATGGAAAATGAATTATGGCCAAAAATTATATACCAATGGTCACGCCTTGGAAGAAATAAACGTGGAAGACCAAGATGGAAATGGAAAACCTATGTCATAACTTTAATGGGTGATAGGAATTTGGAACAAGGAGATTTGAATGATAGAAATAAATGGAAACTGAAGATAGCAAACATATAATTGGGGGAAAGCCGAAGAAAAATAATATTTATGTTAAATTTTCGTACACTCCCACATTCTATGCAGCCGGTATCTTTATCATAAACGTGAGATGAAAATCCGAAGAGATTGTACAAAGCAAGTTTGAATATTTTCCTCGAAAAGATAATATATCATAAGCCCGCATTTTTTCCACAGATTATTTCGCTCATTAATCATCAAGTCTGGAAGTTTATACATCAGAACATTGTATTTAACCAGTTTTACATAATAAAGTAGATACATTAGTCGTAGTGTAGTATCATCTATTACCTCCTCTATGCTTGAATATCAAATTCCTATTCAACATGATAAAGGTTCACTGCTATGATATAGGGCTATCGTCATCATGTCTAAAGTAGCGGACAAGTGTTCTGTCCTCGATCGGGACAATTTTTCTGAGTGATGCATTTACTGGATTTTTCCTCATGCGTAAGATAAATATCAGGACAATATACAGCCAAATAGTCCCAGGACAACATATTGTTACATAATCACCCAGGGGTTGCCGCACACTTGGTACCTTTAAGTCACGCTTATACAGTTACCTGTTGTCTAATAATTAATTTTTCTCTATTTATTTAATTTTATACTATGTCATTAATCTTTTCCTCGTTTTTTTATATATATATTGTACATATTATATATTTAATTCGTTAAATTTAGAGTAAATCAAAATACATTATAAATATAAATTGTATTGTATTCATAACTTGTAATCGTTTGTATATATATATTGTAATTTAGATTTAAGACTATTTTTTGTTTGTATTTTTTTTAAACCTGGTTGAGTGGTAGAAAAGGCCTTAAGGCCTTAACTCTGCCAGGTAAAATAAAGCTATTATTATTATTATTATTATTATTATTATTATTATTATTATTATTATTATTATTATTATTATATTTGGTTTATTTACAGAATCATATATACACACATTCCGTCGCTGTGGCGTAGTCGGTAGAGTCCCTACCTTCTACTCCGGCGACCCGGGTTGGGTTCTCGGCGGGTAAGGGATTTTTAAAATCTCAACCTTGGGACATTCTCTACCACAAGAAATAAGGGGCTGCCGGACATTGGCATCTTTTAAAAGAAATCTAAATTTATATTTGCTCTAACCTCGACTTCATTATTACCCAGTGTAAGGTATATATATTAATTGGTGTTTCTCGTATAATTTATGAAATTTACATTATTATTATTATCGTATCTTTATTGTTATTTCCCTATAAAATGTTGTTTGTACACGAAATTTACTTTGCTACATTTATTGTATATTTCACTGTTTTTAATCAGTGTAGTGTATATCTATATTTGTCGAATATTTATTTGTATTTGTGCTGGTTGAGTGGAAGAGAGGGCCTTATATCCTTAACTCTGCCAGAATAAATAAAAGGTAAAGCAGTCCCGCTACAAGCCTCAGGAGGCCCTTGGGGTAGTAGGAGGTTAAGGCTCCCACTTTTTCTAGACAATCGGCACTTTATGTCAGCCGGGTTGTCAGCCCTGCGTGACGGCCGCCTTTACCCCCAGAACAAGCGTCTGGTACTCATTTCCGTTAGAGGCTGGGTCGACCCCAGGGCCATAGTCCCGCCGGAAGGTTTGGGTCAGTTTAAAAATCCTGACCCCACCGGGACTTGAACCCTCGACCTTCCGGCTTGTAGCGCAGTACCTTAACCACTACGTTACGGCGTGCCTCCCAGAATAAATAAAGTATTATTATTATTATTATTGTTATTATTATTATTATTATCATTATTACTAGGTATGTGTCGTGTCGTAGTTGAACGCATTGGGTTTGAGTCCTCTAAATATATATATATATATATATATATATAGAGAGAGAGAGAGAGAGAGAGAGAGAGAGAGAGAGAGAGAGAGAGAGAGACACAAATATTAACCCTTGTTTCATATTGGACGGATTTGTACGTACGAATAACAACGTATGTCTACTTTTCTTTATTTCAATTAAGAACAGCCTGGGATCATTAATATTATTCTCCTTAATATTGGACAATTTTGAACGTATGACAAAATTCGTACATCAACATTCTTTTAGTGAAATGAAGAACGTGGGCCTTTAATGATAACTACACAAAGTCAATTGAATACCGCACAGAACTCGTCTTTTGTTACAGCATTCGACAAGAATCACAACTATAATAAAAAATAGTAATAACAATAATAATAATACTATTTTATGTAATAATGTTAATACTCTATTTACGCTGCGAGATTTAAGGCGATAATTCCATCACTTCCACTCAACCAACGAATAATAAAATATTATACAATTGTATACAATTAACACAGCTTAAAAATATATTAATAATAATAATAATAATAGTAATAATAATAATGCTTTATTTTAGCTGGCAGAGTTAAGGCCAGAAGGCCTTCTCTTCTACCAACCAGCCAATAGTAAAATTATACAATAATTGCATACGCCTACTTATTACAATTTTAAGATATTATTAAAATACTGACTAAACAAAAGACAATGATGATGTGATATAATACTAGCTAATACTTACTCACTGGCACTATCGAACCCGTAGGTTCATGGCCGCGCGGACATAAGCTCTCCATACATCCCTATCCTGAGCTAATGCTTTCCAATCATTCCCTGTATAATCTACTTCCCTCTAATCAGAGTTAATGTTGTTCTCCCACCTCATTCTTGGTCTACCAACGGGGCATTTTCCCTCCGGCTTTCTTACAAGAAGCTTCCATGCACGTCTTTCATTCCTCATGCGCGCAACATGTCCTGTCCATCGCAGTCTACGAGACTTAACTGTTCTTATTATATCTGGCTTCCTATAAACACCATGATACTAGCTAATACTAACAAAAACATGGAATATAATAAAATTAAAATAACATAAAACAATATAAAGTAATTAAAATATGAAATTACTTTTAATTTGAATTTGAATTTGAATTTTGAATAATACCTCAACGCAACACATCATGAATCTTATAACAGTTTAATATAAAGTAAGTAAAGCTTCCTAGATGTTATTTACAGAATGCCGAATATAGTTGTTATTGCAATTAATGTTTTCATTGTGTCGAACTCGAGATATAAGTTAATTTGGATTTAAATAATAATAGCTATTGACAGTCCCTGACATGACTGGGGAATGAGTTCCATGTTCTAGTCATATATAGTGTGTAAGATGCAGAGTACATACTGACGAAATAATGCAGAATGCGAATATTGACTAATATACACTAACATTAATAAAACATAGAATGAAAAAAAAAATGAAATGAACTAAAGTAAGAAAAACTTCCTAGATGAATATTTATATGAACATAAAAAAGTATTTAATACAGTTATACGGGCAGTAATTTTATTATGAGGAGCTTATTTTAGGTGCAATCACAGATTTATAGCACATGTATATGATATTTAAAAGGCAGGCCCAATATATCAATCACTAATTCGGTCAATCCATATATTTGGATCTAAATAATTATAGTGATCGACAGGCGCTGACATGACTGGGAAGTGAGGTGCATGCTCTTGTCATACAAATTGTGAAATATATACAGTGTAAACACGTCCTGCGCAATGATACCGAAAGCAATGTATCTTGTACTAGTACTTTAGCTATTTGAAGTTAGAAAACGCGTTTGAAAAATAACTTGGTGCATGTGTTGGAACCAATATTACTTAAGCATACTAGTTTCTTTTCTGGTTTAATAAATATAAATTTAAATACGATATAAAGAAATCATTGCAATTGTTCTTAATGTTTCATTAAGAGAAAATCCTGATAGCATTGACCGAATTAGTGATTTATATATTGGGTCTGCATTTTAAATATCATATACATGTGCTATAAATCTATGATTGCACCTAAAATAAATACAGTCGAATGGTGTGACAGTTTGTCATCATTTGAGGCTATTGATTTCTTTAATTTTGCAAACATTAGTTTCAATGTATGAAAAGTATAATATCCGCAGGTCTCATAATTCGATTGCAGGTTTGAAAAAAAACTAATTATTTATATATATTTCTGTGTGTGTAGAGAAAGAGTATTAAATTTGTTTTATGAAACGGAGTCACCTCCACTTACATTAATTAAAACGTTAAATATAATATAAAGGTAATTTGATACAAAGTAAAATCTTTCAATATATTTTAATTAATTGAAAATCCTATTAAAATTATGCTCATTTGTATTTATTCTTCTTCTTTTCATGGTTTAGAACAATGCACCTGTTGCGGCCATATTTCATCTCCATCTTTGGTCGCCCAGTATTTCATCATCCTCATGGTTTATATGACAGAGTTGTATTCGGTATTCTCGAATCCTCCATTCTTAGGAAGTGTTTCTTCCATTTATGTCTACATTAATTTATTTTTTCATTTATTGCAACTATTTTAAACTTTTTCTACCTTTTTGATCTTATCTAATTTTGTATATCCTAATAATGATAAATCTATAAAATTGCATTTATGACGTCTGAATACGGCTGTAATATTTTTATCTTTATTGCTTAGGACCCATTGCCACATTTTATAACCCCATTACTTCATAGAATCTAATGTCATATTCGTATTGTTTTCTATGTTCTTTTAATTTTTCCACACGTCATTTGATAACTAACTAACTAACTCACTCACTGGCTCTATCGAACCTGTAGGTTCAATGCCGCACGGATATAAGCTCTCCATACATCTCAATCCTGATCTAATGTTTTCCAATCATCCCCTGTATAATCTACTTCCCTCAAATCGTGGATAATGTTATTCTCGCACCTCATTCTTGGTCTACCAACTGGGAGTTTTCCCTCTGGTTTTTGATACAAAAGCTTCCTTGCACCTTTTTCATTCCACATACGTGCCACATGTCCTGTCCATCGCAGTCTACGAGACTTAATCGTTCTTATTATATCTGGTTCCTATACACATCATGTATTTCACTATTATGTACACGTCGTTTGATATCTATTTTATTTACTTGTAATATATGTATCCATTATTATTTACAGATATAGGACACTTGTTTTGTTTACTAAGCTTATTTTTACACTCAGCATTTAAGTCGTAGTTCACCATCATCATCAACAATCACGGATTAAGCCCATGTGGCTTGTTCCGGTCTCATAGATTCTCATTTAAAAGTTGGATCCATCGCTTCTTCGGTCTACCAACATTCCTGCTTCCTTTTGGTTTGTATTTAAGTATACTTTTGGGAATGCGATCATCTTCCATTCTTTGAAAATGTTCTTTCCATTTTTTCTAGATTCTTTTATTTTATTTAAGAGTTTAAAGATATTTAGATTTTCCAGTATCTATGAGACTTTTAGTAATAAATTATTTCCTCTGGGTACGTTACTGGTGTTCCGCAGAGTGAGATGTACGATGGGATTGCCATCTTAAGGCTAGACATCATAGCCCCAGTTGTATGAACCCCAAATGGAGGGCTGCCTCTTCCGTTCCTAAGGACCGTTGAGGACTTCTCCCTTGTTACCCCGTGAATGGGTCTCCACATTTTTCCCTGGAAAATGGGTGCCTCCTCCGCACATTTATTTCTGTCCTTTGAGGTCTTCACACGTTACCCTGTGCAAGGGACCCTTCGATCAGGTACTACACACCGGGCCAGTGTGACCTGAAGCTCGCGAGGGAAGGGACGCTAGACCCTTTGATGAGACTTCCTCACAGAGGGTTCTCATCCGCTACCCATAAGTCGTAGTTTTCAATTTAAAATTATGCAATTTTATACTATAATTTATTTTAAATGCTACTTGTAGATCTGAGTATCGATGATTTTTTTCGAATACTTCCGCATTAGCATATTCCCTGCCACAAAGGTAATAAATTCATCAAACAAAATGCACAAAACAATCTACCAATAAAATAACCATATAATGTCCAATATCGAAGTACCCTCTTCAATACAAGAACGTGGATGTATGATTTTTCTCTGCATGTTCAATTTGGAAGATGTATAATGTTTACTACCTAAATAATTTGAGAATCGATATGACCTTGATTTTAATTCGTCTATATATAAAATTAAAAATAAATTTGAATAATTGAAAGTGGCAGATTTCTTTCTTAAACGATGTCCGATAATTATGTTAAATGCGACACAAGAGACTTATGTATTTGATCTACTTGAACAAAACGTGTAGGCACTTTATGAACGAAGTGTCTGGTGAAGTATAAGACAGAGACAATCTAAAAATGGGGCAAAAAATATTACGTGTCCTCCTCAATCAGAATCTATGCACTAATCTAATATATACACATGAATGTTTGTTTCTTTGTTTGTTGATTCTGCTTGAATAATTAAAATAATCTATAAAACAAATCTATATAAAAGACTCTATGTATTCATAACAATTTGTTTGTTTGTTTGTTCGTACTTTATGCGCGGCCATACCGTTGGTCCGATTGTGATGGGGCTTTTTGCAAAATGTTCAGAAGATTCCCGGGATGAACACAGACTATAAGAGAGGTGGGATACTCAACTCCTACATCCTTAAAAATCGCCGTTTGTAGTGGAAAACGTGAAGAAAGTAGCTTTTTAGACGCTTAAATGGCTTACGCTACCTAAACTATAATAAATACACAACATTAATGTACTCAGAATGAAATATCTCAAAAAGCTCTACAAAAAAGTCCAGGAGAGCATATATTTATCTCTTACGGATAACTCACAATAAACATTTTTGTCTTTCATTGATGCCAACAACATCGAGTCAAGTACCCAGATTCCTGTGCAAGCATAGCGGCACATGGCGGATATTCTTTTACGGATAAGAAGATCGGGATAAGTAGATTTCCGAGGAATACCGGGTAATGAGCTCGGGGAATCTTCAAATAATTACAATATATATTTATAATTATTTCACTTATTCAACTAATATAAATAAGTACATTAATTTTTGTCTTCAAGCTCATTTATGCCAAGAAAATCGGGATGAGCAGATTCCCGGACAACGCCGGGTAAATAGCACGGGGTATCTAAAAATAATTACGATATAAATTGTTGCATAAACTTGCTTAACTAAACATAAAACCCATTAACGTTCGTATTTCAGCTCATTTATGTCAAGAATATCGCGATAAGTAGGTTCCCGGGCAACGCCGGGTAATCAGCACGGGATATCTAAAAAATATAAGTTTATAATTATTTTTCCTTTTACATATCCAGCTAAACATAAAATCACATTAATTTTCATTAATCTAGTCGTAGCAGCGCACGCCGGGTATTAGCTAGTATGTTATAAACTAATTTTATTCATATATAATTTTTTTCAGTTTATTTACTAAACCTAGTGAAAATAGTATTATAACAAATGTTTCAAATATTTCAAGATAAATTTACTCCGATGTGGATTTATTTTAAAATATGAACCACTCGCCATATTAATAATTTATAATTAATTTAGTGTCTATGTCTACTTTCGAATTCATTATAATTTCTCATCGCCCAGTTTATTTTCCTATTTAACTCTCCATAATATAAAATACAGAATAGCTTATGATATCAATTTTATGATGTTTGGTCACACCGCTTTAGGGTCATTTGTTTTATACCATTAGTGTTTGTTGATTATTGGTTGAATCATTTGTCTCACGAAAATACAATGACAATTTTAATAATCTGCCAAACGGAGATTCATGGTAAATTGGATCCAATAATAAAAACCCAAGCCAATAATTACCATATTGAGGAAAAAGCACGTTAAAATTTTAGTTACACTGATTTGAATGTACATAATGCGAAACACAGATTTAATTGTACTATTTGCATTAATTGAATAAAACTTGTTTTTGAAGTCTAATGTGCTGGCATCTAACACTAAAGTCATTAGCAGTCTTGTTCTCCAAATCTTTGGGGGTCTTAGAAACGTCATGTTTGACAGCGATACAGTTGTTCAGATTACCTTCGTTTATTTATTCATCTGGGTGATTGCATAAAATGAATTTCGGCGAAGACAGAACATTGATTTTGTAGAGGTATTTTGCCAGACAGTCGTGTCCCGTTGTCATTTTAAAATGTGTTACATCTGTTTTTCTTGGTATGTTCGATATATCAATTTGTATTATTAGGCAATCCCATTTTTTTGTATATGGCCACTGTTTGAAGTCTATTATCATTCATAATTTTGAATTTTAACTTTATTTGACGTTTCACTGACGAGTAAGGTGTGGTTCAGATCCAGACAATTGTTCAATGCGAGATCCTTTTTTGGCGAGGATATCGGCTGTTTCATTAAAGGCAATCCCACAGTGAGAGGGTAGCCATTGGAGGACAACTTCTATACCACAGTTTCGCAGGTCAGTAATAATGTCACAGCATTCTTTGCAGTCAAAACGTTTTGGCCAGTAGATTGCCTTTGGGGCCACAGTGGAGCACCAATTAGGAAAACAAGGTTTTTAGTGTTAATAGGTTTTGTAGAGAGGTTTTTATAGCAGGAATGTAACCATCAAAATGTGTTGTTCCTGGTCCAGCATGACAGTAAATCGAAAATAGGTAGCATGTTCCTCCAGCTCCGGCACCAGTTTCAGCATTTGTGAACAAGCCATCAGTGTAGATGTGCAGCCAGTCTTCTGTAGGATATCTGGTGTATATAGTTTCCTAGGTTATTGTTTTCAAGTAATTGGTATTATGTTAAGATTTCTTTTGTGATGTTTGCATTTATGACTAAGGCACAGGGGATAGGCTCAAATTGTAGGGGGTTTATTATAGGTGAGAGTGTTTCTCTATTTGTCGGAATTTCATATTGTTTCTCTAGTTCTTTGACTTTCTCAAGGAAAGTGACTTGGGTGTTCAGTCGTCTTCCTTCTATTTGTTTGTTTCTCCGTGTGTCTTCTGAATATCTGACTAATTTTTCATATTGTAAAAGTGATTTTTCTTGAAGAGTTAAGGTGAAAGGGTGGTTCTGGGTAACTGCCCTTATGGATTCTATTTGGCTGAATTTCACGGTCCCTGTTATTATCCTCATAGCGTAATTTTGTATTATCTCCAGTTTTTCCTAATTGTTTTAATCCCCTTGTGTTTTATATTAAATTATTGATTTGTTCAGTCGATAATTTTTATTATTATTTTTATATTTATATTTTTATGCCCTTATTATTATTGCTGAGGAGGTCTAAGTTATATTTTTGGTTGCGATTATATTTCTTTCTTGGTGATGTGATAAGGATTTCTGCGCAATATTGTAGTACAGGTTTTATGTACACGTTGTATGTTGTATTTAAATTTTTTCTAGAACAAACCCGTATCACCCCAGTTAATCTTTGTAGGATGCTCATTCTTTTTAGTGCGATTTTACTATTTTTTTCTAATTTCCATGAAATATTATTAAACGCATTTAAAACCGAATTACAATATCATGCTATTTTATTCTATTAACTGTTGTTGTCCAATGGAGAAATGTTACGGTGAACACTTAATTATAAATTCGCAATAAAAAGTAGAGATTATCCTAAGGGTATATGCACTGCTATTCTTATTTGTTTTTGCTGTTAATGGCTAAAGTTCTGCTTCATTAGCAATGATGCTTTTAACAATTGCATGATATATATTAATTTTATTTCTATTACTTATATTTTTATCCCACAATATTCCATTTAGACAAGCAATAGCAAATTTTCCTTTATTTTTGTTAAATAATCGGCCGCGGTGGACTAGTGGTTATGCCCCTTGCCTCTGGTCCCGAGGGACGCGGGTTCAAACCCGGCCGGGGTTGATGGATTTTTTTAGGACGGAAAAATCCAAGGAGCAAGTCCTCCGGGAGGGACTTTAAGCCTTGGGTCCCGAGTCTGAAGATTTTCAGGCTCGTAAAAAATCCTTAAGCCTGAATGGAAAGGCCTCTAAGCAAAATTTACGGAATTTTCCCGTCCTAGTACTACCATGGTTTCCTAGATGTCAGTATGAGGCGGAACGCTGACCACGGACCACTCAAAAATGACATCTATACGAAAACAAGTGTAACTAAATTAGTATGGTTGAAATTCTTCCCTGTAGGGGGAGAGTGCCTAAATCTCTGTAAAGGGAAAACATTGGCTTACAATACAATATAAGTACTGTTAAATAAATATAGCTTAAAATGCCAGGAATGATTGGAAATGGTTTGCCCATGTAGATCAAATAAGGATATGTAGGCTATATTCGTGTAAATTACTTCCCTAATTAAAAATATCGTCATTATCATGGACGTTTTAGAAGCATCTGTCTCCTACATTTTATTTAAGATGATTTTGGTGAATCAGCCTACGCCGTGGTTTTCCCATACCTCTCTATCCCTGTGGTTAATATTGTATAGTTTGGGTAATGTTCCCCTTTCCAATCTCAAAACACGTGGTTTCCAATTTTGTTCATATTTGGTTATATCATTTAAAATATTTTCTACTTTCAATTCTTTCTGATATCTATATTTCTTTCATGATTTAACCTTATGAATCCAAGAAGTCTCAAAAATCTCATGTACTCCTTCCAATTTCTTCTATCTCCCTGATTCTATACCCAAAGTTTACTTCCATATTTAAGTGCTGGTTCTGAAATAATATTACGCAATCTTAATTTCGTTTCTGTACATATTGATTTTCCAAAATTTATTTTTATTATGCCATTGAATTTATTATATCTTTCTAATTTTACAACTATATCCCTTTTATTTTTTTGAAAATATGTTTCCAAGTGAGTTAAAATTATTTTTTCTACTATATGTCAATTTATTTCTATTTTAACCCTTTGTATATCTTTACTCATAATTTCCTTTGCTTTTACTTTTGAAATAATTATCTTCATGTCATATATATATATATATATATATATATATATATATATATATATATCAGAGCATTTTAACATATGGTGCTGAAGTCTGGCAAATTCCTGCCAGGTAAACGGCAAGAATTTTAAGTACAGAAATGGATGTTTTAAGAAGATCAGCTGGAAAATCTACAATGGATAGAATACGAAATAAAGAAATAAGGGAAATTATGGGTGTACAAGAGGAGCCGGACATCATAGACATTATAGAAAAGAAAATATTAAAATGGTATGGCCATGTCAAAAGAATGACAGAGCAAAGATTGCCTAAAATTGTTATGGAATGGATCCAAATGGAAAGGAGGAAGACAGAAAGACCGAAGAAAAATTGGATAGACGGAGTACAAGCAGCTATGATTATCAGAGGATTGGAAGAAGATCAATGGATGGACAGAGAGAAATGGCGTTTGGTTTCCGGAAGACGGCGGCAGCTGCCATGATACCGGATGATGATGATATATATGAGCTATTTTATTTAATTCATAAGAAGCTTTCTGCAATTCTTCTGGAAAATATTCATGCATAATAAATAAATGTTATATTTAACGATATTACGTTATAACAATTA
Source organism: Diploptera punctata (assembly GCA_030220185.1). Lineage (NCBI taxonomy): Eukaryota > Metazoa > Arthropoda > Insecta > Blattodea > Blaberidae > Diploptera > Diploptera punctata. The sequence goes on along the minus strand of JASPKZ010001241.1, from coordinate 1,746,419 downwards.
GATTTTAAATCCTGTAGGATCTACATTCTCTCTTATGTGGCATAACTTGAATTCAACCGCAATGCAGAGCGAGAACAATGAAGTAAGAATTTATACTAGGTTGGTAAGTTATGTCTGCAGCTAGACTATATGATACTGACACACTATATACCATTATATTATGTCTATGGGGAATTCTATCATAACCCGTCTATCATTGACTGCAATTTAACATCTGCGATTTAATCATCTTGATGTGTATTCAGTACACTAGTTTTATTGGAACAATGTGCTATATTCGTGTTATTAATAGCAAAACCATAACAGCATGCTACAGTTGCCAGATAGGTATGTTATAATGCAAAAACTAATACATATTATTACCTTACCTTGTGGAAATAAATGTAGTTACTGCAGAATGGTTATCTGGTTGTAATCTGCAATACATATAGAAGAGAATTAGGAACTTCTCTTATATTAATTAAATAAAATGAAACTTAGTTTTACTTGATTTTCATATTTATTAAGATATAATTCAGTGACAGCTGTTTTGGTACACTGTACTTTCTTCAGACATGTTAACAAATTATGAATTATGTTCCAACTGATCTAAGCAACAATACAACAATAATTTATTTAATACTTTTAATTTAACAAAGGCGATTCATTCAAATCAAGTAGAGAATTTAACAGTGTAATATTACTTTTCATTTTATTTAATTCTACAGCCTCCAAAAGGCCCATCTTCTTACCCTTATCACAAACATGTAAAGTTTTAAAATTTGGATCGAAACAATGATTAAAGTTACTTCACCTACTCAAATTTTAAATATATTTTACATACTATCTGCTTTCAAAGTAGTAAATACATATTTTTAGTACAACTTAATTATTCATCTTAATTAAAAGTTATTTGAATAAGACGATTAGTAAGTATTTTGGAATTTTGATAAAGAGAGCGAAATATAATTAATTGCATTTCATACAACAAAGTCAATATCCATGTAATGTGAGATTTGCTTGCCTTGAAATTTCGGATCAAGCATTCGACCCTTAAATATGGTGGCATAGCTGAATGACCAGTCGTATACAGCCGACAAAAGTATTGCTTGAAGATTTAACGTGACTATTTAACTCATGCCACAAATGTTAGTCAATGACCAATCACGTTTCAATGAATGTTGTTTTACAACCAACGGATGTCGTGTTTCACCTCGCTCTTTATCGATTTCTCTTTATCAGCTCCTGCTTTTGTGATAAAGAAAGCTCCTCCCTTTTTAATGTTCTGAACAGGTCAAAGCATTATTTTTCTCCAACAAATACATTGAATATAGCAAATAATGAAAAGATTCCTTGATTTTACTGAGTTGTTTACTAAAAAAATAAATGAATAACCCGTAATGTTGATTATGATATATAGTTTGATGTGTTTCATTATTTCTCCACTTGGGGTGCACTCTTACAATATTGCGATCTTATTTGACAGTAAATAATATGATCAAGCAGCAGTGAATGAACATAAACTCACATTTCTGATTTGTTTTCAAACATCGCCGTTTACATTAAATATATAAATATTTAAAAATAACTATATTTAAATAATGCTTTGTGAGTAAACAGCTTAATTTTATTCGTTAAATAGTCCTTAGAAATGCCCCTGTAAGCTTTGGAATAGTATGGATATATTAATACAATGACAAGGAAAGTGCACATGACGTTTCGTATTTGAAAATCGGAAGTATGAATAGAAAGCAGTGATTAGAATGAGCTACTAACTAATTAGAAACGTATTAGATTTGTTCTGATAGGATAAACCTATACGAACAAGCAATGTGTCGTTATTTTATGGAATAGGATACGATACTTACCATTAGGAATATGTTTTTTTTATTTATAACAAGAATATTAAAATATCATAGGGAATTACAACGTATATAAGAGAAAAATTTGCGTCTAGATCGTAACTCGCCTCGGTATCTCAGTTGGTAGAGCACTTGGCACGGAAAGCCAAGGGTCCCGGGTTCGAGTCCCGGTCTAGGCGAAAATTTTTCTCTTCAAATTTAATTTATCTTTCATTGAGAAATGTTAAATTAATAATAAAAACATCATTAGAAGCCTTACTAGCTTTTAAAGTAATGTTAAATTTCCAATAAATGTCTTCTTAACTAAGAAGCCGCCATTTGCAAAGATAGAAACAATGGTTTCAAAAGCATTTGGCGATAGGGAATTGCAACGTATATAAGAGAAAAATTTGCGTCTAGATCGTAACTCGCCTCGGTAGCTCAGTTGGTAGAGCACTTGGCCCGGAAAGCCAAGGGTCCCGGGTTCGAGTCCCGGTCTAGGCGAAAATTTTTCTCTTCAAATTTAATTAGAATATCAGTTAAAAATATGAATTTTATTGATATATAATCATAGGTAAAGGTTGTTTCTGAAAATTACTCACAAAAAATGTGCATGTACCTTCCGAAAGCAATGGTGGCGAAATTAAGGACATCTTTTACGAAGAAATGTAGCAGTTTAACCAGTTTCCAGTATACGATATGCAAATTCTCTTAAGACATTTTGATGCGAAAGTGGGAGATGGGGTTTTCATGCCAACTATGGAGAAAGAGTCCACCACTGTGGTCTCGAGGTAGCATGCTGACTTGTCACGCAGCGGGCCCGGGTTCGATCCCCGGTCCGGGCAGTTTTTCTGGGTGAGGTTTTATCGGGTTTTTTCCTCACCTGTAAGACAAATGTCAGGAAACCTTTAAAGCCCAAACGGTCCCCGAAATCATATGGACTTATCATCATCATCATCCTTCACCGGTGCGGAAAGTAACGGGAAGCTACCACACTTACAATTCCCTAGTAAAGCTGCAAGCATAACGTGAAAATGCAATGATTGCAGTGAAGGACCTGCCTTCGGCCAGAATTACTATGGATGGGTAGAGAAATAAACGTTTCATAATAGAAGCAAAAATAAATGTTTTAGGCTATTTTTATTGTAGACTTAAAAACGTAGAGAAGAAACATTTATAAAACATATACTTTTCTCCGGTGCTCTATCGGTATTAAACATAATCTCGTACTTAGGGGGAATAAAACAAACCAAAATTATTCAAAAATAAATTCAAAGGACGAATATGCATTACAAACATAAATAAGGGGTTAGAGTCCAAAGGGTATGAACACTTCATTTATGGCTTTACTGAGTGCAATAATGGACCTATGAGTCCGTTAAGCCGAATTGTCATTTTTTCCTCCTCAACTTCTCATAAATTTGTCAAATGGTTTTCTTGTCTCTTAATGCTATATCGATCCATAATAATTCTGTCCGAGGGCAGGGATTTCACAGCAATCGTATAATTTTCATGCTATGCTTTGCAGCTTTACTAGGGAACTGTAGGTGTGGTAGCTTCCCGTTGCTTTCCACATCGCTGAAGGGGGATGATGATGATGATGGCCGGATGATGTTTCGGGGACCATTGAGCCCTAAGCTTCCTGACAATTGGTTTACAGGTGAGGAAAAACCCCGAAAAAAACCTCATCCAGGAGCCTGTCCCGACCGGGAATCGAACCCTGGCCCGCAGCACGTTACCTCGAGACCGTAGCGGTGGTCTAATAATATATAATGTATTGAAATAAACATGTTTAGATAAAGCTAATACTACTACTACTCTAATACTACTACTACTTCTTCTTCTTCTTCTTCTTCTTGTATCTTGTAAGCCCATGTTTCCCTTAACAGAGATTTAGGTGTTCTCCCCCTACAGGGAAGAATTTGAACCATACTAATTTGGTCAGCGTTCCGCCTAATACTGACATCTAGGAAACCAAGGTAGTACTAGGACGGGAAATTCGGTAAGTTTTGCTTAGAGGCCTTTTCATTCAGGCTTAAGGATCTTTTACGAGCCTGAAAATCTATAGACTCGGGACCCACGGCTTAAAGTCTCTCCCGGAGGACTTGCTCCTTGGATTTTTCTATCCTAAAGAATCAATCGATCCCGGCCGGGTTTGAATCCGCGACTCTCGGTACCAGAGGCAAGGAGCATAACCACTAGTCCACTGCTGCCGATTCTACTACTACTAGGGCCTACTACTACTACTATTATTATTACTATTATTATTATTATTATTATTATTATTATTGATAATAATAAACAACATTGTGAGGAGGAGTTAAGGCTATGTCTGCCACTTAACCAGTTTATTTAAATTTACAATTAATTGATCTTAAACTAAGTTACATTTGGTTATAAAATGGGAAACACTAGATTCCCATTTTACTTTTTGTTCACATTTTTGACAGAGTACAGCTTTAAGATGTTATATAGGCCTATATCTTGAGAGAGAATGAAATTTCTAATTAACTTATTAGAGAAATAATATCAATTAACACACACTGCAAAACAGTAATCAAAGTAAAAGAACAGCAAACTGAAGAAATAACCCTCACAAAGGGCATCAGGCAAGGTGGCCCTTTAAGTCCATTCTTATTTAATATATATATATATATTTTTTTTTCAAATGCCCAGGTTTGTCTTTCGACATTGCTGGTTTCTATTCTGACATGGCGTACTTGTAACCCACTTCTAAGGTTGGGGCGCCCGGAATGCGGGGTTACGTTGCCCCGATTATATGATGGGTGATGATGATAATGGTGCGCCAGGAGAGTCCCTAATCCTAAGCTTAACCTAAGATGAATATGAATGATAATGATTGCGATGGCCATATGATTTCGGGGACCGTTTGGGCCTTAAAGTTTTCCTGACATTTGTCTTACAGGTGAGGAAAAACCCTGATAAAAACCTCACCCAGAAAAACTGTCCCGACTGGGGATCGAACCCGGGCCCGCTGTGTGACAAGGCAGCACGCTACACCGAAACCACAGCGGTGGACTTTATTTAATATTATAATGGATACAATTATTGAAAACATACCACCACATTTGGGTTATAAAATGGGAAATACTAGATTTCACTTGATATGTTACGCAGACGATGTCGTTCTCCTTTCAGAATCTGAAGATAATTTACAAAGATCTTTACATCAATTTAATATAAATGCCAGAAAATACAAAATGAAAATTAATACGAATAAGACAAAATGCTTAACAATATCAAAAGAACCAATGAGATGAAAATTATAAGTGAAAAGAAAAATGATAGAACAAGTATCAGAATTTAATTATTTAGGTGTATTAACAACAAACATTAAAAATTTGATCAAATAATTAAATAAACAAACTGATAAAGCAGCACAAATATCAGGATATATGAATGATTTAATTTGGCGCAACAAACATAATATGCCAATAGAAAGCAAAACGCGCATATACGAAACGATATTTCGACCAGTTATCGTATAAGAATCAGAAACTAGGGCTGATACAACTATAACTAAACAAATAATAAACATATGTGAAATTAAAATCTTAAAAACTATTCAGAGGAAAACATTATTTGATAAAATACACAACACAGAAATTAGGGACAAATGTCATATTCAAGACATAACCAAATTGATTATAGATAGACGAAAATATTGTAAGAGACATATAGAAAGATTGGAAGACAACCGACTTGCAAAAAGAGCTAAAGAAGATAGACCAATGGACGGGAGAAGAAAGAGGAAGACCAGCCAAGAGATAGATAGACAGTGAATGCACATCCAATTTGTCTTCCTTCGAGGAGTGATTTTGGAAATAAACAGGATGCAAATTCTACAAATTATGATTAAGAAGAAGAAGAAGAAGGAGATATTAAATTACGATACATATTTAAATATTTAAATCAATTATATATTTGTCTTACAATATAATGTATACTAAATATTTTCGCTTGGTTTAATATTTGCTTTCAGTTCACCCTTCCATGTGTCCCACGCCTCCCGGGATTACAGTGACTATGTTGGCAGAGGATTTAAATGTTGGTGCATACAATATATAGGTTTTTGACCTGGGGAAAATAATATTTTATACTCAATCTAGGATTTAAATAGAGATCAGGACTTGCTTGGTTCAGGTTAGGGGCATGGACATTTTTAAAAATTAGCGACGATCACGATATGCGAATATGTCCAATGTGCGGGAGCTTTGAAGACGAGATACATATATTAGGAAAATATAACGATTTAGAATATTGGAGGCATCAGTTATTAACAGAAATATTTCTAAATTCAAATCGTGGAAGATTGACATGCTACGAGTTACTGGTAAACCCAGAAAACTGGATAAACCTGGGTAGATTTCTGGACAAAACGCGGAAAATAAGAACAACACTTATTCAGGAATAAATAAATATGTTAGCAAATTGCAATACCATTAATGCTTAATAATTTTACATAACTAAGTTAATGTATAATGTAATTGTATTGATATCTAATTGTAAGATTATTGTGTTTTCTTTTTTTGTTTTTAAACATCAACTTATTGTAACGGACTGTCAACAGCACGTACGGCTTACTACCCGTGCGATCCACATTTGTAAATAACATTGTATGTATCTGAGAAAAATAAGGAGGAGGTACTTAGATATAAACCAACAAGATATTTTCGCCGAATGTACAGGAAAACGCTCACTGTGTTTACAAAGAGACCTAAAACACGTCTGGGGAAAAGAATTGTATATACTCAATCTAGGATTTAAGGAGAGATCAGGGCTTGCTCGGTTTAGGCTAGGGGCATGGAGATTTATAAAATTTAGCGACGATCACGATATGCGAATATGTCCAATGTGCGGGAACTTTGAAGATGAGATACATATATTAGGAAAATGTAATGATTTAGAATATTGGAGACGTCAGTTATTACCGGAAAGATTTCTAAATTCAAATCGGGAAAGATTGGCATGCTACGAGTTATTGGTAAATCCAGAAAATTGGATAAACCTCGGTAAATTTCTGGACAAAACGCGGAAAATAAGGACAACACTCATTCATGAATAAATATATGTTATCAAAATGCAATACCATTAATTCTTAACAATTATATACAAATTACTTAGTGTATAATGCTATTGTGTTATTATTTAATTGTAATATTACTGTGTTTTCTTTATGTAATTGTAATGTTAATGTTTTTTTGTTGTTTATTTTTCTTTACACTAGTACCAATTATTACTTTATTGTAACGGACTGTCAACAGCACGTACGGCTTACTGCCCGTGCGACCCATATTTGTAAATAATATTGTAAATATCTTACTTTTTGTCTAATAAAGTCCTACTACTACTACTACTTTTAGTTTAATAAAGTCCTTAATAAAGTAAAGTTTTTGACCACACAGTGACATGGCTGTACTTCGCTATGATCCATCAGCTGTAATCTATGGAAAACGAGAGAACACGAACATTTGAGACAAACAAGTAATTCACTCATATATTCCCACTAATTAAGGCGAGTACTATATGGAAGAGTGTCCACCGCTGTGGTCTCGAGGTAGCGTGCTGCCTTGTTACGCAGCGGGCCCGGGTTCGATCCCCGGTCGGGACAGTTTTTCTGCGTGAGGTTTTTATCGGGGTTTTTCCTCACCTATAAGGCAAATGTCGGAAAACTTTAAGGCCCAAAGGGTTCCCGAAATATGGCCATCGCAATCATCATCATCCTTCAACTGTGTGGAAAGCAACGGGAAGCTACCACACCTAAAATTCCCTAGTAAAAATGCAATGCATAGCATGAAAATGCTATAATTGCAGTGAAAGACCTGCCTTCGGGCAGAATTACTATGGAAGGATGGATATATATATATATATATATATATATATATATATATATATATATATATGGAACAGTATAATGCTGAAATTGCCTACGGGGAGTATTTTGGGTTTGAGGGTTCTTTATTAAAAGTTTTAGAAATATTAATGAGAGGGATCTCAGATATTATGTTGCATTTATCTTACGTATCCTATAAGGATTTAGTAACAAACTATTAGCATGACAGGAGCCATTTGAAAGATATAACGAGTCAATAACTACCAATAATTTATGTGAAACACTATGTTGTCATTCCTTACTAAATGCTTCATTCTGAAGTTGACAAAGTTACATACGTACGTTGTACTGGTAATATTTTACGCTAAGATTTATTTCTAATTGAGTACATTTCAATGGGATTGAAATACTGATGACGAGTTTTAAATGAAGCGTCACTAGCAGTGAGGCCGGCACGTATCAGGATCTGAAGTGTGATCGGGTTTCAGTTCCACTGTAATTACCGCCCTTCAAAGAACGATGGATCATTAATGTCAGGGTTCGTGGGTTTTAATTTTATGCATGAGATATCAAGTATACAATGAGTAATAGGAAATGGAAAATCAAATTAAATCTTCAAATTACACAAAAGACCTGATGGAAACGTTATTCACTCTTTGGCACTTAATTGATCAGTTTGGTTCTGTGTATCGAATACACAAAGACAATAGTGAAATTCTATAAAATGAAATAAAATGTTTCATGAATAAATATCTTATTACATAATATGTTTCATTTTAGCAGTTAACTAGTTTACAAAAAGTAACAATACCGTACTGATTACAGTAATATTTAAAACAGAACGCAATGTTTAACAACATATAAAAAAATGTGACAAATTTAAGTTTTTGTTTGTATTGTAAGCCTACGTTTTCCCTTTACAGAGATTTAGGCGCTCTCCCCCTACAGGGAAGAATTTGAACCATACTAATTTAGTTACACTTGTTTTCGTATAGATGTCATTTTGAGTGGTACGTGGTCAGCGTTCCGCCTCATACTGACATCTAGGAAACCAAGGTAGTACTAGGACGGGAAAATTCGGTAAATTTTGCTTAGAGGCCTTTTCATTCAGGCTTAAGGATTTTTTACGAGCCTGAAAACCTTCTGACACGGGACCCACGGCTTAAAGTCCCTCCCGGAGGACTTGCTCCTTGGATTTTTCCGTCCTAAAAAATCCATCGCCCCAGACCGGATTTGAACCCGCGACCCTTGGGACCAGAGGCAAGGAGCATAACCACTAGTCCACCGTGGCCGATACAAACTTAAGTAAGTTTACAAATAGACAAACAAAATGTATGATCAATAGAAATATTATTATATTCTTATAAATAATGAAATGATATGAATAGTAGTTATTTCAATATAAATGTAATTTAAAATAAATTGTTTCCTATTAGAATAATATATTTTTATTACTTGTGATAACTATTATATTTATTTTTGTCAATAGAAGTATTGTTTGATCAAATTCGATTTGTTTTATTGTCATAAAAATAATACCAATCTGAAATCCATAATTTACATTTATGCAATTATTGATTTACATTAACATATATTTTCGATATTTCACTTCATTTATAAAAGTAGTGATAATAAACTCAAAGTGCAAGGTCATTGTGAATATATTCCTGGTGTCATTTTGTGTCAGTAATGAATAGGTTATGTAAAATATTTGTTAATATTTAGGTCTAATTATTACAATTATGAAACTCGAGGTAATACAATAAAACAATGTGCATTAAAGTGATTGTATTTTTTACGATTCCTTTTCATTGAATACTTTTTGGTTGCTTATTATGTTGAAATTGAAGATGTTAATGCCTTCATATATTTAGGAAGTATGATTACAAAACAGGAGGTGTGCAGAAGAATGTATAAAAAGACGGATTTGTCTAGTAAATGGAGCATTTGCGCAGTTATACCCCACATGGAAAAATAAGAACATCTCCTTGAAAACAAAACTTAGACGGCCCAACACCAACGTAAAATCTGCCTTAGTCTAAGGTTGCGAAAGATGTAAAATTACGGAATCCATAAATGAAAAACATACAGAAATATTTTAAACAGATGTCTGGGGCGTATTTTAAATATAAGATGGCCAGAAATAATATCAAATGAAGAACTTTGTAGAAAAACCAAGCAATCTCCAATAGCACACCAAATAAAACAAAGAAAGTGAAATTGGATAGGTCACACGTTGAGAAAAGCAGAAGAAGCAATCGAGAAGACTGTACTAGATTGGGACCTGCATTGAGTAAGAAAGTAGGGACGACCTAGAAAAACATGGAAGCGATCAGTTGAGGAGGAAGCAAAGGAAAGAGGGAAACGCTGGATACAAGTGAAATGGTTGCGGGAAGCAGAGTACACTGAGAAACTTTACTGCTGCCCTATGTTCAAATTAGGAAGTACAGGAAAGAAGAAGAAGATTATAAATGTAGACCATGTGCAAGAACTTCAAGCATTATATATCTGAGCAATATTTATCTGTAATTAAATCCCCAGATTTGATTTTCGATGCTAAAGACGTAAATATAGTGAATAGACCCATTACATAACATACAAAGTCAAACATTTTGCATAAGTAATGCCACGAGTGATTTCCAAATTATCGATAAATTAACGACTCACGAAGTTCGATCCCCGGTCTGAGTGAAGTTTTTATCGGGGTTTTTCCTCACCTATAAGACAAATGTCATGAAAACTTTAAGGCCCAAACGGTCCCCGAAGTCATATGGTCATCATCACCATCATCATCCTTATCATTACCATCATCCTTCACCGGTGTGGAAAGCAACGGGAAGCTACCACACCTACAATTCCTTAGTAAAGCTGCAAGTATAGCATGAAAATGCTATGATTTCAGTGAAGGACCTGCCCTCGGGCAGAATTACTATGGATGGATGGATATACAATCTGGTAGCTGTATTTCTTAGTGAGTCAGTCACTGCAAAATAATGCTATGACCTATTCAGAATGTTAAAAAGGAGGTGCTTTCTTTATTATGATAAACTTTAGTTGGTAAATTCTAGGCGAACTACGACTGTGGTTGCTTGTAAATCATACATTATTGTAACGTGATTGGTCATTGACTCCCATTTGGGGCATGAGTTAAATAGTCAACATGATTATAATGTTCAATGTCTGTGTATCTGTCTCTCTTTCTTGTACAGCCTTTGAAAATAAAATGATGGCGCAACTCTTGATGGTGGAAAGTTGAAAGTTTTGAAAAGCGTTTCACACGAGTAAGTTGTTACACGTATTGTCTCTTTTGAGGTCAAATCCGGCGGGATAAGGTGCCAATCATAGATTTATACCAATTGTTATTGAAACAATTTCAACAAATACATTTATTAATTAAATTTCTAAGTTAAGAGAGTTATGAGATGACTGGAAGCAAGTCATGGTATCTTAAACCAATGAATAGTAAATCAGCGCTTACTTCTGATTCAGTATTTGTATCGTTTGCGTCAGTAGAGCAGTCGGTAAGGTGTTTTCGTGCGACGCAGGCCCAGGTTCGATTCTTGTCAGGAACCTTTTTTAATAACGTCGTTATTTTTTATAATATCCATACGTTACCAGGTTACGTTATATAAATAAATGTGTATATACAAAAAATAATTAATTAAAGGAAAGAGTTCATATACATAATGAATAAAGATGGTAAAATATCATTATTTTGTTTAAAAAACACAAGGCGTAACAAGATTTATTTATTTTCACTAATAATGTAAAATGCGTCTGATTAATTTAAATTAAGACAAGTTTAATATATAATTTCATTATATAAGTATGTCCTGGAGTATTGCATCGCTTCATACAGACAGTTTTTAGAAGGAACGGTTGTGGTCTAGTGGAAGGAACTTATATTTCCCATGCAGGAGGTCGCGTGTTTGATCCCGCTGTCGTGCTTTTTTCTCTCTCTTGTCCTTATCTCAATTAATTTTCTTTGTTTTGTTTTATTTTATGCTTTGTTTTATTTACAGTATTTACCGCACTACTTATTATATACTCCAAATTATTTTCCATTGCACGACACACAACGAAATACAACGGATTTTAGTTTCTCAAATAGTTGTATACTTGTGAACCAAACAACTGATCTCTGGTCATGCGCAGTGGCTTCGTTCTGGGACTTGAAAATTACCTGTGCGCCAACAATTATTTCAAAGGCTGTACATACTTTCAACTTCACCATTTTTACGATGTCTACGCCTAATGGATAATAATCTCCAATAGGTTTAATTTGATATTAGAAATATTTCATGAGCACACATCCAAATTCCTAACATGTATTTGTGCATATGATAGAAATGAATCAATAAAAACTGAACAGACTAAACATATAAGGAGGGCAACGAGGTTAATGTCAAAGGTCGATATCTGTGTATATTTCTCGCTCTCAAATACGGTGATATATCTGTATTCGAAAAAAAATAGGCTTATTGTTCTTAATTCAAAAGAATAAATAACATCGTACTTATGATTGTGTTGATTATCTCTTCAAGTATTACTCGTAAATATATTTGTTTAATTTTGTAGGTAACATTTGGATGTCACTTTTCGGTGTTGCATTCAATTCTTAAGACACTCTCTTAAGTCGATGCATACTACAAGCTTTTAACTGAAATTTTCGTAATTAGTTCACACAAAAATCACAATAGTACTTTTACATTGGTTCTTATGCGTTACTTGAAATTTTTATTATGCGCAGAAACAAAAGTGAAATTTGTATAGTGAAATTGTAACATAAATAAATGAATAATGAACAAATACCCAAAATAAAACAGAAATAAATTTATAACAGAATGATATCACTCTGTATAAAGTAAACAAAAAGTATAGTGATCTCACTATAGGCCATAGGAGGCCTCTAGGTAGTAGGATGTTAAGGATTCCACTTTTTTTTAGACAACCGGCACTTGGTGTCAGTCGGGTTATCAGCTCCGCATGACGCCCGCCTTTATCATCAGATAAACCACCTGGGACTCGTTTCCGTTAGAGGCTGAGACGACCAAAGGTCATGGTGTCGCCAGAACATTTTAGTCAGTTTAAAACTCCTGTCGTCAACGGGACTCGAACATTCGATTTCCGGCTTGTACCATATAACCTTATCCATATTACGCTACAGCACGTCCTTTTTGTCACCGTGTATACCTGTATGAAGTCGTCTGGGGTCTTCGTCACCAAGATAACACCGCGTTTTAGAATAATTATGTGCAACCAATAAATTAATATAGATCGTATTGTATATTTATTATTCTTCTGAACATTACGGATATGATGGCCATTGCTATTCTTACAGGTGATGAAAAACCATGAAAGACGTTTCACCCAGGAAACTTGACCAGACCGGGGATCGAACTTATGGCTCAAACTACTGCGAAGGACGATGTGATATTAAATGAGTAAAGATCTTGAGTACAAATTCCTTTGAAAGAGATGTAAACCCTTCGGTCCGATATTCTGAAGCTTGAAAAGGAAGCAACTCACATGAACAGTTTAGCACTACCAATCCCAGATTTGAACTGAGTCGCTTTTAAATATAGTTGTTGAAAAATATATCGAATTAACATATACAGTATTTATATTAGAACATTAAAACTATGGGTAACTAGATGATGAATTTAAGTTACATTTATTTAACAAATACAATCATTAAAAGTAATGTTAATTGGGAAAGTCATACTAATTTTTAATGTAAGCCAATGACAGAAACATTTCTGATGTGAGTGCTTGGGGATTCTCGAATTTTCATGTTTCTTATCATGTGATGACGTAGTCACTGCATTGCAGCGCAATAAACAAGTCTCTCTGGAGAAATCTCTAACACAATGTTTCACACATCTTAAAAAAAACTGAAAAATTCATTTCATCCCGGATTATAATGAAACCACTCCACGTTACACTTTGTTTCAGATTTGAAGGAAATCTGATTAACTTCAAAACGGGATAATATTGATACATGAATTAGAAGTAAATGTAAAATGATACCAGTGTTAGACCTTCGCTTGGTAGTTTAGGATCCCCATGTTTCTAGACGAACAGCACAAGATTTGGTTTCCTTTGAGATGGCCGCTTTTACCCCACAGAATTATGATACTTATTATTCATCATAATTTTTCATGTTGATAAAATATAGAATCACTGCTTATAGTGGTATTTTCCAATTTGAAAGTTTTGATACAAAATAAAGAAATTTACGATTTTACATAAACAACGTGTAACATGACTGTGCGTCGAATTGAATTAAAAATTTAAGAATATTAAAATTTTATAATATGTTGGATTCCGTTCATATCTAACATTTAACTTTTCAAATTTGTGTGCTTAAATATAAATACAAATTCATACAAAATGAAACATGTATTCGTTTTTCAAGATTAACGTTCTATTTTACTCGTGCTTCAGGTTGGTTTCTCATATGGAGAAATTCTTATATATATATATATATATATATATATATATATGTTATTGCAGATTTTCGCGGATATAAGTATGAATAAGAAAGTATTCTTGGGTTTTCCGCGTCTTAGATTCACGTTCGGCCTCTGGTCACTGACTCCGACGTTTCGGCATGATCCCACATGCCATTATCATGGAATGATAAGTTCGAGTCACAGGTGTAGGTCTTATATAATTAAACAAATAGAGTTTTCGCTGTGGTCCATTTCCGAAGACGTACACCCATCCAAGGTTTAGTTCTTATGTAGTTAAACACCTTCGGTTATTTATATATATATATATATATATATATATATATAACAACTTTTTTATTTCCTAAGAATACGTTGTTTAACTCCTATTTACCTCACGGAATTTTGTTACCAAAATCGCTCAATATGTATAATTCCTTGTCGTATGCGTAAATTTGGTGTATTTATCCACATTCTCGTTACGCCAATTGAACCAATGATATTTTTGTGTCATGCATTCATTATAATAGATTTCACTTTTTTTCACATAAACATTACACAGCACAGTTCGTCATGATAAAATATGATCATTTTATTTTATTCAATCGTAGTCCTTTTTCTTTTCTCCATTTAGCATGAAGTTCTTTACTCGTCACTTTTTCCTATTCGATGATGGATACTATGAATATTAAGATTTAGGTTATATTTAATAATAATAATAATAATAATAATAATAATAATAAATAATAACAATAATAATAATAATAACAATAATAATAATAATAATAATAATGCTTTATTTATTCTGGCAGAGTTAAGGCCATAAGGCCTTCTCTTCCACTCATCCAGCAAAAATACAAATAAATATTTGACAAATATAGATATACACTATACTAATTATAAACAGTTAAATATACATTAAATGTAGCAATGTAAATTTCATGTACAAACAACATTTTATAGGATAATAACTTGTTTTACATTGATTCTTTCACCTACTTACTTACATAACTCTTCCTTATGTATTTCAGTCCTTATGTACATAAATCTAGAGCTTACATAACACTAGCCAACATGATTTTTGTCTCATGAGTACCAATATTTGTACTTAGTGCAGTTTTATATCGCGTTTTCAATATGTATTCGGAATTTCTCCATCGCCCAAATTTTTGTTTTGTTTCAATTTCGATTAATGGATTTAAATAATTATTTTTATATATACGTTTTTTCGTCAATTTGTCCATTGTAAAATAACACCAAATGAGCTAACTCAACTGATTTTAGCTATGGAATAGAGGTATCAAGGCAAATGGAATCCTAACATGCTGGATTATTATTGTTTAACCATCAAGAGGGATGCTCCACAGGCGAAATATAGCAGAAAATCGTCATTTCTTACTTTCTAGGTGAGTCCGAATTTTCCAAAATTGTGTAGTTACGAATGTAGAAAATATTTAAGTGTTTGAAATTATAAATGCCTGTCTCTCGAAATTCTTGCGTGATGGAGAAAACTCGATATCATACTTGAATTCAGGAGAAAAAAATACTATCAGAATCACATATTTGTCTTTCTGAGACAAAAAAAGGTTCTTTATTGTTGCTCAATGTAATCAGAATGTAAAATTCTGCATTAGCTAAGGTCATATTATGGACTATATACTCAACCAACCGAATCCAGTTCACGGTCCCGATCCATCTGATTGTGTTACCATCTACGCCTAGGTCTACCTACTAAGTAATTTGTGCAAGTGTTTTCCGATAAACAATTTTAAAATATGTGTACTCTCACTAAATCGTACTACATGACCTCAACATGTCACTATCCAGGTATGTTAACCCCGATTATTGCTACAAAAATATAATGTATGGGGTTCCTCATTGCGAAAGTTTCTCCATTCACCATTTTGATCCCATATGGGCCGCTTATTTGGCATGGTAGCCTATCCTATTTTGGAACACCTTTAGCTTAATTTAATAGGAAATTTACATTTTTAAATTACTGTGTGAAATGTCGTTTTAAATTTGTTCCTCTTTATATTCTTATACAAGTCCAAGAAGATATACTAAACACAATAACAGCTTAAATCTTCTGCTTTACGTCCGTATTTAAAATGTTGAGGTTTATATTTTTTGCATGGTAACAATCATCCGACGTCACGAATGTTGTTGCTATCTAAATATGCTGCATATAACCTGAAGTCATTAGCTGTCTTGCTCTCCAATACTTTGAGGTCTTATAGAATCTTCATGTTTGGCAGGGATACAGTTGTTCAGATTACCTTCGTCTAATTCTTCGTCTGGGTGATTGCATAAAATGCTTTTCGGTGGAGGCAGAACATTGATTTTGTAAAGGTGTTTTTGCCAGACAGTCGTGGCCCTTTGTCTTTCTAAAATCACAAATGTTTCCACTTATTTCGTTGGAACACTTATCGGTCATAATCTGCCTTTTATCTTTATTTAAAAAATATATTTATTCTCCATATCCAAGTTGTCCACCGCTGTGGTCTCGAGGTGGCGTGCTACCTTGACACGCAGCGGGCCCGGGTTTGATTCCCTGTCGGGACATGCTTCTGGGTGAGATTTTTACTCGGAGTTTTTCCTCACCAGTAAGACAAATGCCAGGACGCTTAGGGCCCAACGGCCCCCGAAAATCATCCGGCCATCATCATCATCCTTACCATCGTCCTACACCTATAATTCCCTAGTAAAACTGCAAAGAATAGCATGAAAATGCTATGATTACAGTGAAATACCTGCCCTCGGGCAGAATTACTATAGATGGAGGGATATCTAAGTTATAAGTGCATCGTTTAATTTTAATCGATCGTAACTCATCACCATATCACTCAGTTTACCCTCACAGCAGCAATGAAGTCACTATAGTCCATGAGGGCTAAAGTGTCTAGAATATTTTAGAAAGAGAAAGAGAGTACTCACCATCTTCTTTCTCACTCATACGCATATCTCTTCACGGTGACAGCGGTAGGGCAGACACTCCCTGTAGTGAACATGGATCAGTGGTGGCATTCCCTTCTTCTAAAGAATCTTCCTGGCAAGTTTCTATGTCTTCATTTTCATCGTCGTCGGAATCTTCTAAATTTATTTCAAACCGATCACTAATTTCGTTTATTAAACCGTCTGCCTGCCAATATGACTCTTCAATCTTGTCAGTGTGTTCACACGCTCTTCTCCAATGTTCTGCAGTCACTTTTAACAGAGCACTCTGAACCAATCGCCACTGACAAAACTTACCTGACACAAAAGTGACTGGACGGAAGTGGGGGTGGAATTTTGCTAGCATTCCTAAGTAATTTTACAAGGGTAGCCCATTGTGTTTTGCGAAGGGTGGAAGAACAGTTCTCTAGACAAGGATAGCAGAAATCATGCCAACTTAATTCTTTTACACTATAGTACTGCGCAGGTCGGATCACGAGGAATGTTTGTGTTGACGCTGGTATGCACACAAAACATTGCATATAAATAATGTTTAAATTACGTAGTACATGTCTATATAATATAATATAATAATAGTAAGAATTATTATTTTTTTAAACTTTGTTATATAAAATGACGTAAGAACAAACAGTTCACCAATTCGCCATTCCCTCACGTCACTTGTACGACAGAGTGAAGGCATAATATCTGAATAAGAACCACTTAATTACTGTCGTTGAGCGTACCATAAACAATGTGTCGGATGGATGTTCCTTAACAAAAAATGATCCTTCTTAAATGATGTACCGTTTTAATCGTTCGTCCGCTAGGTCGTGTTGCATTCTGATTTTAGTGATTTGGTATTTCTTTTGAAAAATGAAGTATTTTTAAGTTCATAGAAAACTAAATAAACGCTTTCGTTTATACAACTGTGCGCCCCTAAAGAATAATTGACACACGCATACCAGTGTCATGGCGGACAGTGAGTAGTGAATATACTGGTCGCTCGTGTTTTTGCACAGTTTTCAGCAGGTGATTGTTTGTATTTTACATGTAGTATCGGATATTTTGAATTTATTTGTGTATACATTTATTCTGTAATAATGGCGCCACGCAAAACAAAGAATTCCGACGATAATAAAGAAGAAATGACAAAGCGTGTGATGCAGGAATGTTTGAGGGACCCTGCCATGTTGCAGCTGCTAAAGGACTCGGTGCGTGAGGCGATGGTGATTGAGTTGAAAACAACCATAGATCGGAACACTGAGGCCATTAAACAGTTGGAGCTGTCGTTACAGGAAAGGGATGCTAAAATGATGAAACTAGAACAATTGTTGTGCGAAAAAACTGATTCTCTTGAACAGTACCAACGCCGCCAATGCTTACATATCTTTGGTATCCCTGAGATGGACGCTGAGGATACAGACAAAATAGCTGTCGATGTGGCGTCTAAAATAGGTGTTAAATTAGAGACATGTGATATTGATAGGAGTCATCGTGTGGGGAGAAAGGCGGACCGGCCACGGCCGGTTATCGTCAAATTCGTAAGCTATAGGAAAAAGAGAGAGGTTTTCCAGAACAAAAAACAGCTGAAAGGGAGTGGTATAACAATTAGGGAAGACTTAACTCAAATGAGGTATAAGCTATTAAAAGAATGCATCTCCAAATATGGTGTAACAAATGTGTGGACAATTGACGGAGCAATCCATGTTAAAGAAGGAGACAACAAACGTATCATTCTCCGGGCCTCAGAAATATAATTAGTGCGAACACGGCCAGTGAATAACCGACAGTTATCACTTTAAACATTTTATTAATAGTACATAAAATTAAGATATTCTTAGTGACGTGATACCAAGTTTAGTTTTTAAGTTTGTTGAAATATTTTACGACCATTTTTCGTTTAAATGATGATTTTCCTTTGACAGTCTTTGACAGGCTACAGGACAATAACCTTCCCACACCCCTGCTCGACTCCACTACTTCAAGGAATGCTTTAGAAATATCTTTATCCCCATACCGTACTTCCTTGCAGGTAGTCCATTTCAATGCTCAAAGTATTACTGCACATATAGATGAAATCAGAACAATTTTCTTCTCTTTAAATATTCATGCTCTCCTCATATCTGAAACGTGGCTATATCCCAACATTACCTCTTCTTTAATTGACATGGATGGTTATACTTTTCTTAGACACGATCATGTTTACAGTCGCGGGGGCGGTATTGGAGCCTTCGTTAGAACAGACCTTACTCCTAAAATTGTGTATCTATCTATTTCAAGCTTGTGATATGACTATCCTTCCCTTACAGCCTACACATCACACCAATCACTCTGAGACTTTACTTGACTTAATTGCTACTAATAATCCAGACAGAGTACTAACCCACGGGCAACTGTCAGCTCCCGGAATATCAGCACATGATATTATATTCTTAGCATATTCACTGCAGTGCCCTAAAGTAGCTCGTAAGACTATCACATATAGAGACCTAAAACATATAAACAATGCAGCTCTACTTGAAGACGCTATAAAATTACCCTGGCATACCATATGGACATTGAATTCTGTTGACGAAAAAGTTGAAGCATTAAATAACCTTATATTACAACTATATGACAGACACGCCCCACTGAAAACTAAACTAGTGAAACGACACCCTGCTCCCTGGATGTCTGCTAACATTCGTGACTTGATGACTGAAAGAGACGCAGCATATCGGAAATATAGAGTCGACAAAACTGACATAAATCTCAATCACTATAAACGGTTACGTAACAAGACTACTCTAACTATCAGAAACGCCAAACTTAGACATCTATACAGCCTTACTGAACCTATTAACAATAACCCAGATATTTGGAAAAATCTGAATAAAATGGGTGTAGGAAGGAAAGACACACAGGTAGAAAAACTACCTGTTTCTCTGAACACACTTAATAACCACTTTACAAGCACATTCTTTACTCCTAAAGACAAACACACACAATAAACTACTATTGACAAATCCACCAGACAGAGAACATTTCCATTTTTCATATCTTACAGAAAATGACATAAAGAAAGCTCTCAAACGAATAAAAACAGAGCAGAAGGTACTGACCGTATAAATATCACTCTACTTAACAAAATAATCGACGTTTTACTACCTACCATAACTCATGTTTTCAACTCCTCACTACAGACCTCTATATATCCCACATTATGGAAGCAAGCAATTGTACGCCCACTCCCGAAAGTAAAAACTCCCTTAACTCCTAACGATTTTCGACCCATTAGTATTTTACCTACCCTTTCAAAAGCTTTGGATCGATTAGTCCATAAACAACTGACTGACTACCTAACTGAACACGACCTATTAGATCAATACCAATCAGGCTTCAGGACAGGACACAATACAAATACTGCTCTACTAAATATATGTGAAGACATACGCGAAGCATCTGATAATCGAAAACTTACTATTCTTACACTACTTGACTTTAGTAAAGCATTTGACACGGTAGACTTGGACTTATTGTTGCTTAAACTAAAAAACCTCTCACTTTCTGACAGTGTCACGCAATGGTTCAACTCCTACCTTCGTGAGCGCCAGCAATATGTTGTAGGAAATTCTACATTACGCTCTTCTTGGACCTACCGTAAAGCTGGAGTTCCACAGGGCTCGGTGCTCGGCCCATTGCTTTTTTCAATCTATATAAACGACATATCCGACTCCCTAAAACATTGCAAACATCATTTATTCTCGGACGACAGGCAGATCTACCTTCACTCAGACAAATATTCTTTAAATGACGCGGTAACCAAAATTAATGAGGACCTTGACTCGCTAACGGCGTGGACAGAGAAATATGGACTTCAATTAAATCCTGAAAGACACAAGCAATCATTTATGGGCCATCAGAGACTATTATCCTCAATTAACACAAATGCAGTATTACATGTGTCACTTAATGGGGTTCAGATCCCTTATAGTGAGACAGTAAAAAATCTAGGAGTGTTTATGGATAAACATGTAATTTGGAATAAACAAATATAACATTTGCAAAACTATCTTCTCAATAATACACTCATTAAATCGTATAAGAAATTGTTTACCGTTTTCTTTAAGAAAAATGTTAGTAGAAACACTTGCAATGCCCCATTTTGATTATTGTGATACTCTTTTTACTGACCTAAATACTGTTCTTACCCAAAGACTTCAACGTGTTCACAATTCTTGCATACGTTTTATTTGTGGTATACGTAGATTTGATCACGTTACACCATCCCTGGAACAATTGTCATGGCTTCGTCTACAAGATCGTAGAACCATCCATTTCCTATGCCTTCTCTATAAAATATTACACACATCATTAGCTTATTATTTATCACACCACTTCACTAAACTCTCTGATACACATAACTTAGATACCCGATCCCTTGAGCACAGTTCCCTATATATCCCTCCTCATCACACTACCTATTATTCGAAATCTTTTACAGTATCTCTTGCTAGAACATGGAATTCACTTCCACTCTATGTCAGAGACTGCCAAACTTTACAATCTTTCAGAAACAAATTGAAAATAAAATTACTAACAGAAACAACTCACTAATATTACTTTTTAAGAATTAATAATGCGTTTTTGCATTATTTAATAAAAATAAACTTAGGATTTGTTAATATATTTACCTAATGCCTTGTATAAAAAGCGTAGATTAATTCATTGTAGTTTATTACTTTCTTTGCATTTTTTTCTTTTCTTTTTACGTATAGTAGATTCGAGCTGTTATTCCTTTTTTTTAATTCATTGTATCATTAATTTAATTTTAATTGTACTTAGTTTCATTGTATTATTAGACATTATTTTCATTATTATTCAATATGACAGATAATTAATTGTTCAATGTCTATTATTGTAATCTTTTTGTATTCATATGTAACATATGTATGTCGTGTTTAATATGACTATTATT
The DNA here is from genome assembly GCA_030220185.1 of Diploptera punctata. NCBI lineage: Eukaryota > Metazoa > Arthropoda > Insecta > Blattodea > Blaberidae > Diploptera > Diploptera punctata. Next base: position 1,724,399 of record JASPKZ010001241.1, on the reverse strand, counting down.
GTAATTTTTTTGTATTTATATGGAACAAATGTTTGTCCTATTTAATATGACTATTATTGTAATTTTTTTGTATTCATATGTAACATATGTTTGTTCTGGTGAGTGGAAGAGAAGGCCACATGGCCTTAACTCCACCAGGCTAAATAAATCTATTCAAATCTATTCAAATAACGAACCATTTGCCGAAATTATGTTCATAGAAATATTTGTCAGTTTGAAAAAATGTCTTCTCTGTGTAGTGTACCAACCTCCTAAAATAAAAGCCATCGCTGCAATTGAGTCCACTTTACAAAACGCGCGAATACAATATGAACACGTTATCGTTATGGGCGACTTTAATATAAATATACTAGACACTGATAACAGACATACACAACAACTGATGGCTACGTTCCAGGCTTGTGATATGACTCTCCTACCCCTACGACCTACACATCATACTCATCACTCTGAGACTTTACTTGACTTAATTGCAACTAATAATCCAGACAGAGTACTTACTCACGGGCAACTGCCAGCCCCGGGTATATCAGCACATGATATTATATTCTTAGCATATTCACTGCAGTGCCCTAAACCGACTCGAAAGACTATTACGTTTAGAGACTTAAAACATATAGACAATGCAGCCCTAATTGAAGAAGCTATGCTGATGCCGTGGCATTCAATATGGACGCTGCATTCTGTAGATGAAAAAGTTGAGACACTAAATGACGTTATACTACAATTATACAACAGACACGCCCCACAAAAACTAAACTCGTGAAACGACGCCCTGTACCCTGGATGACTCTTTCAATTCTTAACTTGATGGCTGATAGAGACGCAGCAAATAAGAAATATAGACTCGACAAAACAGACACAAATCTCAATCAATATAAACAGTTACGTAAAAAGACAAATGACGCTATAAGAAACGCCAAACTTAGACATTTATACAGCCTAACAGATACCAATACTTCAGAAATCTGGAAAAATTTGAATAGAATGGGAATTGGGAGAAAAGACACACAGGTAGACAAATTACCTGTTTCCCTGGACACACTCAATAATCACTTCACAGGTATAACTACTAGTCCAAAGGATAAAGAACAAACAATAAATTAATTATCACTGACAAATCAACAGAGAACATTTCCACTTCTCATATGTTACAGATTACGACGTAAAGAAAGCCATCATGCGAATAAAAACCAAAGCAGAAGGAACTGACCGTATAAATATTACTTCACTGAATAAAATAATCGAAGATATACTACCTACTATAACTCATATTTTTAACTCCTCACTACAAACTTCTACATATGCCTCATTGTGGAAACAAGCCCTCGTACGCCCACTGCCTAAAGTTAAAACGCCCTCAACCCCGAACGACTTCCGACCCATTAGCATTTTACCTATCCTTTCAAAAGCTCTGGAACGATTAGTCCATAAACAACTAACTGACTGACTACCTAAATGAACACAAACTTCTAGATCAATTTCAGTCAGGCTTCAGGACAGGACACAATACAAATACTGCTCTACTAAATATTTGCGAAGACATACGCGAAGCTGCTGATAATCGAAAGCTTACCATTCTTACATTACTGGACTTTACTAAAGCATTCGACACGGTAGACTTGGACTTATTGTTTCATAAACTTAAAAACCTCTTGCTCTCTGATAGTGCCACGAAATGGTTCAATTCCTACCTTCATGAGCGCCAGCAATCTGTTGTAGGAAATCATACATTTTGTTCTTCTTGGTCCTTCCGTAAAGCTGGGGTTCCACAGGGTTCGGTACTTGGACCTTTGCTTTTTTCAATCTACATAAATGACATATCTAACTCCCTAAAGCATTGTAAACATAATTTATTTGCAGACGACATGCAAATCTACATCCACACAGACAAATATTCACTAAATGACGCTGTTGCCAAAATTAACGAGGATATTGACTCACTAATGACTTGGTCAGTTTAATATGGACTGCAATTAAATCCTAGAAAGTCACAATCAATCATTATGGGTCACCAGAGACTATTATCTACAATTAACCTAAACACAGTTTCGCATGTGTCACTAAATGGAGTTCAAATCCCTTATAGTGAGACAGTAAAAATTCTAGGAGTTTTTATTGACAAAAACTTAAATTGGAATACACAAATAAACCATACATGCAAAGCAGTCTTCTCAATAATACATTCTTTAAATCGTGTACGAAATTGTTTGCCATTCGCCCTTAGGAAAATGTTAGTAGAAACACTTGCAATGCCCCATTTTGATTATTGTGACACTCTTCTTACAGACTTAAATATTATTTCCACTCAAAGACTTCAACGTGTTCATAATTCTTGCGCACGTTTTATTTGTGGTATTCGCAAATTTGACCATGTTACACCGTCCCTGGAACAATTATCGTGGCTTCGTCTAAGAGATCGTAGAACTGTCCATTCCTTATCCCTTCTCTATAAAATACTTCACACATCATCGCCTAATTATTTATCACGCCGCTTCATCAGAGTATCCGACACACATAATATTGACACTCGATCCCATCAGCACATTGTCCTTTATATCCCGCCTCATCACACTGTGTATTATTCATTATCTTTTACGGTCTCACTTACCAAAACATGGAATTCCCTTCCGTCCTATGTCAGAGACTGTCAAACTATAACATCCTTCAAAAACAAACTAAAGAATTATTTAATAACAAACTAACTTATACACCTCACTGATAATATTCTTTTAGCAATATTAATGTATGTAATTATTTATGAAAATAATATTAAGAATAACAAATATATTTATTTGTTTTGTTTTAAATATTGTACGTATAATCGTAAAATTAGTTTTCTATATCTCATTATTTTCCTTTGTTGTTTATATACACTAGACAGGGACAATTTAATATGCCTTGTTGTATACATTTTATTATTAGTTTTAGTCTTAATGTTAACTAATATTAACTGGTTGTATTATAGATCATAATATATTAGATATTATCTTTTGATCAAATTTTTACTTAGTGTTTAATATTAGAGTTTATTAAGATTGTTATATTCTGATGTAATATATGTTTGTCCTGGTGAGTGGAAGAGAAGGCCACATGGCCTTAACTCCACCAGGCTAAATAAATCTAAAATCTAAAATATTCCACATACCATAACAAATCAGTCTTATAAAGATGAAAGAACAACCTGTCATCATTGTGGTGTAGTGGTAACGTCCATGCCTCAGTTGAACGGGACTGTGTTCGATCTTTGTTCAGGACAATTTTCATGGGCGATGATTCTGTCGAGGTTTTTACTTTTTACAGGTTTTCTTCCTCACCAATAAGAAAACTGATAAGAACGTGTAAGGCCCAAATAGTCCTTGAACAACATTTGTCCATTAAAACAATAGATTCACATTGTTTAGTATGAATGTACGAGTGAATGATGTTTCTTGTCTTAAATGTTCTTGTTTTCCCGGACGTGGGCATGACACAGAACTGACCGATGATCTGCGTAGACTCTCCATGTATTTGTCTGATCGAACAGGCGTCTAGAGTTGAAAATCCCGAAAGGCGTTTAGTAAATTAACACTTTTACCAGATTAGGAGGAGTTACAGGTTCATAATTTCATATTGTATTTTTGATATTGTGACTGCATCTCAACGGAAGTCACCACGAGATTGATTGTAATAACAACAGATTACTTTCCTCTTAGTCTGTAGCCCCCATAGATTTTTAATTATAATACTTTGAAGTTAAATTATTGTTATCCTTATTACAATTCCATATTACAAAATGGGGCAAAAAGTTGAAAATTGAAAGATTGAATATTAATGGGAGCAATATATATATACATATATAAACAAGCGTATCCGGTAGCCGTTGTCCTGTCCGAACGTTCAATTCTCATGTCATGGGCGGGCGATAAAAATATGTTACTTTTTTACCATAATATTCAGAAATTAGGACATAATTTGATATTATTAAATAAGTTCGCAAGAAAACCTCTTACAGCCTTGTGTTGTGGCTCAAGAAGTGTGAATGGTGACGTCACATAGTCATGAATATTAGAATTGTACCCTCCTTTGCAGATAAGATAAGAACCGTCATATAACAATTATATTAGAGTGAAAAAAAAGATAAATTAATGAGTCTTTTTTTTCAGCTAGATTTCATTTCTGACCCACTGGCATACTGGCCGACATTCCATGAGAAAAATTTCTTCCCCCATAGAGACTCGAACCAGCATAAGTCCCGTAGTTCGGCGCCAAGACTTCTTGCCTTAACCACTCGGCTACAGAGCGAGACTCTTGGTATCAATGAAAGACAAAAATGGTTATTGTGAGTTATCGATAAGAGATAAACATATGCTGTCCTGGAATTTTCTGTAGAGTTTTTTGAGATATTCAATTCTGTGTACATTAATGTTGTGTATTTCTTATGGTTTAGGCAGCGTAAGCCATTTAAGCGTCCAAAGAGCTACTTTTTTCACGTTTTCGACTACAAAGGGCGATTTTTAAGGGAGTAGGAGTTCAGTAGCACAACTCTCTTATAGCCTATGTTCATCGCGGGAATCTCCTGAACATTTTGCAAAAAACCCCATCACAATAGCATCAACGGTATGGCCGGGCATAAAGTACGAACAAACAAACAAATAATTTTTATATATAATATATATATATATATATATATATATATATATATATTGAAAAGAAAATATTACAGTGGTATGGCCATGTCAAAAGAATGCCAGAACAAAGACTGCCTAAAATTGTTATGGAATGGATCCCCATAGAAAGGAGGAAGAGAGGAAGACCGAAGAAAACTCGGATAGAAAGGTTACAAGCAGCTGTGAATATTAGAGGATTGGTGGAAGATCAATGGATGGACTGAGAGGAATGGCATTTGTTTTCCGGATGATGGCGGCAGCTGCCATGATACCTGATGATGATGATGAATATATATATATATATACTGAAAAGAAAATATTACAGTGGTATGGCCATGTCAAAGAATGCCAGAACAAATATTGCTTAAATTGTTATGGAATGGATCCCCATAGAAAGGAGGAAGAGAGGAAGACCGAAGAAAACTCGGATAGAAAGGTTACAAGCAGCTGTGAATGTTTGAGGATTGGTGGAAGGTCAATGGATGGACAGAGAGGAATGGCGTTTGGTTTCCGGATGACGGCGGCAGCTGCCATGATACCGGATGATGATGAATATATATATATATATAGTAATGCGTACCCAATTTCTCTCCTGTGTTTAATCAATTCGTAAAATATTTTTGAAAAAACAATTGACAAGAGTGTTTTCTGAAATTATAAGACAGTATTTTTCGATTCATTCTACTATTCAAAATGTTCCATTATACTATGCATCTATAATAACTATTATGTTTATACCGGTATTCTGTTCTGGGAAGTAATTTTAGAACCAGGGTCAAACTTAAGTATGGAGATTTGGTTCTTGTAATTCCATTCCTTTTATGTACAAGTGTGATGACAAAACATTTTCAAATACTATGGCTTATAATATAATTTATTTACTTTAATTATACTTATATCTAAATAATTTATTTATTGTATGTTAACAGTTCACTTTAAGATCAATTCTTAAATGCATTTATATATTAACAAATAGCACACCTCCAAAGAGATAATTCTAAAGTGAGCAGAGAGTCATGTTTAAAGCACCATTGTAAGTTACGAACCATAATGACACACTGTATAACATGTAAAACCAAATATCGCTTTAATAAAAAATAAAAGTGCCGTAATGACCATTTAATTGTTCAAGGTCATACAAGGAATTTTTACTTACAATACCCATAAATCAATGCCAACACAAATAAAAAAACTGAAACCCCTGAAAAACCGTACTACTGCCTGAATAACTGCCGGGTGACTAGTCGCCGAAGCCTATATCACGCGTAGCTCATGTCTTCTGGCGATGTGTCCTTAGACTTCCCTGACAGACAACGTATAGCAGACGGAGATCCAGAGAACGGGTAGGTCACTGATGCTGTCCAAATCTTTCAATCCTCCAACCCGGATTTTTTTTGTCGAAAGCAGCACGCTCTCGGAGACCAGTGTGTTCTGAACACTGTGTTTTGTACTGTTATCACATTGTTACACTATATTTCACGGGTACGTTTTCAGTAAAGCAGACATAGTTCGACGTAGGAATCTACGATATTCAGTACCATAACGAGGATCATCGATGAAGTATGTTACAATAATGGAATTACCAACAATTCCACACCAAATATTTACTTTCCGTTTGTGTTTAATATTCACATCGCGGATACATCATGTAGTTTTTGTAGCTGAATATTAGATATTTCTGGTATTCACGTAACCATAGTTTCATCTTTAAACAGGACACTTGAGAAATTATTTGTATTTGTTGACAAAGGTGCAGCCCCCAGTCGGAGAACGATAACGGTTACGAATTCTTGATGAAGTGACATGTGATACGAATACAATTTATATAATTTAAGTGCAAGATGTGTACTTGATTTTGAACATGTTGATATGTCGATTAGCCATTTCAGTAGTAAAGAGGTCATTTGATAAAGTAATTGTGTTTATTAACACTATTGCAGCTAGCATTCAGAAAATGATACAAAGTTTTGAAAATCATTTTCAAGGAGTTGTGGGCACATAAAAATGTAATGGATATAGTTATGGGGTTTAAATAAGCAACAAGTTCGTGATATGCCACTTAACTGATCAATACCTCCAGTAATAACACACGGGTTATCTGCAATAGCAGTCATTACTGAAATTTGTGCATCATCAGGAGTTTGATTTCAGCGGCGATGTCGTTCCCGAGATAAAATAGTTACTGTTTCAGTTTAGGTTGACGTTGAAACAAGTGAACATCATACGAAATGGATGGTATCTCCCACGATATTTTCTCCTGTAAGGTTCCTCTGCCCTCATAGCGTAAAATGGAACATATCAAATTTATCTTCATTAGGGTATATAAAACTGGTCACTGTAAAACCATTGTAAGTCTCGGTTAAATCCACTTTGGAAAGAAACTAAATTCATAAACATAAAAGATTATGGCTGAAACTCATGTTTTGGTTTGTTCTCGTGTTGTGACGTACAATACACAGCCAGCAGGACGGCCAATATCAGAAACACTACATGTTCATGTGATTCACCTTCGTTTGTGTTATTATTGTTTCGGTTGGTTGTATGTTATGTTATATTTTTTAAACACGAGTTAAATTGTTTAATTGAAATACAATGAATACATTGTGTACGGTTATTTAAAAAAATGTTACGCAACTTGTATCGTGAACATGACTGGAGTTACATGAACCAAATCTCCAGCAACTAACTGGTCCTAAAATTACTTAAAAAAGGTACCTGTGCAAACATAAAAGTTACATATTATAACTGCGGACGATTAGTTGCATTAATTGCAAAGTGTTAACTAACTAACTCATTGGCACTATCGAGTTCGAAGGTTAATTGATATAAGCTCTCCATATATCCCATTCCTGATCCAATATTTTCCAGTCATCTCCCTCAAATCATGGGTAATATTATCCTTCCACCTCATTTTGGCCTTCCAAATAGGGCTTTCCCTCTGGTTTTCCTATAAAAGGAGTTTCCATATCCCTCTGTTATTTCACATCCGTGCCACATGTCCTGTCCATCGGAGTCTATAAGTCTGAACTTATATTAACTATTTTATTTGATTTCCTATAAATAACATGTAGCGTACTGTTAAATAGTCTTCTCCATTCGCTTGTCTGTTCATGTCTCTTTGGTAGAAAATGTTCCTAAAAACTTGATTCTCTGGCACTCGTAATATTTTCTCCCTCCTTAAAATAAGCATCTATGCTTTCCATCTATACGTGGTAGAATAATAGTTTTATATATTTTTAGTTTCATGTTTTTTTGAGAGAAGTTGGGATCACAAGAGTCCCTGTAAAGGATAATAGCATATGTTTCCTGAATTGAGCCTACGTTTAATATCTCATTACATCTCATTCCTGTTTGTAATTACTGTTCCTAGATATTTGAATTGGGCTATCTGTTCACAAATTACCTCGTTTGTTATTAACTGTCAATTCCCATTTAGTAAATTTTACTGTTTTAATATTATATAAAAAAATGAATATACATCTATTCGAGAGCTGATTACTGAGTGATATGTCGAGTCCTAGTTAAACGTTACAGAGAGGACATTAATTTCCCGTAGCAGACATGGATATCGTTAATGGATTGAAGTGAAATTATGTTTTACGGCAGGATATCTTCACTCACCCCAAACACCCTTTTGATGGCTAATGACTCGGAACGAAGAAAATACATGCAGCATTTCTACTATATACAATTTAGGCTAATGGAAGAACGACTGTAATATAATGAAGAAAAAAAATATTACCCAATTAGAGCTATGTAATCATCATCATCCAGGGATTAAGCCTGTTGGCTCGTTTCGGTTTCATGAAAGCTAGAATTGTTAAAATTGCTCAGACCTTCCTCTGTGGGCGTCCAACATTTCTCCTTCCGTCCGGTTTATAATTTAGCAATAATTTTGGAAATATTTCTTCTGCATTCTATCAATGTATTCTTTCCAGGCGTTACTATTTTTAATTATTCAGTCTCTAAGTTCGAAATTATTTAGTTCCTTTCTTATATCTTCATTTCTTTTCTTATCCAGCAGAGTATATCCTGCTATATTTCTTAAAAATCTCATCTCAGCTGCTTCCAATCTTTGTTCTTGTCTTTTAGTGATCGTCCAACGTTCTGATCCATACATCAATACAGGAGCAGCCATTACTTTATAAAATTTCATTTTTGTTTATTTTCTTGCATTTTTAATGGTTCTTTTAATAATTCCACACATTGGATTAAATGTATTTATTTTATCATTAAAATCTTCAATTTTATCATGCGCTAAATTGAAACCTAGATATTTAAAACTGTTCACTTGATCTAAAATTGTATTATCAATTACTATTTTTGCTCTTAAGGTATCATGTCCTTTAAATGCTAAAATCTTAGTTTTATTCTTTGAAACTTTTAAATTGTTAATGACACTTATTTTATCCAAATTAAAAATAGTTCTTTGTAGAGTTATGTATTTACTGAATTAATTTGTTTAAAGAGTGATGAAGCATATAATTTCAGTAAATGTATTTCTTTACTATCAGACAAAAAACATGTATTTAATATTTTATAGTGAAATCCACCAAATTATTTTAGGTTATGAAAATCCAAACAACGTCGGAGGCATTTCTTAATTGGAAAAACCATATTCTCAATTTCAACTGCGACCGTTATCCATTAGAGTGGCTACTAAAATTTGCTTTATTGATAGATGCATTTGCTGTTGTTTCAACACAGATTTCCGCTTTGATTAACGATCCACATAAATACGTACATGTTTACTTTAGATTAATAAGCCACTGTACATTGCTGAATTTTTGTAGGAAAGAAAATAACTAGAAGAGAATAAAATAACTTGAATTAATACGAAAACGTTATTTTCCTCTTCCATTTTTTTTAACGATACTGATGATAAGATTGCCAGAAATATGTTTTAAGAATTTGTGATTTATCTCCTTCTTCTCCTTCGTCACTTCACGGGCTATAAAATTACGGAAAGGAATGAACAATTTAAGTTTGAAGAATGATTAGAGCAGCGGTGACAAACTCATGCTGTTCCTGCAAGAGCACTCTTACCTGCACGTGTGCAGACGGAAGAGCAAAACATTCAAATTATAATCAATAAAGAAGGAATGTGGGTCGCACTGCGACCGATATCACCTATTACAGTGCCAAAACAAAGGAACATCGTTAACAGACTTCTGAAGACATGGCAAGAATTCTTTCTACATGGCCATTGGCTGCAATAATACCTATTATTATAAAGAAGGAATGAAGTGGAGCGAGGTTTGGATTGCGACGGCACGTTAACTTCGCTGATTGCAATATAAACTGTCAGTTTGCTTGGATTCTCGGTGTGATCATGACGGACCATGCAGCAGATTTGAAACGAAGTTAGTCATTTCCAATTGTTTATTTTAATCGGAAATGGGAACATGGATACTTATTTACTGAATATGAAGGAAAGGAAAAGTGTTTAGTGTGTCTGAAAGTTCCTAGTAACGTGAAAAGGTCAATATTCAGATATATTATTCTACGTACCATGCGAATATAAGGGTACCAATCATACAGCGGAGGTCAAAAAGCTAAAATAAAACTTTTCAACCGTGACTGCACAAAATAGTGTACATTTATTTAATTTGACTTATGCTATTTTAAGTGTATTTATTTATAATACTTAAAATTTTAACCACCACACATTATCATTATTATAATTATCTACGTATATATTCCGTTATTCTTCATTTGGAGTTAAATCGCTCCCTAGTGGGAGTGTTTAACCAAACTAATTTAGTTATGTTTATTTAGAAGCGTCTGCTTGTGAGTCAGTTGTTCGTGTCAGCTACCAAAATCGCAATGCATAACTAACTAACTCACTGGCACTATCGAGCCCGTAGGTTCATGGCCGCGCGGACATAATCTCTCCATACACCCCAATCCTGAGCTAATGTTTTCCAATCATTCTCTATATAATCTACTACCTCAAATCATAGTTAATGTTATTCTCCCACCTCATTTTTTGTTTGGTTTCCCTTCAAAAAGCTTCCATGCACGTATTTTATTCCCCATTCGTGCCAGATGTCCTGTCCATCGCAGTCTACTAGCATTAGTCTACTAAGTTAATTATTATATCTGGCTTCCTATAAAGACTATGTAGTTCACTGTTATGTGTCTTCTCCAATCACATGTCTGTTCATCTCTCTTTGGTCCCATATTGGAAAATAACGATGCAGGTTTTCTGATGGCGAATTTATGAAAGACTGTAAGAAAATAGCATTTGAATTATTGTTATCTCCTAATCAAATTGAGTTATTTGACGAAATTAGACTTTCTCGCACAATTGTTACTCGCCCTGTACAATATCTTGCTGGTGACATTTTTCACTAGTTAATGGGAGTTGTAAGTAATTTTATTGTATTTTTCGTAGATCGAATTGTAGATGTATTTCGCTTGAAACAGTTTTTTTTAACGTAGTCTTTAAATTATTATTTTTTTTAAAAATAAAACATAAGTAAAAACAATTAAAGTTATATATAATGTCCACTGCTGTTGTCTCGATGTAGCGTGCTACCTTCTGACGCAGCGCACCCGTGTTCGATTCTCGGTCGGACAGGCTCCTGGGTAAGGCTTTTTTCGGGGTTTTCCTCACCTATAAGACAAATGTCAGGACACTTAGTACCCAACGGTCCCCGAAAATCATCCGGCCGTTAGATCATCATCATCCTTGTCATTATCATCATCGTCTTTCACCGACGTGGAAAGCAACGGGAAGCTACCACACCTACTATAATTCCCTAGTAACGCTGCAAAGCTTAGCATGAAACGTGCAATTTTCAGTTTTGAGATTTTAATATGTATAATTTAAAATTGGGGACAAATTAGAACACTTAAGATGTACCTAAATTTAAAAGCACTGGTTGATTATAAATATTTAGTTCAGGAAATAGTTCGAAATAAATGTACGTTATTTTTAAACAATCTAAATACGGCTGGAGAATGTTAATCGTGTCAAATATCAATCAACTTTTTTGGAAGAACATTTTTATTTAAATTTCCTTTTTAGCATTTTGATATTTAAATATTTTGAAATTTCATCAATTCATTTTTTTATCGGTTAGAATGATAAATTATCTTTCCTCTGAAAGCTAAAAGTTTTTCTTTCTGAAAAATATTTCACATCAATATATGTGCGTATCTAAGAGAATTTTAGATTTGGGTTTAATCTTATCAGTGGAAATAAAAGCTTATTCACGCATTATTTACATATTTGTAATTAACATTCCTTTTACAAATTAACGTTTCCTTTACAATGAATTCGGCTCTAGAAATCTACTTAACTGTATTACGTTATTTCATTCCCTTTTCATATAAATTAAGTTTAAATCATAATCATACAGTGATCGCCTCTGACTATAAATCTTATTTCCATACGAATAAACTTTGTTTGCGCTTATTTTTAATCCGGAATAATATATATCACAATTATGATTTAAGGTATCAATAAAGTGACGCGTTAAATGGATTTAAAATTAGACTTTTAATGAGTGACAATTACAGTAAAACTTGTTTATTCCGGATCGTGAATAATGCGGAAATCTGTCAAATGTGAAAAAAATGTATTGGTCCCAGCGAAATAATAGTAATTTTAAGGGTATTTATTTTGCATAAAACATAATCTATCCAACGCGGAAACGGAAGATATTTCCACACAATTCGTGAAAAAATTATAATGCGGAAAGACAGAAAATATATTAGTTTCCACATCATTTAATTCCCGTTAGGTAAAAAAAAAACAATAAGGAATGATTCGTGCCGTCAGGTGAATTGTAGAGATTCTGCCTGTACCTGAAATGTTCTATGGGCCTCCCTGTACACTCCTGTTGCGAAATAGAATACCTATCGTACAAATAACCACTGAACTGCAAAATCGTAAATTACTTTTAAGTTCTGAGACCGATATTTCAGAGATAGCGTTCTGAATTTATGGAATAATGATGGCTAAAACATATGTATAACTGTCGTTAAATGAAAAAGTGAACGTGATTGAAGATAAATCTGCAAATTTCCGGACCGATGCTCCAAAGTCAAGCTCGAGCTGTTGCTAAATCCCTAAGGAATGACGATTTCAAGGCATGCTTCGGGTTGGTTGTGGACAGTTTTAAAAGACGACAAAATGTAGTGTGTAATGAAATTTGCAGGGAATCAAAGCATGTGGACGAAATAGTAGTTAGTGAGCGGAAACTGAAACCGCATACTTTAATGTCAGGATACGCGCCTAAGAGTCATTTTTAACACTGGCGAAATGGGACTGGTTTATCGCGCGTTACCGTCGAAGTATAGGTCGCGCAAGGGATTTTGAACAATGTCCTTGACCGTAAATCCAATGGGGGAGCCTATCCAGACTGCTGATCTGTGAATTCCCTGTCTGCCCCGTGAACAAAAAAAAAACAGTTCCTATGTACAGTCCATAGAGAATTATAGTGAGTCGCGGATGTATTGATTTTAGATTTAAAACCGTAGACCTTAACTATAATATTTTGTACACTTGCTGCCTGAAGTCTTAAAATTATAATGCAATGTGAATGTGTATTTAGTTAATTACTTAACAGCTGTGATTCTTTTTTTTATTTACACAATGCCTCCTAACTAACTAACTCACTGACACTATCGAACCCGTAGGTTCATGGTCGCGCGGACATAAGCTCTCCATATATCCCCATCCTGAGCCAATGTTTTCCAATCATCCCCTGTATAATCTACTTCCCTCAAATCATAGTTAATGTTATTCTCCCACCTCATTTTTGGTCTACCAACTGGGCGTTTTCCCTCTGGTTTTCCTACAAAAGCTTCCATGCACGTCTTTCATTTCCCATTCGTGCCACATGTCCTGCCCATCGCAGTCTACGATAAAGATTACTTATATTAATTAATCTTTGTAGTGAGATTTTAAAAATGTTTAGCAGTGACTGTATTTGATATTCGCTAGCGAGGGAGTTAGCAATGACGTGTGGTCATACTTCCTATTGGCTGAGACCTACATCTGGTTAGTACAGGACTCGCATCTAAGCTCCCATTACAAATTTCATTGTTCAGGAACTATTGCTAGGGTTATAGCTTATACATGCTGTACTCACTATTCAAAGGCAGCGGAACTACAATTAATCCAAGGTACATAAAAATACATATACGATACTCTATAATCTAAGATTATTGGGTTTTAGTTTTTTATAATGCGGTATTTTGTCTAATGTGAAAATAAATGGTCCCATGCGATTCTGCTTTGAGCACGTTTTGCTGAATTATCTTTTAGGCTGATTAGAATAATTTATACTTAGTACACATATTTGTACATTTTTACGGTTAGTGTAAAGTCTGATAGAAACGTTAAAATTCAGTTCGGGAATTTTTTTCTACACAAATTAATGTCTATAAATTACTGTACACTCTTAAAAAATGCGTTCCTGACTAAAATGGAGTGTTATTTTAACTGATGTGATTAAATGCCTATAAACAATATGTTTCTTAGAATGACTTTATTTTCTTTTGAGGAAAACCTATAATAAATATTGTTTCTATCAGATATCTGAATCTATTAAATACGTTCTCAAACATTTTCCAATACGTTTTAATCAATAAAATAAAATTTGCTACATATAACAAAGTAAGTATTAAAATTATCGTTTTCCTGACAACAAGCAGTAGGTGTTCCAATAATATTGATTCATGTTCCTACTTACCTGGCGTCCAGATTAGAGAAGTTATCCTCTTACCACAATATTGACACTTGGTCACAAGATAGCAGTCTGCTAACAATTCCTCTTCATAGCACTTCCTCCTATTCTACTTCCTTCACAGTAGCCTTTGTCCGTTCCTGGAATCTCCTTCCTCAAGATATCGGGGGTTGCCGCACACTTGGCACCTTTAAGTCACGCTTATACAGTTACCTGTTGTCTAATAATTAATTTTTCTCTATTTATTTAATTTTATACTATGTCAGTAATCTTTTCCTCGTTTTTTTATATATCTTGTACATATTATATATTTAATTCGTTAAATTTAGAATAAATCAAAATACATTATAAATATTAATTGTATTGTATTCATAACTTATAATCGTTTATATATATATTGTAATTTAGATTTAAGACTATTTTTGTTTGTATTTTTTTTAAACCTGGTTGAGTGGTAGACAAGGCCTTAAGGCCTTAACTCTGCCAGGTAAAATGAAGCTATTATTTATTTATTTATTTATTTATTTGTTTAGTAACAAAAGTTTATTTTATAATGAGAGTTATTTGGTTATACACAATAAATAACAAACATAGTGTGGTTATTTGTTTTCTCATTAACGATGTGCACTAATTACAAAACTAGTGTCCTTAACCTGTTAGCCGAAAGGGAACACATTTATTTCTGGGGATAAAAAGAAAGGTTCATTAAAATGAATACGATTTCTACTTTGCACTACTAAAGTGAAACCGAACATATTTTATTATTTTCAAACTTACATCATCGCTGGGCGAATAGTGTAGTCTGTGATGCTCAGGATATATTAATTCTTCTTACATTATTTATATTTAAACTTGTAACACAGTGCTCATATTAATATATTTATTTTGTTTATTTACATACATATACACACAAGCACACCTTTCATGTTAGTCCAGATTTTTTCGTATGTTGCTTGGTTCTTAAAATCATAGTTATTAGCAGAATTTGTTACTTTGGAATATTTTAAATATATAAACCAGCAATTCGTACACCGTGCCATAAAACTATTTACATCTAAACGTTCAAATTATATGAATAAATAATCTAATATTAGTAAATTTGTTGGGAACAAATTTAAATGTAAATTTCTGCTCTAGAAATCAAATAGATTTCACTCCAAAACAAACATCTACAAATAATGGCCACGATCATAAAGGCATATATTATTAGTTTACAATGCATATTTTGTTGGATCAAGTTTTTATTAGTCATTATTTCATTAAATTATTATTACGAAAACTGCTTCTGTTATATAGTAATAACATATTTGTTGGAAATATTTGCTTTCATTATAAACAACTGACTAAAGTTAACAGTACGGGCAATGTTTATTAGTTAAAATTGCAGACGACCGTGACATCAATCAGTTATAAATGGCGACAAATACGTATTTATTGTTTTATATTGTTTGAAATAAAATTCCGTTAATTTAAAATGCTGTGATTTGTTTGGTATAATGTATATTTTCACTACCTGTTGGATATTTTGTATATACATTGTACGTATTATGTATAGAGTACAGTGGTTTTACTTCCCACACGTAGTTTATAATATGTAATATTACAGAATAGTTAATTTACTAAAGTATAGTTATTTAGGTTGGCAACCCTGAAATGTAGGAAGTTGAACTTTCAGTCATGGTCGCCATCTCTGTATGTACGATCAAACTCACTATCGTGCAAAAAAAGATAAGTTAAACTACGAGTTAATTATTACGTAAAAATAAAACAGATTAGGAAAATCTTATTAAACTTTTAAAATCTCCTGGAGCTTGAAGTGGAAACTTCCGACTAGTAGACACCTCTCTCAATACTTTTAAGTTTAAACTCTCCTATTGTCTCTGTCGATATCTACGGTACACACGAGTTCTTGGATGGTTTTATATTGCATATTGCACAGCAATAAAACATCTACGCATATTTCAACATTCCCAGAATTACCCTGCTTGTTGTTAATACAATATCTTTCATCCATAGTAATTCTGCCAGAAGGCAGATCCTTCACTACAATCATAGCATTTTCATGCTATGCTTGCAGCTTTACTAGGGAATTGTAGGTGTGGTAGCTTCCCGTTACATTCCATACCGGTGAAGGATGATGATAATGATGAATATGATGATGATGACCATATGATTTCGGGGACCGTATGGGCCTTATAGTTTTCCTGACATGTCTTTCAGGTGAGGAAATATCCCGATAAGGACCTCACCGAGAAAAACTGCCCCGACCGGGGCTCGAACCAGGGCCCGCTGCGCGACAAGGCAGCACGCTACCTCGAAACCACAGCGGTAAACTACAGTATCTCAAGTTTTTAAATTGTAATTTAATTATGGCACTGCAAGAAATACTGCACTTAATGTGGTGCTTATTTTGAAACTTGAATTGAGTGAATGAGTACAAAGTTGAATAAATACTTTTCTTGCGCGATAGTACGTTTTGTCGTACTTAGAGCAATGGCGACCGTGATTCAAAGTTCAACTTCATACTGTAACTATATTCTAATAAAATAACTGTACTCTAATATTACATATTACAAACAGTGTATGGTAAATTAAACCACTGCCCCTTGAGGCAAGAACTAATAGACTCGTGAGTATTAAAACGTACCATTAATAGTAATAACTGGAAGTCGCACAAACGTGCACACGAGTCTATTACCAACATAGAAACCCAAACGAATGGTACCTACCCTTCTAAGCTAACATATACACTGGGAGTGGGGATGGGAGGAGTCATCGCCCTTATAAGGCGAGGACACGTGTGAAAACACTCTCACTCTCACGCTCCTACGTTCTGCAATAGTGAAGGTCTGCTGTAATCGTTCGCGAAAGTGATAGTAAAACACGGGGCGGAATTAACTCATCAACTCCACTCCGTTAGTGAAGCATAATACATTGTAAAATAGTTGTACACACAAAATTGTTCAATAAAACAAAATAATAAGTGTATAATTTAAAACATCCCTGAGTGATCATATTCTACCCTGAGCGAACCGGCACACATGGCGCCCAACTGGGACGGTTCGAATTAATTTAATAGTGGCACACGTTCGTCAACCAATGAATTATTGTAAAAATATAAACCGAGTGAGCAGCACATGGCAACTACAGTGATGAATCATCTTACTACGGCCGATGAATGGTGAGCAAGGGATTGCAGAAACAACGATTGGAGCTCGCAAGATAGCAGTAAATCAACACTACTTACCAGTTACAAAAAAAAAACAGTGAGTAAATAAGTAAACTAAATTCTTGAAGTGCAAAAAAAAAAATTAAAATGGCTGCTGTAGATCTAGGAGCACGTGGTCAGTATCCATTAGCCTTAGCAGAAAGTACACATGTCGATATAGCATTGGGGAATCAGGAGCCAAAAATTTCCTTATTCGATCTGTATCAGTTGATGAAAGACATAACGACAGATATAAAGTCGTTAAACTCAAACATACAATCCATTAACAATAAATTTGAAACTGCAGAAACGAATAATGCAGAAATCCGTAGGGAGCTAATCAATTTAAGAAGAGAAATCAAAGAAAATACTAGGGCCCTACACACAGATATTTCTATTGTGGAAATAAATTCAGCAGATGAAATAGCGTTAGGCAGTGAAGAGCACGAAACTAACGAATTAGGTAATATAGAAAATTGTATTGAAATCTCTGAAACAAGTGAGAGAATAAATGGAGGCCAGCTTATAGAAACTGGTCAAACTAATGAAAATTGTAGTCAGATAAGCGAGAAGATAGAAACCGTAGCTAACTCCACAGCAGCTAGTATCGGGCAAAATGAAAATAAAGTAGAAAATATATGTTCTAATGTTAACATAGTAGAGAGAGAACTTGGAGTTAATGAAAGGGACTTTAAAAAATATTCATGTATTTGTCACGAAACAAGAAACATCAGAAAATGAGTATCTACCTGGAACATACCAGAAAAGTGAGACAATTGAAATATGCCGGAGGGGAATGCCAGGAGATAGCACCATAATCGCAACGCAGGTAGCAAATAGGAATAATTCTAAGAAAAGATATTTAGTAGATAAGTACTTGAATTACTTGAAAGAACCTAAAACTGATGTTCCTTGGTTCGAAACCACGTGCAGTAATGAGCGATCGACGATATTGGTTGCAAGAATCCTCTTTGCAAACAATTTGGTCATCTCAAATTCAGGAATCGAGTCCATTACAACAAGTATGTTCCTAACTAACGCAATATTTACATACCGTCCAGGGTGTAATATAACCCAAAACGCGATTGAAAAAAACACAAGAAAATGGCGGGAAATTATTGCAGTAAGATAAACGATGAGAGCGTTAATAATATTAATAACTTTGATAAACGATTAGCCATCATTATGGGCGAAATCGAATATGAGAGAATGAAATACTGACTCGATGATCGAATTTAATGTGTATATGAACCAATCTTACCCGGGATCGAACCCAGCTCTATATGAAAATTAGAAATATAATTATCTTATTAGTTAAAATAGTTAAGCATATGTATAAAAATGGTATTGAACACCAAAAATACTTATGAATAGGCTGATTTACTTGTATTATGATAAAGAATTAATTAATTATATTCTTTAATGATTGGGATAATTAAGAATGAGGAAATGAATACTGCATTGTACATCTTTGAATGAGAGAGGGGCAGGACCCATCTCTTATATATATATATTGATACTCAATCAAATATCAACTTAAAAATAAATACGAGTAACATGCTATCACAGTAGATAATACCTATAATAATTAGCCAAGTAATATGATATTTGCAAATATTAATATCGCTCATATAGAAAAAGTTAGCACATATATGATATAATAAGGTTACATTCAACTAGAACTGGGTGCGATATTTCAGAAAATTTTGATCACTATACAATAGGATGGATCTGTGGATATTAAACCTTAAATAAAAGAGTCAAACAGCTATAAATAACTATTAAATAGAAAGAGAGAGAGAGAATATTTTTTGCATATTTAATTAAATCGCACGTGCAGGAAGCTGCATTACCGACTCATCAAACTAAAGCTCGGTACTCTAATGATTTAAATATCAAACTAATTTAATGTTATATTTTTATGCTCAGATAATTTGTTGATTAACGCTCCCAAGGAAACTTTTAAAATCCAGTATGCATAATAATACGCTTTGATAGGCCATTGTGATTTTATAAAACTTTATAATAATTGAAGTTCTGTGAACAAACATATAGAACGATTTTAATATGAATTCTCAAAAAAAAAATGGAGACATCTTAAGTATATCAGTAAATGAAAGATGTTGAAGCTTAATCCATCTTAATGAACAGGTCAATTGACGTTAATAATTGAAAGCGTGTGGAATTTATTGATTACCGATTTTATATACAGGATTAAATTATTTATATGATGACCAAAGAGGCATCTAATTGTATTTGTGTATTACATAATAATTTGTGAGGTAATATTTTTGGGCAAGTGACCCAATATTATCTAATTGATGAATGTTATTAATTTAAAATGGTGTTATTAATGATATATGAAATAGTCATTACCGCTGAGGGAACAGCGATGCTGACATGCTTATATAATTCTGTATCCGAGTAAAACGATTTTGCACGCATAAGACTGGAATGTTGTTTGACCAATTAATTATAGAGTCAATTCTGCTTTGGCAAATTAAATACGCTAATATGCCGAAAGATGTTTAAATAAAATATTGAGAATGAAAAATATTCTATAAACTAACGATCACAATGTAATTAATAATAGGGAATACCTAAAGTAGATCACAAATAGTGAAGCGCCTATAATGCTAAAAATAAAATTCAGGAGCGCGGGAGCCGTAAAACAGATTAAAAATATTATTCTAGTATGACTCAAATATGACACAGATCCACATAAATGCATTTTATTTAAATTAAACTTTTAAATTCCTTGAAAATATATCCGAGAAAATGAAACATATACTTAAATGATTGGTTCATAACACCGAATAATTCACACTGTATATATTTATGTAAAATTAGATTAGAATTTTAATTTTAAGACACATCAAGAATTGCGTGTGAATGTGAAAAGTGATTTAGTGATACAATATCTATTATCAGGGCTTAAATAGCCACATAAGTCAGTTAAAAGTGTCAAACAGTGATGTATAATCTATTCAAAAGCAAGGAAGATGGAACTAACTATGAAATCAAAACATTGATGAATCATATGTTAAAGTGAAAAGGTTTGAATGAATGAGTGAGTGGTATAAATTGATTTGTATGTATAAGCTAGTATAAGGAATTTGTATATTTCTGTATTATCTTCAGGCCTTAGAAAGGGAAAGGTACTATTCTTATACGTCAGTCAGTGAACCCAAACGAGTATGTTTTCAGAATAGGTTACAAGTTGAACCTTATTACTTTGAATGAGAGATGAATATGAGTTCTACAAAATTTGTTCAGTAGAAAATTTAGATAGAATCTCATATGGGCATTATGAGGCAAGAAGTAATAGACTCGTGAGTATTAAAACGTACCATTAATAGTAATAACTGGAAGGCGCACAAAACGTGCACACGAGTCTATTACCAACATAGAAACCTAAACGAATGGTACCTACCCTTCTAAGCTATAATGAATAACATATACACTCGGAGAGGGGTTGGCAACTTATGGGAGGAGTCATCGCCCTTATAAGGCGAGGACACGTGTGAAAACACTCTCACTCTCACGCTCCTACGTTCTGCAATAGTGAAGGTCTGCTGTAATCGTTCGCGAAAGTGATAGTAAAACACGTGGGCGGAATTAACTCATCAACTCCACTCCGTTAGTGAAGCATAATACATTGTAAAAATAGTTGTACACACAAAATTGTTCAATAAAGTGAAATAAAACGTGTATAATATAAACATCCCTGAGTGATCATATTCTACCCTGAGCGAACCGGCACACATGACGCCCACGTGGTAGGTTCGAATTAATTTAATAGTGGCACACGTTCGCCAACGAATGAATTATTGTGTGAAAACAAACCAAGTGAGCAGCACGTGGCAACTACAGCGATGAATCATCTTACTACGACCGATGAATGGTGAGCAAGGGATTGCAGAAACAACGATTGGAGCTCTCAAGACACCAGTAAATCAACACTAATAAAAAAAAAGTGAGTAAATAAGTAAACTAAATTTTTGAAGTGCAAAAAAAAAAATTAAAATGGCTGCTGTAGATCTAGGAGCACGTGGTCAGGATCCATTAGCCTCAGCAGAAAGTACACATGTTGATATAGCATTGGGGAATCAGGAGCCAAAAATCTCCTTATTCGATCTGTATCAGTTGATGAAAGACATAACGACAGATATAAAGTCGTTAAACTCAAACATGCAAACCACTATGAATATATTAGACACAGCAGAAACGAATAATGCAGAAATCCGTAGGGAGCTAATCAATTTAAGAACAGAAATCAAAGAAAATGCTAGGGCCCTACACACAGATATTTCTATTGTGGAAATAAATTCAGCAGATGAAATAGGGTTAGGCAGTGAAGAGCACGAAACTAACGAACTAGGTAATATAGAAAATTGTATTGAAATCTCTGAAACAAGTGAGAGAATAAATGGAGGCCAGCTTATAGAAACTGGTCAAACTAATGAAAATTGTAGTCAGATAAGCGAGAAGATAGAAACCGTAGCTTACTCCACAGCAGCTAGTATCGGGCAAAATGAAAATAAAGTAGAAAATATATGTTCTAATGTTAACATAGTAGAGAGAGAACTTGGAGTTAATGAAAGGGACTTTAAAAATATTCATGTATTTGTCACGAAACAAGAAACATCAGAAAATGAGTATCTACCTGGAACATACCAGAAAAGTGAGACAATTGAAATATGCCGGAGGGGAATGCCAGGAGATAGCAACATAATCGCAACGCAGGTAGCAAATAGGAATAATTCTAAGAAAAGATATTTAGTAGATAAGTACTTGAATTACTTGAAAGAACCTAAAACTGATGTTCCTTGGTTCGAAACCACGTGCAGTAATGAGCGATCGACGATATTGGTTGCAAGAATCCTCTTTGCAAACAATTTGGTCATCTCAAATTCAGGAATCGAGTCCATTACAACAAGTATGTTCCTAACTAACGCAATATTTACATACCGTCCAGGGTGTAATATAACCCAAAACGCGATTGAAAAACACAAGAAAATGGCGGGAAATTATTGCAGTAAGATAAACGATGAGAGCGTTAATAATATTAATAACTTTGATAAACGATTAGCCATCATTATGGGCGAAATCGAATATGAGAGAATGAAATACTGACTCGATGATCGAATTTAATGTGTATATGAACCAATCTTACCCGGGATCGAACCCAGCTCTATATGAAAATTAGAAATATAATTATCTTATTAGTTAAAATAGTTAAGCATATGTATAAAAAATGGTATTGAACACCAAAAATACTTATGAATAGGCTGATTTACTTGTATTATGATAAAGAATTAATTAATTATATTCTTTAATGATTGGGATAATTAAGAATGAGGAAATGAATACTGCATTGTACATCTTTGAATGAGAGAGGGGCAGGACCCATCTCTTATATATATATATTGATACTCAATCAAATATCAACTTAAAAATAAATACGAGTAACATGCTATCACAGTAGATAATACCTATAATAATTAGCCAAGTAATATGATATTTGCAAATATTAATATCGCTCATATAGAAAAAGTTAGCACATATATGATATAATAAGGTTACATTCAACTAGAACTGGGTGCGATATTTCAGAAAATTTTGATCACTATACAATAGGATGGATCTGTGGATATTAAACCTTAAATAAAAGAGTCAAACAGCTATAAATAACTATTAAATAGAAAGAGAGAGAGAGAATATTTTTTTGCATATTTAATTAAATCGCACGTGCAGGAAGCTGCATTACCGACTCATCAAACTAAAGCTCGGTACTCTAATGATTTAAATATCAAACTAATTTAATGTTATATTTTTATGCTCAGATAATTTGTTGATTAACGCTCCCAAGGAAACTTTTAAAATCCAGTATGCATAATAATACGCTTTGATAGGCCATTGTGATTTTATAAAACTTTATAATAATTGAAGTTCTGTGAACAAACATATAGAACGATTTTAATATGAATTCTCAAAAAAAAATGGAGACATCTTAAGTATATCAGTAAATGAAAGATGTTGAAGCTTAATCCATCTTAATGAACAGGTCAATTGACGTTAATAATTGAAAGCGTGTGGAATTTATTGATTACCGATTTTATATACAGGATTAAATTATTTATATGATGACCAAAGAGGCATCTAATTGTATTTGTGTATTACATAATAATTTGTGAGGTAATATTTTTGGGCAAGTGACCCAATATTATCTAATTGATGAATGTTATTAATTTAAAATGGTGTTATTAATGATATATGAAATAGTCATTACCGCTGAGGGAACAGCGATGCTGACATGCTTATATAATTCTGTATCCGAGTAAACGATTTTGCACGCATAAGACTGGAATGTTGTTTGACCAATTAATTATAGAGTCAATTCTGCTTTGGCAAATTAAATACGCTAATATGCCGAAAGATGTTTAAATAAAATATTGAGAATGAAAAAATATTCTATAAACTAACGTTCACAATGTAATTAATAATAGGGAATACCTAAAGTAGATCACAAATAGTGAAGCGCCTATAATGCTAAAAATAAAATACAGGAGCGCGGGAGCCGTAAAACAGATTAAAAATATTATTCTAGTATGACTCAAATATGACACAGATCCACATAAATGCATTTTATTTAAATTAAACTTTTAAATTCCTTGAAAATATATCCGAGAAAATGAAACATATACTTAAATGATTGGTTCATAACACCGAATAATTCACACTGTATATATTAATGTAAAATTAGATTAGAATTTTAATTTTAAGACACATCAAGAATTGCGTGTGAATGTGAAAAGTGATTTAGTGATACAATATCTATTATCAGGGCTTAAATAGCCACATAAGTCAGTTAAAAGTGTCAAACAGTGATGTATAATCTATTCAAAAGCAAGGAAGATGGAACTAACTATGAAATCAAAACATTGATGAATCATATGTTAAAGTGAAAAGGTTTGAATGAATGAGTGAGTGGTATAAATTGATTTGTATGTATAAGCTAGTATAAGGAATTTGTATATTTCTGTATTATCTTCAGGCCTTAGAAAGGGAAAGGTACTATTCTTATACGTCAGTCAGTGAACCCAAACGAGTATGTTTTCAGAATAGGTTACAAGTTGAACCTTATTACTTTGAATGAGAGATGAATATGAGTTCTACAAAATTTGTTCAGTAGAAAATTTAGATAGAATCTCATATGGGCATTATGAGGCAAGAACTAATAGACTCGTGAGTATTAAAACGTACCATTAATAGTAATAACTGGAAGGCGCACAAACGTGCACACGAGTCTATTACCAACATAGAAACCCAAACGAATGGTACCTACCCTTCTAAGCTAACATATACACTGGGAGTGGGGATGGGAGGAGTCATCGCCCTTATAAGGCGAGGACACGTGTGAAAACACTCTCACTCTCACGCTCCTACGTTCTGCAATAGTGAAGGTCTGCTGTAATCGTTCGCGAAAGTGATAGTAAAACACGTGGGCGGAATTAACTCATCAACTCCACTCCGTTAGTGAAGCATAATACATTGTAAAAATAGTTGTACACACAAAATTGTTCAATAAAGTGAAATAAAACGTGTATAATATAAACATCCCTGAGTGATCATATTCTACCCTGAGCGAACCGGCACACATTCAGGTGAGGAAATATCCCGATAAGGACCTCACCGAGAAAAACTGCCCCGACCGGGGCTCGAACCAGGGCCCGCTGCGCGACAAGGCAGCACGCTACCTCGAAACCACAGCGGTAAACTACAGTATCTCAAGTTTTTAAATTGTAATTTAATTATGGCACTGCAAGAAATACTGCACTTAATGTGGTGCTTATTTTGAAACTTGAATTGAGTGAATGAGTACAAAGTTGAATAAATACTTTTCTTGCGCGATAGTACGTTTTGTCGTACTTAGAGCAATGGCGACCGTGATTCAAAGTTCAACTTCATACTGTAACTATATTCTAATAAAATAACTGTACTCTAATATTACATATTACAAACAGTGTATGGTAAATTAAACCACTGCCCCTCTATGTATACTACATACAATATACATACAAAAATATCCAGAAGGTAGTGTTGATATACATTATACGAAACGAATCACTGCATTTTGAATGAACTGACCTTTATTTGAAACAAAATAAAGCAAATACATATTTTCTGTCATTTTATAACTACTTGGTCTCACGGCCTCCTATAGTTTCAACTAATAATCATAGTTCACACTGTTAACGTTAGTCAATTGTTTATAATGAACGCAAATATTTCCAACCAAGATATTATTTTACTATTATTTATTATTTTTAAAATATCATAGCGCAAAAAATAATATACAACGCACGTTTGTAATTTTTTTACAGAATCTCGGAAGTTAAAAACCTCACTATCGCTCGATTCTTAAACATTTTCCTCTCTTTTGTAAAAATCACTCCTCAACTTCGCATCATATTGCTTTATACAGGGTGGAAATTATTTAAACCGACAAACTCCGGGAGGTTGTAGGGGACACCAAAACAGATATGTTTCCCTAATATCATTTTTTCCTATGAGGATTATTTAAACCTGTAGAGGAAGATTTCGCTAGCGGCAAATTAATTAAACCAACAAATACTTTTGCATTTTTTATTACCAAGAGACAACACATTAACACAACGCAATTACTTAAAATACAGTAGAGGTTCAAAAATGCCTCCATTGACATGTAAACAAAGGTTACACCGGCGGATCATGTTCTGTCTAACACGGGAAAAAACTCCAGGAGTATCGTTAATTGCTCCTGCTTCTGCTACTATCGGGGCAACCAGATCCTTTTCTGATGCAACAGGAGTTTTGTAAACAAGGTTGCGCATCTCTCCCCACACAAAAAAAATCCAAAGGGGTCATATCTGGGGATCGAGCAGACCATAGTACAGGACCACTTCTGCCAATCAACTTTTCTGAAAACCGTAGTTTCACGAATCGACGCACACGACGACTGAAATGTGCCGGCGCCCCGTCATGTTGGAACCACATGCGTTGTATTTTAGGAAGCGGGACATCTTCCAGCAATTCTGGCAATGCTCTGGCGAGAAATTTTAATAATGCCTGCCATTGAATGGCCTAGGTTGGAGATATGTCCTAATTAAACAGTCCGGCCCACACAAATCAGTGTACTCACTCCAGGTGTATCGCTCCATTAGTAAACAGATACAATTCACTACTATACTGGTGGACAAAACAATTCCTACCATCAACAGTAGTTGCAGTCATGACAACTGAAGAGCGTAATACGCCCTCTACCGGTTTAAACAATCCTCATAGGTAAATATGGCATTGGGGAAAAACATTTATTTTGGTGTCCCCATTAACCTCCCAGAGGTTGTTGGTTTAATTAATTTTCACTCTGTATATGACTCATTTATAATTGCATTTGTGATCTAATATTTTAATACGTGGCATTAATAAAAATACCCACATTTTAAAACTTGTTCCACGAATCGTATGTCTCTATGAATGAGATTTTTTAAATATTCGAACTCAGAAATCATATTTATCCTTTGAAAGTTAGTAAATGTAGCAGTTAATTTCTTATGTGCCACAAATAGGCGACGTTGAACAGCAACAAAGTTAATGCCAGTTATTTATATTCTGATAGAGAAACAACATGGCGCACAGAGTCCGAGATTGTTAATTACATTATGTGCTGTGTAGAGGGCAGCAATCAATAAGCAGCTCTTTTACCTAGCGCATAACCTTGTTAATGAATACGACCAGAGCTCATTTCATTATGGTTCCTCTCACGTAACAGTTAAAAGATTGTGTTAAACATCACAAACTCTGCAAAATTAAGTTACAGGATGCGGTCCGCATCTGTTAACACGGCGCAGGACCAAAAATACCTGTGTTTCTATTGAATTAATTTACGTTTCGTACATGCAGAAAAATGACATCCAAACAATTATTGATATCGTGTGGCCAAAATACATTTGAGTACATTCAACTGTCCTACTGAAAAGCAGTGTTATAAAACACATTAAGTTAATTTGTAAAATGTCTCAATTTCACTAGTATAATAATTTTAAATGATCCTGAATGGACCTATGCTTTTTAGTTATCAAAATGTGTGTGGAAATGGACGTCACATAGTTACAATAGCTATCACATTTAAACAATTTTTGACCTCATTGATGAAGTCAGGCGATTGTAATTATATAAACTCTATGATCACGGAAAAAGCATTTATAACTCTTAAAGCATTGTGTGGTAGAAGTAATGTACCTTAGAGTATGTAAATTACATACTTACTTACTTACTGGCACTATCGAACCCGTAGGTTCATGGCCGCGCAGACATAAGCTCTCCATACATCCCTATCCTGAGCTAATCCTCTCCAATCATTCCCTGTATAATCTACTTCCCTCAAATCATAGTTAATGTTATTCTCCCACCTCATTCTTGGTCTACCAACTGGGCGTTTTCCCTCTGGCTTTCCTAGTAGAAGCTTCCATGCAAGTCTTTCATTTCCCATACGTACAACATGTCCTGCCCATCGCAGTCTACGAGACTTAACTGTTCTTATTATATCTGGCTTCCTATAAAGACCATGTAGTTCATTGTTATGTGTCTTCTCCATTCACCTGTTAGAGTATGTAAATTAAGGGATAAAATGATGATCTTAAAATCACGAATTCTAGAATAGTCTGTGATAGTATGTAATAGTGTCTAGGTAATGTTAAGTTAACACACAATGAGAAAATTCGTTCTTATATTTATCAATCCATAGTAATTCTGCCCGAGTTCAGGTCTGTCAGTGCAATCATAGCATTTTCATGCTATGCTTTGTAGCTTTATTAGGGAATTATAGGTGTGATAGTTTCCCGTTGCTTTCCATACCGGCGAAGGATGGTGATGATGATGATGATGATGATGATGATGATAATAAGGATGATGATGATGATAAGGATGATGATGATGATGGCCGGATGATTTTTCGGGGACTGTTAGGCCCTATGCTTCCTGGCATTTGTCTTAGAGTTGAGGAAAACTCCCGAAAAGAACCTCGCCAAGGAGCCTATCCCGACCGGAAATCGAACTTTGGCCTGCTGCGTGACAAAGCAGCACGCTACCTCGAGACCACAGCGGTGGACGTTATATTTTATAGATGACAATAATTTTCAATTTTAGTTCTCAAAATGTATCCAACTGCACCCTCTTCCGAGCGGCATGTGGCTAAAATATGAGAACACTTCAATGTTAAAACAATTCTAGCATGGATTGCTATAACTTGTAGGATTATAAATTGGAAGAAATTATGTATCAAGCGTCTAAGCGCCATAAAAATGTTATGTTTATGCCATCTTTTGCACTAGTTCATGAACTAAGTTCATGCACTCTTTTAGTGTTAATCTTTAAATATAGCCTTATTATTAAAGAAAATGTAAACACCATCATTCGTATCAGAGATTCTATGTTTTGCAACTGACGGGTATGAAACCAGTTCTTCATAAATGCTAATCTAAATTTTACATCATGCAGCTAAGCGCCAGAGTTTCCTGCTCTTAGATTGTTGGTGCATAACTGTCAAATACGGATAATAACTTGAAATATTCAGTATTGTAGTTTGGCGGTACAATAAATAGTGGAGATTGACTTAAATTGTAAACGTATTTTTCACGAAACTTTCATAATGGCGCATAGCAGTTTGATGCATAACTCCTTCCAATTACAAAGTTACTTAGATTTGAAAACAACATTAAGATGGTTAGCAAATATTTAGCTTCAATTCAGCATGAATTCTCTAATAATAATTAGTGGCAGTAACCATTCAAAGCATCAGCCTGATCATCTCAAAGTTATGCTGCGCAGAACTAGTTGAGGTGGACTATTGGTTATTGAACTCACCTTAGATTCCGAAGATAACGGATTCATAACCAGACGAAATATATTTATTTTCTCGCCTCAAATACCATTTTTTACTGTCTTCGCATAAATAAATAAAACCATGGTTCCAGTTTCATACGTCTATGGTACACAGGAACATCTTGAGACTGGAATAACAGAACTTAAAGTAACGTTTTGATGTTGTGTTTCGCTAGTTGTAAATTCCATAAATATTACCCGTTGGTCTCAGTGAAATAATTCTAACAAGGCCTGTACCAACAGATGTTTTATCTAGAACTAAAGCCGTGGAATATATATTTATGTCACTGAAATTAGTGAATTCTATTCAATATTTAAGGGATCTTCTATGTTCAGCTTTGAAGTAAAGTGTGTCGCTGTATTAAATACTGATAGCCTATTAGCAGTAATGAGATTCACGTTTAAATATAAATCAATTCTTTATTAATTTGTGAAATGATTACTTTTAAACCAATAAAATATCAAATTTCATTAACAACAATTATTATTTTTGTAGATAAAAGTACACTTTAATATTCGTACAGATGTTTACAACAACGATTCTATTTAATTCTATAGTAACTCTGCCCGAGGGCAAGTCTTTCACTGCAATCATAGCATTTTCATGCTATGCCTTGCAGCTTTAATAGAGAATTATAGGTGTGGTAGCTTCCCATTCCTTTCCACACCGGTGAGGGATGATAGTGATGATGATGATGGCCCGATGATTTTCCGGGACCCTAGGGCCCTACGCTACCTGACATTTGTCTTACAGTTGAGGAAAAAAAAAACCGAAAAAACCTCACCCAGGAGCCTGTCCCGACCGGGAATTGGACCCGGACCCGCTGTATGACAAGGCAGCACGCTTACTCGAGTCCACAGCGTTGGACATAACAAGTATATAGTTACAATATTTACTACTGTTCTTTAAACTAACTCAATAACTCACTCACTGGCACTATCAAACTCAAAGGTGCTTAGCCACGCGGACATAGGCTCTCCATACATATATCCCTATCGTGGGCTACAAGGTGTTACCATATTCATCTTCCTTTCTCCATTTATTTCACATCTTGCCAGTATACGAAATTTAATTGTTGTTCTTATACCTGGGTTCCAATAAAAATCATACACCTCACTATTACGCGGTCTTCTCCAGCCGTCTGTCAGTTTATCATAAGTAATGCCACGAGTGATTTCCAAATTATCGATAAAGTCACGACTCACGAAGTGAGGAGTGAATTTATCTAGAGAATTTGGAAATCAAGAGTGGCATTTGATAGCACTATTTAACGAATAAAATTAAGCTGTTTACTCACAAATCATTATTTAACGATAGTTATTTTAAAATATTTATATATTTAATGTAAACGGCGATGTTTGAAAACAAATGAGAAGCGATAGGTACGCTTCATCTGCTTGTTTTGTTTATCACTGCAACCAGATCATATTATTGGCAAAGGAACGCAATATTGTAAGAATGCTCTCTAGTGGAGAAAAAATGAAACACATCAAACTGTATATTAATTCATTTCTGATGTCGTATGATGTAAATATGACAATTATATTTTCTGGATTGTTACCTGGGAAAAAATACATTTAAGAAAGTGCAAACAGTGGTTTCTTTTTTTGGTGGTATAACAATTGCTACAAATGTTTTTATATTAACTCCCGCACGGGGCATGTGTTAACATTCATGCACTATATATACAATTTGGTAGCCGTATTTCTTACCGGCTTAGTCACTGCAAAATAATGGTGAATATTCAGTTAACTGTTCAGAATATTAAAAAGGAGGAGCCTTCTTTAATGTGGTAATTATAACACTGATAAATATTTCGTGAAGCACGACTCTGATTGGTTGTAAAACAGAAATCATTGAAACGTGATTAGCCATTGAGTCCCATTTGGGGCATGAGTTAAATAGTCTACATATTTTGTTTAAATAACTGGAGATATTACAAGAAATGTAAACATCAATACTAATAAAATTCATATCAAATTCCGTTGAGGTGAATAGCTATAAGAAAAAAATAATATATATACTTGTTGACAGGTGCCGTTGTCCTCAACTGTGTTAAAATATTATATTTAAAATGTTATCTGGAGGCCTTTCGGAAGTTAACTTCCATCATCAGCAGGGGTCTGCTACTAAATGATTTTGTTTATGACGTTGTACACTTGAAGTGTCGTTGTTGGTCTGTTTGAATATTTCCAATTATTCCAGTACGTTGTTTCTATTCGGATTGTTTTCTTTATGCATAATAGTCGGTGTACTATCAATGTCCTGCCTGGATTATATGTTTTGCAAAGCTGTATTTACCTTTTGCATAAATAAAATATTTGAAATATTCTTTATACTTAATGTTAAAACTTCTAATGGTTCTTACAACATAAAATTAGTTACAATCCTCGGACGTTACTTACTATACACCTTTCTTATGGAATTTGTTATTTCGATGCTATTGTTGATTGTGTTATTCAATTTGTCTCTGATTTTATATGCTGTATTTTATGTTTTGTCACTTATTTTTATTGTGTTAGCGAATGTTGGTGATTCTTTCCCGATTTAAGTGTGTTACGCAAGTTTCGTCGTTTTTATCAGATTCCTTTTTGAGTTTAGTTATGCTGCAAGTTTTTTTTGTTACTACTTTGTTGATAATATCTTCGTTGAATCCACTGGTTTTATCCACATATTTAATATAGTTCAGTTATTTGATGTAACTGTTTTTATTTTGAGGAAGTTTCAACATTCTGCTTATCAAACTATTGAATATACTCATTTTTGTTGGAATGGGTGTCTACAATTTTTGTTGATGGCAAGTGCATTACTTGTAGGTTTTCCATAAATGTTGATGTCCAGTTTGGTGTTGTTGAAATTTTAGCGATTGTTAAATCCAAATAATTAATACTATTGTCATTTCGACATTCCTGGTATTCTCTCCTGGCAAGCCGTACTTGTAACCCACTTCTGAGTTTGGAGCGCCTGGAAGGCCCAGATGATATGAGAGTTGATGATGATGGTATTGATGAGTCAGGAGAGGCCTTAAACTATACATAAGCTAGTTAGGTGAATATGATATAGATGATAATGATGGCCAGATAATGTTCGGGGAAGGTTTGAGCCTTTGACATTCATCTTACAGGAGAAGAAAAACCCCGAAAAACTCTCAGGAAACTTGTCACCACCGGGAATATAACCCGGGCCCGCTGCGTGACAAGGCAGCATGCTACCTCTAGACTACAGCGGTGGGCTTGATACTATTGTTAACTTCTATTATTTCAATGAAAGTAAATGTTTTATGCATATTATTTAGTTCTTGCAAGGTATCATTTTCGTTTCTTCTTTCATTCTCGTAGATTATTAGAACGTCATCAACATAACTTAATATCAATTTTGAATTAAGCATTGTTATTACTTTTTTTTATGTGTTTTCTAAATCTTGAAGGAAGATTACTGCCCTATTTCCGGATGTGGGTCCCTCCATATGGATTCCGTCTTCCTATATATAGAGTTCATTGTAGAATTGGAAGTAGTTTTGTTTTGTTACTGTTGTGATTACTTTGTTCATTTGGTTGATGTAATTTGTATCAAGTTTGTTACAGTATTTGCTAATTTTTGTTTTAATATGTCTATAGTTTCATTATCTGGAATATTTGACAAACGGTTGTCATTCATATCGAACGACGTTTCTTCATATAATTCTCTCCATTACATTGTAGAAAAGGCAAAGTTTATAACCCTGAAACAACAATAGAACTCGACATACTTGCAGAGATGGTCAAGTAGTCAAGTATAATATAAAGTTTTGGAATATACCAATGCTCTAGTACGGGAACAATACCTTTTAAATACGTAATTAAGTCTCCCAGTCGTCCTGTTAAAAACATTAATAATGTAACTACTTTAGTCTTTGTTAGTATTTTTTTCTAGTTAAATATATTCATATTTTTGTGTATTCCTCAAACATTTTATTCCATTAACTTAGTTTAACCTCTCTCACCGGACAAGTACTTTTTACATGCCACTAGCCTCCCGGGCCTTAGAGTGGCACGACCTGTCGGAACAGGGAATATAAACTTTGAATGACAAACATATATTTTTGACCTCACAAAGACAGAGATGACCTCCCAAAATGAGTGATCAGCTGAATGTCAGCCCTCTTCCGAGACAACACAAACATTAAGACGAAACACACCATTCACACACGCATTCTTACTACACATGACGAATATCATATCAATGATTATGATGGCCAGATAATGTTCGAGGACATTTTGGGTCTTAATGTTTCCTGATATCTGTTGTACACATGAGTAAAACCCTGGAAAAAGACTCACCTAGGAAACCAGACCCGACCGTGGATCTAACCCGGGCACACTATATAGTCCTGCTCCCTCTACACCACAGCGGTGGACGTATTCTTCAAACATGGTAAACATAACATTTAGGAAATATAACTCAATTTCTAAAACCTTTGGGATAAATGAAATATTGGTTAATGTGTTCAGTATTCTAAATTAATACAATCATTCATTGAAAGGAAGCCGAATTTTTACGCGGGTTGTTGTACATGTGTCAAGTAATTAGTTTGCTTTTGGATGTGAGTTTTTATTAAAAATGATCGTATTTTTAAATTCTTACGAATAAATTATTAGCAAGAATTTCTGAATATACTATCATATATTGCAGATGTGTCACCTGCCTTGATGCTACTTGTCTAAAGTATTTTGTGTATATTTGGATATTTTAATAATACTTACTTACTCACTAGCACTATCGAACCCGTAGGTTCATGGCCGTGCGGACATAAGCTGTTCATACATCCCTATCCTGAGCTAATGCTTTCCAATCATTCCCTGTATAATCTACTTACCTCAAATCATAGTTAATGTTGTTCTCCCACCTCATTCTTGGTCTACCAACTGGGCGTTTTCCTTCTGGCTTTCCTAGAAGAAGTTTCCATGCACGTCTTTCATTCCCCATACGCGCAACATGTCCTGCCCATCGCAGTCTACGAGACTTAACTGTTCTTATTATGTCTGGCTTCCTATAAAGACCATGTAGTTCAGTGTTAAATAGTCTTCTCCATTCACCTGTCTGTTCATCTCTCTTAGGTCCAAACATTTTCCTAAGAACTTTATTCTCAAATACTCGTAATCTCATTTCCTCCCTGAAAGTAAGAGTCCATGTTTCGCACCCATATAATATAACTGGTAGAATAATAGTTTTATATATTTTCAGCTTAACGTATTTTGAAAGGAGTTGGGACATCAAAAGTCTCTATAATGCATAATAGCATGCATTTCCAGAATTGAGCCTGTGCATCTCATTCCTGTTTGTGATTATTGTTCCTAGGTATTGATGATGATGATAATAATAATAATAATAATAATAATAATAATAATAATAATAGTAATAATAATAATAAGGCAGGAGGAGGAGGGAGGAACCCAGAGAACAGTGGATGGATAAAGTGCATACGTACATACGTACATACGTACATACATACATACATACATACATACATACATACATACATACATACATACATACATACATACATACATACATACATACATACATACATACATACATACATACATACATACATACATACATACATAAGGACTTTATTAGACTAAAACTAAGATACATACAATGTTATTTACAAATATGGGTCGCACGGGCTGTTGACATTCCGTTACAATAAGTTGGTGTTTGGTAATAATGTGCTTAAAACAAAAAAAAAAAAAAGAAAATACAATAATATTACAATTAGGTAACAGTAGAATTATGTTATGCATTAACTTAGTTAATTAGAGTTATTAAGAAGTAATGGTATTGCAATTTAATATATTTATTTATTCAAGAATGAGTGTTGTTCTTATTTTTCGCGTTTTGTCCAGAAATCTACCCTAGTTTATCTAATATTCTGGGCTTACCAATAACTCGTAGCATGCCAATCTTTCACGATTTGAATTTAGAAATCTTTCCGGTAATAACTGACGCCTCCGATATTCCAAATCGTTACATTTTCCTAATATATATGTGTCTTGTCTTCGAAGCTCCCACACATTGGACATATTCTCATATCGTGATCGTAGCTAATTTTTAAAAATGTCCATGTCCTTAACCTGAACCAAGCAAGCCCTGATCTCTCTTTAAATCCTAGAATGAGTATATAAGATTATTTTCCCCAAACTTGTTTTAGGTCTCTTTGTAAAAACAGTGATCGTTTTCCCGCACATTTGGCCAAAATATTTTGTCGGTTTTTATCTCAGTACGTCCTTATTTTTCTCCATGCATTCTTGCGAATTTCAGTCCCTTTTTCCCATACACAACCCATCACAATCTTTTGGAGTTCTCTCCTGACCTCTTCTGCCCAGAATTTCATATTTTCGTTCCTAATTTGGTGATCGAAATAAATTGCTCTGAGCATTGTTCGTTCACGTTGGATTAGCTGCAACCAGTACCTGAGTATACGAATTTTTGCAGTGTATGTCGTTGCATGAAGTAAGGAAAAACATGATCAGCAGATATCTCAAAGAAGAAAATGCTGAGGATAGAAATCTGTGGCGGACAAAAGTACATTTGGACTGAAGGATAACCACTGTAATGTAGAAAATATCCTTAATAGAAAAGTAATAGTATCTTTAACTCGTGTCCAATTCAAGGTCGGATCGAGGGATGTCATTAGATGAAGTCCCTATATTTGTAGAAGTATGTGAGCGACAACAATTGTGCCGGCCGTCATCAGTGGGGATGATGAATGAAATGAGACTAAAATTATTGGATGATAGGAGTAATGGTGGAATGGAATTTATGGCGGGAGAAAACGGGAGAAACCTCGAGAATAACATTCAGAGTTCCGTTTCGTCCACCGTGAAACCCACATGGATTGACCGAGACTCGATCTCGAGATGTGAGAGGTGAGTGTCTAACTGATTGCGCCACGGAGTCATTTGAAGAAAATTAAACCTTAACAATACTGTAACACCTAAAATCTTAAACGTGGACGGTTATTTACATTGTTCTGCTATGTATAGAATTAATACATTCAGAGATTTTGTATTAGTCTCTCTGGATAATAGAATTAACAGAACAACTGGCAGTAAACAACATTGCAAAACTAATCAGAGTGTTCATGAATAGCCTACGACAAAAATAATTGAAATGAACATCAATGAATTGTAATTACACTTTAAGAAGAGTTTTTAAATTTTTTATACTGTTCCTTGCATTCAAACAACTTTCAGTTATCAGCTTTAAATTGCAGTTCCTTTGAAAGAACTCGAGCGGCTGAATTCCGTACTTTTACAAAGTTTGTAAAGAAGGCTCCTTATCCGTTAAATTAGATGTCGGACTGGAGTAGTTACATATGATTACATTGTTTTACATTTCCTCCTATTTAGTTCCGGGGGACTCTGAATGGTGGTCACATACTCGCATTACGTTCTGATTCTCGGGTTTAAAACCGACCGGAGTTGATGAATTCTTCAGACGAAATCATTCTGAGCGAGGGTTTCTTCGGAAGAGAATTTAATGTATGTCTTGCTAATGCCATAGATTTATCATAAGTAATGCCACTTGGAAATCAAGAGTGGCATTTGTTAGGACTATTTAACGAATAAAATTAAGCTGTTTACTCACAAATCATTAATTAAATATAGTTATTTAAAAATATTTACATATTTAATGTAAAATACTATGTTTGAAGACAAATGAGAAACGTATGTTTAATTTGTTCATCACTGCAACCACATCATATTTATTGCCAAATTGAATCGCAATATTGTAAGAATGCACTCTAGTGGAGAAAACATTAAACACATCACTACAGATTATTAATTAATTTCTGACGTCCTATGACGTAAATATGTCAATTATCTTTTTCTGCAACGTTAATTCCTGGGAAATAATACGTTTAAGAAAGTGCAAACAGTGGTTTCTTTTTTTTTTGTATAATCAAATGCAACGAATGTTTTTCTATTATATCTCGCACGCAGAATCTGGTTACATTCGTGTACTACATACAAAATCTGGGAGCCACTTGTCAAAATGTAAGCGATAAAATCAAAGTGATAAAATCGAGGTGAAAAACGACTGCGATTGGTTGTAAATCAAAATTCATTGAAATGTGATGGGCTTTTGACTCCCATTTTGGGCATGAGTTAAATAGTAACACTTAATATAATATAAATCCTGATGAAAATATGTTTCTGAGCAAAATTTATCGGTCATGTCACATTCAGTGTTGAACTGCGAATGCCCTCAGCTGTTGAAGACCTTTTTAAATAAAATATAAGTACACTTCTTGTAACATTCATGCATAATAATTGTTTTAAAAAATACATAATTTATAATTTGGTATACATAATTCCTTATACACTACATGAATTATTTACGCATGAGTAGGTAAATGGATGCATTTCAGGAGTTCAACGCTGAACTAGATTTGTCCATTTAGGGAAGTTTAGAGATACATGCAAGTTCTTAAAAATACTATAAAATGATTGAACACATAGAAACATTTAATTGAAATCAATACAAGTAAATTAACTAAAATGTATCGAATAAATAATAATACGTTCTACATAATTAAATGTATAAAATACAAATTCATTTTAGAGGAACGTGGAGTATAATTCTGTCAGGCCATCATTATAGTTTATTTTTAACCTGATTAATGTAAAATGTAATTCTATTATAATCTGTTGTATTTTTGTTTTGTTCTACCTATTTTATATTAGAACTAGACATTATTTTATTGAAACGGACTGTCGACAGCCGTACGGTTTACTGCGCGTGCGAACCATATATGTAAATAATACCGTATGTATCATACTTTTAGTTAATAAAGTCTTACTACTACTATTTAATATACAGCAATCGATTTTGCAAATCACAAGGAGTACATATGATGCAACATTTTGATCTTCAGGAATTTGACCTGTTATACTAGCTGACACACTAGTAGAAGAATGTGGTAAGTTCTTTTCTTTTTTAATATTAATTATATAAAAGAGAAATATAGGCAATTTATGGTTTTATAGAAACGTTCCTCTTGTGCTGATACTGGATTTTGTAGAGGTCTACCACTTTGGCATTTACAGAAGTAAATTCCATTGAACTGGTTATTTTAGTTGACTTCATCTTTGTATTTTATGACAAATCATGTTAATCTCTCAAACTGCAAATATCTATCCTTCAACCATAGCTATTGATGCCCATAAATAGCCAATAATTGCTCATTTTCTAACCACTACACAACTTTGTACTTAATATGTGAATACAAATTGTACTTAATATGTGAATAAATAAACAAGATAATTCTTATTTCTACTTGTAATTTTTAACCACTTTCAACAGAGAATAAAATTGTTTCCCACAACTTGCTGACGTCTGCATAGTTAGAAAACTGTAAGCCACAACTAACTCTCTGCATCTGGTTATTTGTACTTCGTATTTGAGTCATGCCGTATTTTTAAAAAGGGAAACACAAATATAAAATTCCTCTTCTGTCCAGTAAATTGATAAGAACACTTTATATTATTTCATATTTTTTCATGTCATTAAAAGTGTTTCACAGTGCATAAATAAATATCCAGGTATTATCGCTTCTTTCTGCTTTAACCTATATACACATATCCATGCTATCACAGTTAATTCTTTCCTTTCAAAGAAAACACCTACAATAAAACATGCAACAATTAATTTTATAGATTTTTGAAAAGATTAGTGCATTTTGCTAATCAAAAGTAAATACGTTGTGCTCACGAGAATCTCCATTTCGGTTATTGTTTATTAATTGTCTCGGTTCTTAAGCTTGGACTACATGTCTGTTTTTCTCAGTTTGCAGTTCACGTTTCTTTCGAATTCCTCCTTTTAATTTTAAATAGTAATGCTTCAAATGTTTTGCATATACTATTATTTTCTAACTTGAAAATGAACGTTAAACATCAGTGTCGACGGCATGGCATGTCCATTTTTGTGTAATGAAACTGATGACTGTAAATAATTGAATGTGCTCTTGGAGAGGACTGTTATCCAATGTGTAATATTTCCTTGTCTTGAATCTGGTGGTGTGAATACTTCCTCCTTCCCTGTACAACTATAATAATCTGATGACTAACACTACCAGATAAAATTAGTGTTCAATAACCTTGTTATAAACAAGAATCTATTAACTATTTTAGTGCTACTGTAATATCTGGGTAGGAGGTTCCTCAGGTTCTTATGTGGTTAAATATGGTTGATTATTGATAGAAGAAATGATATGTTAGGATTTTCGGAATTTGTGTGAACTTAGGAGGCGTTGATCTTGTAGTTATTTCTCGTTCTTGAAGTTGGTTATATTTTTATAGGATTTGAGGAACCGGACAAATGTTGAAATATAAAGGATACTGATGTTCGGAACCAGAGCTAAGGCTGATTCTAGAAAAGCGAGGTGGCTGTACTAATAGTTGAACGCTGATCTTGTAGAATAATTATTTAATGAAACAGATATACGGTTTCCACCGTGAAAGAAGCAATCTGTCTGGTTACAATTGTGTATTTACAGTATATATACGTTTTAAGAGACAACGGCCTTAATGGGGTGCAAAGTGACGCTACTGTTAGTTACTCCCATCTTTTCGTGTGCAAGATGGCGTAATTATTAAGGACGTATGACACAGTTCGAGTGCGTAACATTATGTAACTAAGCTCTCCCCTAGAAGTATTACTATCTGAATGTCTTCAACCTCTTTCATCTTTTAATAGCTAAGTGGCAACTGTGTGTGGCTACTCATTGTGAAACACTTCCCTATTATCGACGCATACGCTATCTAGTGACGTTTACTTGTACTGCTATAACACGAGTCGTCTGCTGGTAAAAAGGTTGTGCTACGCTTAATCCAGCGATGCTAATATGTCTCCAGCTGGTTTTTCACTTTATGCTGTGTCTAGTTAACTGTGTGTGTATGAGCAGGCAAAACAGAGCTTGCGTCGCGTGTTCAGTGATCTGCATGTGCATCTGCTGGTCTTGATCGCCGTGTTAGATCCGTCCGCTACGTTACTGCTGAACTGAATTTGATTATATCAATGTTATATATTTGCCATTCAGAGCCATAAACGAGTGCAAGTTAAACTAAAGTGATTGATAAATAAGTACAAATGTTAGTGACAAGAATGGAAAGAAAGGAAGAAAAATATTGAACACTTAACTAATGAGAATATCACACGTACATTAATCACGTATCTATATTCAATGTAATTCCAAGTTATGTATTATTCTAAAGTTCATATCAATATAAAGTTATTCTAGCGGTTAACTCACAAAGACAATGAATTATTACATTTCCTTTTATACATTCCAACCAAATATTATTTGTCCTAGAGAGAAAAGCCAGGTAAACACGTATGGTGTTCAAGTTTACTTGCTTGGTGTAGTTCCACACAACGTATGAAAACGGTAAATTAAGGATCGTAACACCTATGTTCAAACTATACCAAATAATTACAATTGTAACATATGTTCAATTATTATGATATCACTCTGTAACTTAACCACCATTTATGGTTTTCTTTACCATAATTAATAAGAGAAATGGATCCATCTTTAACATAGGTATTTATTTAAGTATACCTTCAAAACCTTGACATATGTGACAGACAATGAAGAGTCTTACAGTATAACAATCATACATCCGTGTTACAATGGCCATACATGTTACACTAGATATGCATATGCCATATGGAATATTCAAGTTGCAGGTCCACATTACACTATGAACAAGAGAGCAAAGCATTAAAACCACAAATAACAAGCTGTCATATTGTGATGTAGGTCGAGTCGGTCAAGTACACATTCACTCCGACTCCTCCAGCTTATCAGTCTCGTTGTTTCTACGAAGGCACTTTTCATATTCAGGGGAGTGCAACGAGAATGCTAGACGTGTGCGTAGGAGTAGAAAGCAAGAAAGAGTGAACGGAAGCCACGTTATATCAGATTTCCCGTGGGAAGTGAACAGTTTAGATAAGCAAATTAATGTACAGAATGACTGTGAAAGCTAAAGAGTAGGTCTGAGGTGACCTACTTCAACACGACTTACGGTTTGAACATAATCCTGTATATTACATTAGAAAAAAAGGAAATATATATTTAGAAGGCTACTGTAAATAAAATATACTCCGACAGTAGTACATCTGTGTTAGAATTTACATGGTTTTATTTTCGTGAATGATTGTTTTGAAAGTAATAAATTATGAGGTTTTCTTTCATCAACTAATAAATAAATAAGTAAATAAATAGTTAAACATGAATCGGATTTAGCTGTTTAGAAAAATGAAAATATCAGCGTGCTAATTTTCAATCGAAAATGCATAAAATTGTATATACTGTATATTTTCAAATTGAGGGAGTAGCTGTAATTCGACAAACGTACTACAAAGAAAAGCTACTTTAAAAATAAGATAAACTGACAATTCTGTCTTCCTTTAGTTACAGTATATCAAACTGGGGCTAGATATTCAGTTTAGATGTTCAGTACACCATGTATCATTGTGAAAAGTATTGTAAGCTTTTGAAAATGCGAGTTTAGTATATATATATATATATCATCATCATAGTACATTCACGAATTTAGGCCATTTGTTGACCTGTTTCGGCCTCAAGAGAAACACCATCCAGAAGTCTTTTGAGTGGACGTCCTGGTCTTCTTCTTCCTGCGGGTTGATATCTTAACATTAGTTTGGGTATTCTGTGATCTTCCATTCGATGAACATGTTGTATCCATCTTGACTTATAATCAGAAATTTTGTTTTCTAAAGATTCCATGTGTAATTCTTCTAAGATGTCTTCATTTTTTTTGTGATCTAGTAGTGTGTATCCTGCAGTCCTCCGAAGATATCTCATTTCAGCAGATCTAAGTCTCTGTATATCCTTCTGTTTCAACGTCCATACTTCGCTACCATACAAAAGAGTTGGAAGAGCCAGTGTTTTATACACTTTCAGTCTTGAATGCTTTTGGACTAACTGTGGCTTGAAGATAGAATTTATTAACCCTAAAATTCTTAAAAATTTAGATATTTTTGCATATACATCCTTTTCTTCTTCATATGAGATATTGCATCCTAAATATGTAAAATTATTCACCTGCTCCAAAATTTTATTGTCCAGTACAATTTTACTTCTGACAGGATCTACACCTTGAAATGCCATAATTTTTGTTTTTTCTGTAGATATCTTTAATCCCTATTCTTCTGTAATTTTGTTAAGTTCCTACAGATCTTTCTGTAGATTATATATATATATGACATGATACGAAAAAAATATATATCTAATTAAGATTAAGAGCTGCAGAAATGAGATATTCATACGTCGAATTGCTGGATGTACTCATCTTGGTCATCAGAGGAACGCAGATTTTAAAGGAACTCCACATGTAATCTTTAGAAGAAATTATATTTACCTACAAAATCAGATAGCTACAACATATATCCCGAATGTCACAAACTAGGGTCCGTAATGTAGTTCTTCGGCATCGCCCGCGAGGACGACGACGAAGTGGACATTCACACAGTTCATTAATGATGAAAGTTCATAACATATATATATATATATATATATGTTGCTGATTTCATAAGGAATGAACATTAGGTGTTCTTTAGATTTATATTTCAGTAATAGTAATGTTAAATACAATATTATTTATAATAAATATTTATTCGTAAAAGAAGTACAATTAATAAACTTTTCTTACGTGGCATGAACAATGCATGGCTTAATTCTTTCTACTCACAACTAGAATATCAAGACTTCGCATTGTTACCGGTACACGAGGTTCTTGTGGCCGCACCCCTCTCGCTTACAAGGAAGAGCGGTAGGAAGACAGATTCTGATAGCCTTCAAATGCAGGAGTTACTCAAAATA
The DNA here is from genome assembly GCA_030220185.1 of Diploptera punctata. NCBI lineage: Eukaryota > Metazoa > Arthropoda > Insecta > Blattodea > Blaberidae > Diploptera > Diploptera punctata. Next base: position 1,681,021 of record JASPKZ010001241.1, on the reverse strand, counting down.
ATCCTGCATATATCAAAATAATAATTATTTCGATTTAAGAGAAAGTGGTATTACGTCACTTGTGCCTGAACTCCTCTTATGTGTTGATGGAGATTTAGCTATGATTTAGCAATTTCAAAAAGTTTAATTTATATCGAAATAATGTTCTTTATGTAGTGGGAGGTTTTCTTTAATTACCCATTCACACCTATGCAAAATATTAGGTATTTCATTAAATCTCCACCAACATTGACATTATTCGTGTAGGCAATCACTAAAGCATAGATGTTGCAAGCAAAGAATCGCTAGAAATAAATATAAAATTTCTATCTTCGCTCATACTACAAACTGAATACATTTCTTTGAAACTTGTTGTCGGTGTACGTTTGCAGTATTTTGGGGAGATTGATATTGGAAGAATGTTTTTAACACAGATTTTAAATGAATGCATTATAGTCATAAATAACTTCAAAATATATAACAGTTGGCAAGAAAGCTATTAACAAGAAAATGCCAGTTTTAAATGTCAATAACCTAGCCAGTTTGTTTGAATAATGTTAACAAAATGTTATCCCTATGGGCTGAATGTTAATGGTCTACATAGAGAGTACGAGCCATTTCCTCAGAAACCAACTACAATACTTGACTTCTGTCTTAATAACTGTTATTTTAATCACGCCTCGAGTTCCAAACATAGCATTTAACAAGCCATTTGAAATATTAAAACAATTCTCATTCTTGAATCATTAACATTTTATTTCGCGCCCAAATATTAATGCTTGAAACTATTTATTAGAGAATCAAACCAAGTAATTTGAATTTTCTTTAAGAAATCACTACATATGTGGTCAAAACTAGGAATACTCGAAAGTAAAAAGTTATATTTTTATTACACAAATTAAATACGTTTTTAATTTTATAAACAAAAAATTTAAATCGGAGTCTTATTTTAAAAAAATCCTCCCTTCACCGGGATCTAAAAAATCGAAGATACAAAGATTCTAACATTTCCTGTGTACGTGCGTAAAAGTTTCCAAAAGTCCTTACATTGTCACTTTCAGTTTTAATATCTTGAAAATAGATACCCTCCATATAATTCCGCCATTGTAGGGAGGCAGTAGTAGGCCTACTTCATTTAATGACGCTCTCTAACTACCCAGGCCACTTATTTCGTCTGTCTTTAGTTCAAAAGTTTGTCTTAACAACCATAATCTCAAATATTCTTACTAGACGTATGTTTACATTCATATAATATAATGGAAAACAATTTATATATATATATATATATATATATATATATATATATATATATATTGTTCACCGCTGTGGACTCGAGATAGCGTGCTGCCTTGTCACGCAGTGGGTCCGGGTTCAATTACCGGTCGGGACAGGCTCCTGGATGAAGTTTTTTTTCGGGGATTTTCCTCACCTGTAAGACAAATATTTTTGAGAGAACGTGGGATGATTAGAGCCCCTGCAATGTATAACAGCCTACTTATAATTACTTCTTGCACTTAATTTCTGTAATTATTTATTATTACTTACTTGAATTCCGCCTTACATTGAAATTTTCTCTCATTTGTTGTTAACTGTCCACTTACATTTAGTTATGTATTTCTGCGCGAGGTCATTTAGTTTAATTTAAAATTAATTTCCAATCCAGAAGTTCTTAGTTTAATTTGATAAAATGTATGTGTTGAATTTAGTATTCCCCCAATATAGCCTATTAATAATTCATTATCATCATCATATAGGCCTACAAGCAACGGAGAGCATACGAAACATCCAAAAGCACGATGATTTATTTCGCGAGAATATCACTATTGTAATACATAGTTGATTCCTAACAAACGTTGAACCAAACAGAGGTCTGTAGAAGATAAAAAATAACGGAAACACATACTATTTAAACACCGAAAATATTAACGAGTATCAAATTATAAATTAAGTGTGTTACAAATTAAAAAGTATATTTTGTGATACCATAGCCATTTGATCCCTCCATGGTATCTTTACCTTGTCGTGGTGGAGTGGCTTGCGTGCTTAAATGATCCTGAGAGCTATGCCGGCGGTAGCATTGCTGCCGATAGGGTTACCCATGCCGGACTGGTCGAAGGTGATAAGCCAGACGAAAAAAGTACCTTGGGCGAAAGAGTGACGATCTTTCACCGTAAAAATACAACCGTCAAGAAATGCGGACATGGGTTCATCTGGGGTAAAATTTTCCGGAGGTCAAATAGTCCCCCATTCGGTTCTCCGGGCGGGGACTACTTCAGGGAACCCATGCCAAAAGCTCAAACACAGGGACATGTTCCTAGGAACATGGAATGTTAGGACTTTATACAATAGTGGGGCACTAGAGATATTAACGCGGGAACTAGATAAATCACCCTTGGATATAGTCGCTTTACAGGAAGTTAGGTGGCCAGGAGAAGGTAGTCAGGAATCAGGAACCTTTGCATTATTCTATGGGGGTGCAGAAAGACCTACATTTGGAACGGGTTTTTTAGTCAGAAGGAGGATCCTATCCGCTATCCGAGATATTAAGTTTGTTAATGATAGGATATCATACATAATTCTAAAGGGTAAACGACATGATTTTATAATTGTAAATGTACATGCCCCCACAGAAGATAAAGATGACAAGATCAAGGATGAGTTCTATGAAGAATTAGAATGCTTATTTGATAGCCTTTCACGATATCATATGAAAATTGTCTTAGGAGATTTTAATGCAAAAGTGGGGCGGGAAGATATATTCAAACCAACAATAGGCAAATTCAGTCTTCATGAAGATAGTAACGACAACGGGGTTAGATTAGTCACATTTGCCACATCAAAGAATCTCATTGTTAAGAGCACAACATTTCAGCATAAGGATATTCATAAATACACCTGGACGTCCCCAGATGGAGAAACTCGGAACCAGATAGATCATGTATTAGTGGATAAACGCTGGCACAGTAGCATCATTGATGTTAGATCAGTTAGAGGGACAGACTGCAATTCGGATCATCATCTGGTCAGAGTGAAAATCAGACAACGGCTATCGCTTATGAGAGGAACGAATGCTAAAGATGATTCTGTAAAATATGAATTAAAAAACTTGAGAAATGATGAAATGCGGCAAGAATACCAAATCAAAATTGCTAATAGATTTGAAGTACTGGAATCTTCAGATGACAATGTGGCAAACGAAGAAGAACCTGATATAAATAATGAATGGGAGGCTATAAGAGATACTATTAAATTTTCAGCATCAGAAAGCATTGGTTGTTTAAAAAAGAGGCAAAACAAGAAATGGTTTGATGAGGAATGTGCCGACATTGTAAAGAAAAGAAAACTAGCAAAAATGAAATGGGTACACGAGCCAAATGAGGTAAATTTAGAGCAATTGGGTAGCATTAGACGGGAAACCACTAAGTTACTAAAGAGTAAAAAGAGGGAATATTTGAGAGAGAAGATTAATGATCTTGAAATGAATGCAAAAAATAGGAACATTAGAGAATTATATCAGGGAATTAGTATAGAGAAGAAAGGGTTTCAGGCTAGAACAAACATAATTCGAAATGAAAATGGGGATATGATTGCAGATTCTAGGAGTATATTAAATAGATGGAAAAGTTACTTTAATCAGCTATTAAATGTACATACAGAACAGGACATTGAGGAGGATAAGTTACAGACAGCAGAAATGCTAGTCGCAGAGCCAAGTGCATTAGAGGTTGAAATGGCGATTGAAAAATTGAAGATGTATAAAGCATCAGGTTCAGATGAGATCCCAGCAGAACTCATAAAATCAGGAGGAGAAAAAATTGATAGACAAAATACGCTGGTTGCTTAGTATGATTTGGGAAAAAGAAGCTCTTCCAGATGAATGGAAGGAATCAATTATCGTACCAATTTATAAGAAAGGAGATAAAACTGATTGCAACAACTACAGGGGCATCTCATTACTTTCAACTTCATACAAAATTCTTACAAATATATTAGTAAGCAGACTTACTCCCTATATTGATGACATTCTAGGAGATCATCAATGTGCATTTAGAAGAAACAGGTCTACAACAGATCAGATTTTTAGTATAAGACAGATTTTAGAAAAGAAATGGGAATATAATGGCACTGTACATCAACTATATGTAGACTTTAAAAAAGCATATGATTCAATTAAGAGGGAGAAGTTATATAGTATCCTGCTGGAGTTCGGAATTCCTAAAAAGTTAGTTAGACTTATACGAATGTGTCTAAATGGCTCAAATAGTAGGGTGCGTGTAGGCAAACAGTTTTCAGACACTTTTGAAATCCAGAATGGGTTGAAGCAAGGAGATGCACTATCTCCTCTACTATTTAATTTTGTACTAGAGCATGCTATTAAATCTTTAGAGAATGAGGAAGGCTTACAACTGAATGGTATTAATAAGCTGTTAGTTTATGCTGATGATGTAGTACTATTGGCCGATAGCGAGGAGATACTAAAGGCCAACACGCACACACTATTGAGTAACACTAAGAAATTAGGACTGGAAGTAAATATCAGTAAAACTAAATATGTGGTCACAGGTAGAAATTCAGTATATAATGGAAATGGACAGCTAATGACAAATGAGGGAAATTTTGAGGAAGTGGCTGAATTCAAATACCTAGGAACAATAATCACAAATAGGAATGAGACGCACAAAGAAATTAAACATAGGCTCAATTCTGGAAATGCATGCTATTATGCATTGCAGAGACTTTTGATGTCCCAACTCCTTTCAAAAAACGTTAAGCTGAAAATATATAAAACTATTATTCTACCAGTTATATTATATGGGTGCGAAACATGGACTCTTACTTTAAGGGAGGAAAGGAGATTACAATTATTTGAGAATAAAGTACTTAGGAAAATTTTTGGACCAAAGAGAGATGAACAGACAGGTGAATGGAGAAGACTACATAACAATGAACTACATGGTCTTTATAGGAAGCCAGATATAATATGAACAGTTAAGTCTCGTAGACTGCGATGGGCAGGACATGTTGCACGTATGGGGAATGAAAGACGTGCATGGAAGCTTCTTGTAGGAAAGCCAGAGGGAAAACGCCCAGTTGGTAGACCAAGAATGAGGTGGGAGAACAACATTAACTATGATTAGAGGGAAGTAGATTATACAGGGAATGATTGGAAAACATTAGCTCAGGATAGGGATGTATGGAGAGCTTATGTCCGCGCGGCCATGAACCTATGGGTTCGATAGTGCCAGTGAGTAAGTAAGTATAGCCATTTGATAAAAGTTAAAAAGTAAAATTTTCCTGTTGGTAGGTGCCGTCGTCCTCAACTTTGTTAAAATGGTGTACATTAAATTAACTGGAGGCCTTTCGGAAGTTAACTTCCAGGTTGTGCATGTGCTACTAGTTGTTCTTGTTTACGCTGAGGTATACTCGAAGTGTTTGTAGCAGCAACTTACTTGTTTTTGACGATCTCGTATAATGGGTTGTTCGGTTGGGGTCCGTTCTCATTAAGAAGTAAGGTGGTGTTTATTTCCTTTATAATTTCGAAGTCTTCAAATATGTTTATTTTTGCTGGAATGTTTTCTCTTCCGAAAGGTCTCCAGTTAATTTTATATACACCATTTTAATAACTTTGAGGACGACGACATCTGCCAACTGATTCATTTTCATTTTTAACTTTTATCTTATGACTATTCACCTCAACGGGATTCGATATGCATTTTTTTTAGAATTGACCTAGGCATTTGCACTAAAATGTCTGAATTGATTATTAATTATGTCTCTAATTCTCAAAAGCAAGTAATGTAATAATATCAACTGATACCAACACTTTATCTTATATCAATAACTTCATATGTTTATGTACATATATCATCTTAAATTCCCAATCACCAAAGATATTAAAAAAATATCAACGCGTTTTAGTAGCATAGCTATCATTATCAAGAGTGAATAAACGTGTAAAACCTAAAACAATTACAATTTGAAGTTACGTCACATCACGTGACTGACAATTATACATTACATATTGTTTTCATTAACGTAACGCTCTTTTTCTCTAGGGAAAAGTTGGCGCTAACCAGAATACGCCCTTGTCATTATTAATAACTTTTCATAAGTTTTTTTTTATAAATTTCGAAACATTGAAGAACGCCAGGTTATTTAAAATTATTGATCGATCTAACCTGTCTAATAATACTCTCAATAATGACATGACCAATGTCAGAAAGCAATATTATTATAATATGATATTGATTTGTAAACATATTATAACAATAATTGTTGTCCAAGGTCAGAAAAATATTAATAGTAAAACATTAGTTTTGTTAGTAAGGTAATATCGATGTAACTGTATACTTCTGTAAACATTTATCTCTGTCATACCGATTGTAAGTCAAATTTCAATTTCGATTTCCATTTTAATAGCATATAACAATAAACAAAGCAACCCACGTTAATGAAGAGTGGCATGTGAAGGGCCTGGTACATATATTTTACTTCATATAATTTCAATGTGAGATAAATATCACGCCATTTTCAGTTATTTAATTATTTATTTTAATTCCTAGGTGTCTAGTTTCAAATATTTGAGCTATGATGTTGGCTACAATGTGGAAAGAGATATTGACTCCAAAATATATAAATTTCAGACGGTGTGTGGAACAATACAGAGAACATTCAAAAATAAAATTACAAAAGAAACCAAGATAAAAATGTATAATGTTATGGCGGTTCCCACAATATTGTATGGATGTGAAACTTGGGCTCCAGTGAAAAAACAGAAGGATAGAATACAGACGGCGGGGATGAGGTTCATAAGACAAGTAAAAGGATGTACAAGACTTGATAGAATAAGAAATGAGGATATAAGGGAAGAATTGAAAGTACAGCCTTTATTGGATAAAGTCACGAATTACAGACAGAAATGGATTGATCACATAGATGGAATGAGTAAGGAGAGATATCCATTGTTAGCAAGAAATTATCAAGCAAGAGGAAGACGTGATGTTGGAAGACCTAGAAGACGTTGGGCTGATGCATTATGAAGTCGGAACGGGCAGTTGCCTAATCCCTGGAGTGATGATGATGATGATGAATTCCTAGGTGTGAAGGCTTTCTCACATAAGGTTATTCAATTTTTAAATTGATGTATAAAATGGTGAATATCATTAAATGGATTCTGGCAATGAATTTCCATTTATGCATTTGGGTGGAGGGCAACGAAAAGTCAGGTAATAATCTTAACGTTGGTCGGCAAGGGCCGAAATATTAATTTTACATACTATTGCTTCTCGTTGGTTTGAAATGTCGCAAGACACTTATAGGCGAGGGCCGCCATGTTGAGAAAATTCATTTTATAGAAGTCTCAGTTTGAGAAATATACTCTTCTCGGAGGATCGCAACCGCAGTCGTTTTTCAAACGGTTATATTTCAAGAACCTTCGATACCTGCTGTATTGACCTATGATAGAGTTTGGAAAGCAGTTAGTAGCGTACTGACAAGTGACCAGTATACTGATAGTATTAATTAATTTTGTAGTGGATTCGCGACGTGCACTAAGGAAATCTGCTGATTATATAATATCGGCAAGTATTAATCATCATAAGTGTTTGGAAATACAGGGTATTAAAAAAATAACGATTACAACGTTTTAGGGATGAGAGGAGGTAAGAACAAAACCTTTTTCTTTATCTGACAAAACTTTGGCATATGCACCGTTTTGCCGCTAAATGGTCTTACGTATAGATGGATTGATTTCTGTCACAACACGCACCGATTAGATCTGTTTGTTCTGTTGTGTCTGCAACAAGTTGAAAGGGCCATCACGGTGTCAACTAAGACCTGGTACGAAGACTTGCTGCGATAAGTTCCTAAGTACGTTTGCGTTTACTATATTTACTATCCATTTCCGTGTTTCAGCATAGTAAAACTTCAAAATAAAAAAAAGAAATATTTTAAGTAAAATTTTAACATACTTAAATCATTAACCAATTATAAATTCATAATATTTCAACAATTCCTATTTATAAAATATAGACAAGCTTAGCCCCATCTATTTTAAACTAAACTAAAAAATTAATTAATAATTAAAAAATTAAAGAAAAATTTTAAATTGAATTTTTTTCCCATAAAACTAGCATTGTTGAAACTTGTTCACGTTTGTACTACATGGCGGTTTCCATTTGTTGTAGTACACTGTACACAACTGATACATCACAGATGGCTGAGTACACTCTAAACTAGCTTACGGACATGCATCTTCTGTATGGGGAGACACGTGCAGCACGGCGCCTTTACGCAGCACGGTTTCCGATGAGGAAACCATCTCTCAGCTCCTCGTCTGATTGGACCTACGTGTCCAGATCGCGCATACGGGTATCAATTCGTTGAAACAGAACATGAGATGGTAATCTCCTCATCGGAAACCTTTCTGCGTAAAGGCGCAGTGCTGCACGTGTCTCTCCATACTGAATATGCATGTCCGTAAGCTCGTTTAGAGAATACTCAGCCATTTGTGATGTATGAGTTGTGTACAATGCACTACAAAAAATTGAAACCGCCATGTAATACAAACGTAAACACGTTTCAACAATGCAGGTATGCTGAGGCACGAGAATGGATAGTAAACACAGACGTACTTACTGTAATCATCGTAGCAAGTCTTCGTTGACACCGTGATGACCCTTTCAACTTGTTGTAGACACAGCAGCACAAACAGAACTAATCGGTGGGTGTTGTGGCGGACGTCAAGCCATCTACACGTAAAACCATGTAGCGGCACAACGGTGCATATGCCAACGTTTTTCAGATAACAAAGTGTTTGTTTTTACCTCCTCTATCGTCCCTGAAACGTTGTAAACGTTATTTTTTAACACCCTGTATATCTTTTGTGAATCAAATAAAGAAGATATTATATTATTCGTAAACCTCGTGCTGATTTATGTAAACACATTGAACTCAGTTTTACATCAACGCTACTAGCGAATATACTGTTAATCTGTAGCTTCTACCCAAATTAAACATACAAGTTCGAAAACATCTTTTTCATATGAAGTTAATTATGAGTCATAACTTATTGTTGTTTAGTGCAAATTGTATTAACAAATTTTGAATTTTGAATTTTAATTTAAAAAAAAAATATTCAATGACTTCCGATATTCTCTCCTGGCATTGGCGTAGTGAGGTAGTGGCGCCTCGAAGACAGGGTTACGCTACCCAGATGATGTGATGGATGATGATGACGATGATTGTGGTGCGCCGGAGTTATTATTTCTAAACGTAATATAAGGTGAATATGAATGATGATATTTATTTAGATAAGCGTTTATCACTATCTCATATTCTTCTTCATTGTAAACTAGTTTCGGAACTTTATTCTTCGTGACCGCCGCCTCTCGCTCTCATTTTCTCCGGGAATTTGAATCTTCATTAATTTATCCTTTCGTTTCTTTAATTTTAGATTTTTTCACAAACGGTGAGTCCTTAGGGTTTTTCTGTTTGTTTTATTAATTTAGCCTTCATTTCGATAAGATGTTTTTCCGACAATCTATGGGCAGCCATTGCAGATATTTCACTCTGGTTTGTAAATTTCTCTTAGTTTTTCCTATGCTGACTTTCTCACATTTTTCGGATTTACTCTGACTATTTAACTCATGCCCCAAATGGGACTCAATGGCCAATCACGTTTCAATGATTTTTGTTTTACATCCAATCAGACTCGTGTTTCACGAAATATTTATCAGTGTTATAATTACCATATTAAAGAAAGCTCCTCCTTTTCAATAATCTGAACATGTCTGAACATTATTTAGCAGTGACTGAGCCATGTAAGAAATACGGCTACCAGATTGTATATATAGTGCATGAATGTCAACACATGCCGCATGCGGGAGTTAATATAAAAACATTTGTAGCAATTCATTATACCACCAAAAAAGGAAACCGCTGTTTGCACTTTCTTAAATGTATTTTTCCCAGGTAACAATACAGAAAAATACAATTGTCATATTTACATCATACGACATCAGAAATGAATTAATATACAGTTTGATGTCTTTCATTTTTTCTCCACTAGAGAGCATTCTTACAATATTGCGTTCCTTTGGCAATAAATAGTATGATCTGGTTGCAGTGACAAACAAAAGAAGCAGATGAAGCGTACCAATCGCTTCTGATTTGTTTTTAAACATCGCCGTTTACATTAAATATATAAATATTTTAAAATAACTATAGTTAAATAATGATTTGTGAGTAAACAGCTTAATTTTATTCGTTAAATAGTCCTAACAAATGCCACTCTTGATTTCCAAATTCTCTAGATAAATTCAATTCTCACTTCGTGAGTCGTGAATTTATCGATAATTTGGAAATCACTCGTGGCATTACTTATGATAAATCCTCGATTTGTGAAGTAGAAAAATCTGGAGTGGCTGCCCATGCCTCGTCGGAAAAACTCTTATCGAAAGAAAGGTTAAATTATTAAATCAAATAAAAAAATCTACATTAAAAAATAAAACGAAAAAGAGAAATTAATGAACTTTGAATTTCCGGGGATAATTACTTGATTTCGAGGTATTTCAGTCTACAAAGAGAGGCGGCTCTTTAAGACGATAGAACAGCGGTTACAAAAATACTGAATATGGAACTGATATAAAAAGTTCCGAGACTAGTTTAAGGGGACCCGGAAGGGCAGATGTCATGAAAAATTGCATTTTCACTTTTTTATAAATTAAAATACTAGAAACATTCCTCTTGAAGATGGTATAATTATCTTGCCTGTATCTTGTTTCTAAGTGTTTAAATATTTCTCGTCCCTTTAAAATATGGGCGTGAGCCGTCAACTCTCTCCCATAGTTAGCATTAATTTTTTCAATATATAAAGAACATTTTCTTCTAAACTATAAAAGCTAGAGACCTGAAATTTTCAGGGCTTCAATATAGTGCTCATATACAATGTTTATCATATTGATGTTGTGATAGCTCAGTAATTAAAGAATTTAGATTGCAAAATACAGTGTAAAAACTGAAAGGAAGTATTTGTAAAGAAAAAATATTATTTTTGATATAAATGCATATATATATATATATATATATATATATATATATATCGCTATGGTAGAAGACTCTAAATCTATGAACCTTTCCACTGTAAAAATTTCAACTTGATAGGAGAAAATGTTCCTTACATATAACATTATAAGTATAGGATGTTCCGGATCCCCTTATGAAGAAGACTAAGAGGTGAGTGATGAAAGTTTACCTAAATAAATAAATAATATTTCATAGTGTGAATTATTAAAAAGTAATGAGTGATGATAATTATAATGTCCATGCGATGTTCGGGGAACGTTTGGGCATTACAGTTTCCTAGCATTTGTTCTACAGGTGAAGAAAAACCCCGAAAAAACCGTCACCCAAAGACCACGGCGGGCAACACAAAGAAAGCAACAAAAGACGTAAGAAAGAAAAAACGTTAATGAAGAGTTGAATGTGAAGGACCTCGTATATATATTGTACTCTATATCATTTTATTATAAGACACACTCCTTTCCATTTATTTAATAATGTACATTATTGTAGACTTTAGATATACATTTAAATACATAGAATATCTAGTGAGAATATCTGAAGACAGATAACCTACAATTCAATAAATATGTATAAGAAAAAGAGAACATATGTACAATATGGGACGTAGGAAGACCAGAAGAGACCAAGTTCCCTAATATCATGGCTGCTAGATGATGATCGCGAAATTGAATTAACATATTTACTTAAATAACAATTAACTCATAGACTATCAAAATCTCTTGAGAGCCCCTTCCAGGGATACGGGTGAAGATTTCAACGGATGGATCGGCAAAAAGAAGAAGCTTTCAATAAAGGCGAGACAAGCTGAAGAAGGCGGCCCTCCACATGGGGTTAGTAAGGATGGACGCATGTTCTAATGCTTTGAAGTGGCAGCCCCACCATTGGAAATTGCTATGTGGACATTTAAATAAACTTGAACCCTCCAAAGCAATATCCGGGCACATATTTGATAAATAAGACCCAAGGGAAACTCAATTGAAATTTTACATAACCGTAGTCGTTCCAACGTTAACATACGAGTCTGAGACTTGGACTTTAAAGATCTCTGATACATATAAAATTGAGATAATAGAAATAGGATTCCTGAGATCCGTTGCAGGTGTATCTTTAAGAGATCAAATGAGACGTCAAGACATCGGAGATGAGTTACAAGTATACAATATAATCCAGAGAATATACAGAAATAATTGTAAAAGGTTTGGACATGTACAAAGATGCCAAATAATCATTTATCAAAACAGATACTTTATTATAGACCTGAAGACCGCAGAAATGTAGGAAGACCGAAAAGACGATGAAAGGTTAACCTGTAATATATTGTGCAGCAGGGAGAGGAGCAAGCCATAGGTCCATACCTTGAAAAAGATAATAGTGATGATCATCATCAAAGTTCTAGTCATTTTTTATTTTATTTGAAATTTTACAAGTATGTAAGAAGCAACTACCTGCGGACGGATGCCCTTGAACGAATGGTCAATGGAAGTAAAGTTAGAGGCAGAAAAAGACATCAGATGATAGACAATATTGTATGCAGATAAAAAAGTAAGACTGTGTTAAGGAAAGAGTGGAGAATGTTGAGTTTGCAGTAAAAGACCTGCTCTTGGGTAGAATACTATGAATGAATGAATGAATGAAAAGTAAAAAGTTTCAGCATTAAACAATCAGTATTCTAACTAAATTTAAATTAAATCGTGTTCAAAGCGTTGTTACAATTATGTTTTAATCAAAACTTAAATATCAATTTGTTAGCGAACATTTATATCGTTAATTTATTTAACGGAGATCATGTATACACGGTAGACAACATCCGGATGTATATCAGTCGTGTAATTCAGTTTATTTCATTGATGCTTTGAAAATATAGTTTATTGGACGCTTTTTCCCTTATAGAAATACGCGGTGCTGAGATAGGATTGTTGCTCATTAATAATTTATGTGAGAAAGTTTCAAGATAATCCATTTGTATTGTCTCATGTAAGGTTTTATTGGAACATTATGTTACAGAGCTGGGATTGTGGAACGTGACTGAATTAGAAATGGGGTTATAACACCATTACCAGATATACACTCCGTGTAAACAATAACAAAACAATGGTTGTGTGGCGTTCTAATATATAGCGCTCATGCATTTGTTATGATAAACTAGACTAGAGTTATACGTTACAAGTAATTTCATAAGCACGCACATGGTAGTCTATTTAAGTCGCCTGAGCACTGTTTAACAACTGGAAACGTAACATTAGCACAACATACTACACGTTGTATAGAAAACAATATATTCAGCGAAATATATTACATAGTTCTTAGACCAACAGCGGGACACAAATGAAACGTTTTCATGTATTGTGAAAAGAAAGCACACATAAACACAACAGAGATATTAAATGATAAGATTAAAATATTGACTTCAGAAAAACTATAACAAAGTTGTCTATAAGGTTCAGCTTAAAATTGATTCCAGGCATTTGCATAAGTATTAAAAGTACATAATAGTTTAAAATCTAAAACAACACGCTTTATTAGAAAACCGAACTACAAAAATGAAAAATAAGTTTACTTTCCAACACGCTTCGGATAAAATTAAAGTGGTCAACAAAAAAATCACCTCCAGCACATCTAGAATAAAACCAGAGTTATCTACGAAAAAAAAATTACCATCAAAAGCGTGGGGTGCTCTTAATCAATTAATATATTTGATAATAAATATATGTTGGTAAAAGTAAAGTCTCCAAGAAGAAAATGTAGAAAACATAAAAAGCACCCTACGCTTTTGATGGTAAAATTATTTTCTTTTGTAGATGACTAGTTTATTCTAGATGTGTTGGAGATGATTTTTTTGTTGACCACTTAAAATTGTATCCCAAGCGTGTTTGGATTAAAATTATTTTTCATTTTTAGTTCGGTTTTCTAATAAAGCGTGTTGTTTTAGATTTTTCAAACTAGTATTAATTTTTAATTTTTAGTTTGGTTTTCTAATGAAGGGTGATGTTTCAGTTCTTTTATCTATTATTTATTTTTTTAAATTTTTAGTTCAATTGATTAACATAAGCCGGAATCCCATCAACATTTAATTGCTTACGATAATTTTAGTTCTACAAATATCCTCCGGGCTGGATTTGAACCATCGACTTATGGATTACTGAAATTATATACCACTACAGTCAACCGCTCTACGAACTGAGCTACCAGAGGATGTAATATTAATTCCTTACAATGATGGACTAAAAAGTTGTTAAGTCCGCAACATATTATACCGGTCTTCATTTTTTTATGTCCTTATGATCCTGACCAGGATCATAGCAAACAATTAAGAAATTATTGTATTGTCACTGATTCTTTACAAGTATACAAAGTTTCAAGGCGATCCAATATTCTTAAGTGGGTGAAAATCGTGTTGAAAAATTCCGTTACATAGATAGACAGCAACAGGTCAATCTAATATAAAGCGTGTAAAAACAAAGTAACTCGAAAATATAGCTAAATAAGTCAGATTTACATCATAAACTTACAAAAAAATTAGTAATATTTAAAAGCGCATTTCCAGTATAGTAAGTTCACATGGCTAAAAAACTTGAAAAATGATGAAATGCGGCAAGAATACCAAATCAAAATTGCTAATAGATTTGAAGTACTGGAATCTTCAGATGACAATGTGGCAAACGAAGAAGAAACTGATATAAATAAAGAATGGGAGGCTATAAGAGATACTATTAAATTGTCAGCATCAGAAAGCATTGGTTGTTTAAAAAAGAGGCAAAACAAGAAATGGTTTGATGAGGAATGTGCCGACATTGTAAAGAAAAGAAAGCTAGCAAAAATTAAATGGTTACATGAGCCAAATGAGGTAAATTTAGAGCAATTGGGTAGTGTTAGATGAGAAACCACCAAGCTACTAAAGAGTAAAAAGAGGGAATATTTGAGAGAGAAGATTAATGATCTTGAAATGAATGCAAAAAATTGGAACATTAGAGAATTATATCAGGGAATTAGTATAGAGAAGAAAGGGTTTCAGGCTAGAACAAACATAATTCGGAATGAAAATGGGGATATGATTGCAGATTCCAAGAGTATATTAAATAGATGGAAAAGTTATTTAATCAGCTATTAAATGTACATAGAGAACAGGACATTGAGGAGAATAACTTACAGACAGCAGAAATGCTAGTCGCAGAGCCAAGTGCATTAGAGGTTGAAATGGCAATTGAAAAATTGAAGATGTATAAAGCATCAGGTTCAGATGAGATCCCAGCAGAACTGATAAAATCAGGGGGAGAAAAATTGATGGACAAGATACGCTGGTTGCTTAGTATGATTTGGCAAAAGAAGCTCTTCCAGATGAATGGAAGGAATCAATTATCATACCAATTTATAAGAAAGGAGATAAAACTGATTGCAACAACTATAGGGGCATCTCATTACTTTCAACTTCGTACAAAATTCTAACAAATATATTAGTAAGCAGACTTACTCCCTATATTGATGACATTCTAGGAGATCATCAATGTGCATTTAGAAGAAACAGGTCTACAACAGATCAGACTTTTAGTATAAGACAGATTTTAGAAAAGAAATGGGAATATAATGGTACTGTACATCAACTATATGTAGACTTCAAAAAAGCATATGATTCAATTAAGAGGGAGAAGTTATATAGTATCCTGCTGGAGTTTGGAATTCCTAAAAAGTTAGTTAGACTTATACGAATGTGTCTAAATGGCTCAACGAGTAGGGTGCGTGTAGGCAAACAGTTTTCAGACACTTTTGAAATCCAGAATGGGTTAAAGCAAGGAGATGCACTATCTCCTCTACTATTTAATTTTGTACTAGAGCATGCCATTAAATCTTTAGAGAATGAGGAAGGCTTACAACTCAATGGTATTAATAAGCTGTTAGTTTATGCTGATGATGTAGTACTACTGGCCGATAGCCAGGAGATACTAAAGGCCAACACGCACACACTATTGAGTAACACTAAGAAATTAGGACTGGAAGTAAATATCAGTAAAACTAAATATATGGTCACACGTAGAAATACATTATATAATGGAAATGGACAGCTAATGACAAATGAGGGAAATTTTGAGGAATTGGCTGAATTCAAATACCTAGGAACAATAATCACAAATAGGAATGAGATGCACAAAGAAATTAAACATAGGCTCAATTCTGGAAATGCATGCTATTATGCATTGCAGAGACTTTTGATGTCCCAACTCCTTTCAAAAAACGTTAAGCTGAAAATATATAAAACTATTGTTCTACCAGTTATATTATATGGGTGCGAAACATGGACTCTTACTTTAAGGGAGGAAAGGAGATTACGAGTATTGAGAATAAAGTTCTTAGGAAAATTTTTGGACCAAAGAGAGATGAACAGACAGGTGAATGGAGAAGACTACATAACAATGAACTACATGGTCTTTATAGGAAGCCAGATATAATAAGAACAGTTAAGTCCCGTAGACTGCGATGGGCAGGACATGTTGCGCGTATGGGGAATGAAAGACGTGCATGGAAACTTCTTGTAGGAAAGCCAGAAGGAAAACGCCCAGTTGGTAGACCAAAAATGAGGTGGGAGAACAACATTAACTATGATTTGAGGGAAGTAGATTATACAGGGAATGATTAGAAAGCATTAGCTCAGGATAGGGATGTATGGAGAGCTTATGTCCGTGCGGCCATGAACCTACGGGTTCGATAGTGCCAGTGAGTAAGTAAGTATATTAGTCTAACACATCCGGCCTTAAATCGACCTTCCCTCACCGAGCTTCCTAATAAAATTTATATTTTATACAAAATAATGTATAATTAAACAAAACGTGCTAGGATTACCATTCCATATCCGTATTTTTAATTTAAAACTATTTAATTATTTTTTAATAATTATTGTTATGCTGTTTCTAAATTCAATATTGCCAGTCAAAAGTATAATATATAAATAAAATATCAAAGTAAAGTTGACTACCTTTTTCTAAACAATAATGAAAGTTTGTAAGGTACAAATAGGTAAGCGTATATTAGTAATTTATTCTCATCGAGTTTCCTCATATAATCTACTATATGCAGATTAATATTTGTTTGTTTGTTTGTTCGTACTTTATGCGCGGCCATACCGTCGATCAGATTGTATTTTTTTTTTCCAAAAATATTCAGGAGATTCCCGGGATGAACATAGGCTATAAGAGATTTGTGATATTCCACTCCTACACCTTTATAAAGGAAATTGAGCACGACCAATATATATATATATATATATATATACATATATCCGGGTTCGAATCTCGTCCAGGCATTTATTTTTCTTATCATACCATATTATATATATATATATAATGTTGGAGTAGCGTGCTGCCTTGTCACACAGCGGGCCCGGATTCGATCCCCGGTCGGGACAGTTTTTAGGGTGAGGTTTTTATCGGGGTTTTTCCTCGTCCCCGAAATCATATGGCCATCGTAATCATCATCATTCATATGCATCTTAGGATACGCTTAGGATTGGGAGTCTCCTGGCGCACCATTATCATCATCATCACCCATCATATCATCGGGGCAACGTAACCCCGCCTTCCAGGCGCCCCAAACTCAGAAGTGGGTTACAAGTACGCCATGCCAGGAGAGAAACCAGAAATTTCGAAAGACAAACCTGGGGCATTTAAAAAATATATTTCCTTGTCATGCAGCGGGCCCGGGTTCGATTCCCGGTCGGGATAGGCTCCTGGGTGAGGTTTGTTCGGGGTTTTTCCTCATCTGTAAGAAAAATGTCAGGAAACGTAGGGACCAACGGTCCCCGAAAATCATCCGGCCATAATCATCAATCTTATCAGTATCATCCTTCACCGGTGTGGAAAGCAACGGGAAGCTACCACACCTACAATTCCCTAGTAAAGCTGCAAAACATAGCATGAAAATGCTATGATTGCAGTGAAAGACCTGCCCTCGGGCAGAAATAGAATGGATGGATGGATATATATATATATATATATAAACTTTTGTACCAGATTTGCTTGGTAGCGTAATTGGTTGCGCACTGTAATCCAGAGGTCCGGGTTCAAATCCCGTCCAGGCATTTATTTTTTTCATCATGTCTCATATATATAGCCAATTACGCAACCAAGCAAATCTAGGACAAAAATTTATTTTTCTTTATATGTATTCTCTATTACGAGAGGTAGCGGGAACTCTGTCTCTACTGCCATCTAGTAGGTCCTATAACAAGTAAGCAAATTATATATATATAGGGAAATTAACGTAAATAAATAGTTATATATAAAATGTAGATAACACTATTACAAACAGAATGATAAAGTGTTGTCTTAGCAAAAGTAAGCAAATCTTAGGGTTGTCACGATTTTAAGTTTTAAGAATTGAATAAGAGAGCGTCGTGTGACGGAGAAACACTGACCATTACAAACCTATGCCATATGTCCAGAATAATAGGTGCTATTACACCGCTGCTTTCTACAATACAGGAAAAATCAGATCTTTACAATTTTTAAAAAAATCAGACTCTCCAAAGAGCTTTGCGTTGTTAACGAATGGTGCCAATATTTTCATCGACGAGAAAATTGAGGTTGTTCAGGGTTTGCTGCTCTTATGTATATCATAAAGCAGTATACAAGTATGAATGATAAAATATTTCGTATTTTGCAAACGAATTATTCAGTCAATAAAGATAATGAACAATTTATAAAAAATAAAAGTTTCAATTAAAAAATGATTCCATCATGCTGGAAATCATTGAAACAAAAAAAAATTACATACAATATAATGTGGCTCAATGCTACTGATCCCTAAGAAATTGATTTCAATTTTGTTACTTCTCATGAATCAGATTCTGAACACCTGTTACAGTATTATTAATTACTATTATTATTTAAACTCTCCACATTTACACTGTACATTAAATTCACCGTTTTTATTAAAATAAACGTATTAATTGGTTTTTAAAATTTGTTTTTTCTTTAATTTATTACACCTATTTTGTTATACACCATAATGCTTTATATATGTATATTTTAGTTAGGCCTATTTCTCTCACTCAATTCCTGAAAACTGAAATCGCGGCAAATCTAAGTTATGCTTACTTTCGCAAAAGCAAACCTACATCATCGTGTTTGTAATATCATTATATATATATATATATATATATATATATATATCCATCTATCCATAGTAATTTTGCCCGAAGGCAGGTCCTTCACTGCAATCATAGCATTTTCATACTATGCTTGCCGCTTTACTAGGGAATTGTAGGTAAGGTGGCTTCCGGTAGATTTACACACCGGTGAAGAATGATGATGATGATGGCCATATGATTTCGGGGACCGTTTGGACCTTGAAGTTTTCCTGGCATTTGTCTTATAGGTGAGGAAAACCCCGATAAAAAGTCACCCATAAAAACTGCCCCGACCGGAGATCGAACCCGGGCCCGCTACCTCGAGACCTCAGCGGTGGACACACACACACACACACACACACATATATATAAAAACATATGTTACGGTAAAAGTAATAAACCGGTGATTATATATAATAACCGGTAATTATTCATAATCACCATTAATGCCGGTAAATGTGATACATTTTTTTTTAATTTATCAAATTAACCGGTTTGTTTGCATAATTCCAAACTCGTAATGGTAAATGTGATAAATATCATGACTGATTGGGCCAGTAGAATACGTGCAGTTTTTTTTTAGTAGTTACTACTCAGAAATTTTTTTTTCTGTGGACACTGCGGCGTAAGAGACTACGAATTACAATATTTTATATTTTACAATTAAAAAGTCAATAAATAGTTATAATACAATTTTATTGAACGTGTGCAAACTGCAGTTACATATAAAAAACAAACTAAGTTCATATTCTAGAGAATTTGTTTTTTCAAATAACGTTAAATACTATAACTACAAATTAATAAATATTTTAAATTTGCTTATTTAAGCATATTAGACTGTTATGGCATTTAGAATTACAAAGTTTGTCAGAATTTTTACATTTGCACTTATCAGCCTTGCATTTCCCTTACAAACACATCGCTGATATCCCTGACCTCCAGACAGAGATGTCTTTCTAACGCATTCTCTAAGTGATATTGCCAGATCTGGAACATTGTCAAGCAAAATAAAATGTTCTTCACAAATTGTGAATTGATTTCTGGTAAACAACTGTGAACGTCTTCCATGTTTCGTTCCTAACTGATAAAACTCTTCACTTTGAACTTCTAATATCACCTCTAATACATTTCGGGGATCACTTCTTGCTCTATCAGCGTCTGGTATTCGTAGTTTCACCGCGTCACAAACTTTACCAGCAGGGAATTTAAGATTTTAAACTTTCAACATTTTAGCACTCATTCTATGTTTTCTTACTTACTCTTGCCTGCATAAAATATCTGCCTGGATTAGAGCGACCGCTGCTTCATTCTCTTTCTGAATCTGGAAATTAACTTCAGATGGAGGGTCATTTTGAGATAGATTGTTATTAACCATATTAGAACCATTTTCTATTTCGCTATTGGTGTTTTCGGAAGCATTATTAACTGTCTCGATTAATGCCTGAAGCTCTTTATCAGTTCTAAGATGTTCGATAGAGTCATTCGGGAAATAAGACGTTTCCAAACCAAATTTTGCAGCGTCCCAAACATTGCTTCATAAGAAGAAAATTGGTGCCTTCATGAAATGCTCTATATATCATAAATTGCACAAAACGTAACCCTTCGGACCATTTATTGGTGTGATTCTTTCCAACCAAGAACTTAGCATATTTTCAACGCCCTGATTTGTACGTTCAACCGAACTTTGAGTCTGGTTGTGCATAGGTTTTCCGTACACAATTTTCAGATCCGGCCACATTGCACAAGCTTCGTCTACGATTTTGTTAATAAACGCACGACCGTTGTCACTTAGCAGTACACTGGCGGCTCCAAATATAGTAAAATATCAATTAGGTGATATGCGACATCTTCTGCACGTTTGCATTTTAGGGCACGCAACTGTACGAACTTCGTCAAGTGGTCTTGATAGACAAATGTGAACTTAAAGTCTTTATCTGCTTGCGACTGCATATTAATTAGGTCCACCTGTCATCTTGAGTTCATCTCTTGAAAGACCATTGGCCTAACAACAAGTATGTTCTTAGGTACCTTGGTTTTTATTGACAACTTTCACACAAATTTAAGTAAATCATGACTTCTTCGGTAGTAACGTTTTTGTATTCTTTAAGTTCTTTAGCAACCTGTTTCTACCACCATGGCCTATTGATAAGTGTACCTCATGAATTATGGTAGAACGTTCTTCAGAAAAAATCTAACAATGGAGCTGACTTTACTTACGGGAAAGTAAGTTTTTCAACATTGCCTACTTTCATTACATCGTATCTTTTAAGTCTTTGATAATCTTCCGATTTTATTCACACTACTCTTGTTTTTACTATTATTAACGTTTTTAACAAATCATCATATCTTTCTTCCGTCAGAAAACCATTATTTAATTTCTTAGTATCCATAATATTAACTAATTTGGCATTAAAACACTCAAGCATACCAGCCGTTATTCAATATTTTATAAAATACGAGAGGGTAGCGAAGAAACGTCTAGATGCAACGAAATGAGAACTAGCTACTATATACTCGAGATCACGCACGTGGTTGTCCACGTGTTGATAGTAAGCTCACGCAATTGCGGCAAACTGAACGAATTTTCGTTAAATTAGGGACTTTCATCACATTTACCATTACGAGTTGGGAATTGTGCGAACAAACCGGTTAATTTGATTTACCAAATTTAGTGGTGATTATGTATAATAACCGGCAAATATGTATAATTCACCGGATTAATCCACATTTAGTGCCGTAACATATACATATTAATATGAGATAATAGCTTAACATAGTGTACATTACTAACATCTAGCGTTTATTCTATTTATACGGCTGGGAACACTATCTTTATTGCTTCGAAAAGATAGACAACCTCACTTTGGAATTTTATTTCTATTCTTTACCTCTTGATTGGTATGATTTTTAAACTAATCCCATCTATACCATAGTATCTGTCGGGCCCGAAGGCAAAGCACTCTTCACTGGCAATCAAAGGCATTTTCATGCTATGCTTCAAGCTTTTAGTAGGGAATTGTTAGGTGTGGTAGCTTCCCGTGGTTTTCCACACCGGTGGAGGATAAGGATGATGATGATGATGGGCCATAATGATGATATTCGGGGACCGTTGGGGCCTTAATGTTTTCGCTGACATTGTGTCCGTACAGGTGAGGAAAAGCCCCTGTCGATAAAAAACATCACCCAGAAAAACTGGCCCGTACGGGGATCGAACCGCGGTCCGCAACTGCGTGAGCAGGGCAGCATCATATCCACCCGAGACCGACAGCGGTGGACGTTTTTAAACCTACATAGAAATATAATTCTAAAAAATAATTATAATTTTAATTAAACATAGCTGTGCGGTTATGTTTAAAAAAATAATACTATCACATTTAATAGAGCAGTAATTATAGCGATAGCTATTTAATAATGTGTAATTAGTGCGTTGGTTATTCTATATATCCTAGTAAAGTAGTACGATACTGCACAGCTTTCAGATATATTGCCTATTTAGTTTTTTTTTCCTGAAAGAGACTACGTCTTCACAGCTCAAAGTGAATCTCTATCACTAGAATGTGAGACAGTGACTGAACAACAATAATTCAAATATTCTGATGTATACTCTATATTAACACTTCATTAACGCTCTTATCCAGTGGCTGACAATCAGGATTAGTTAAGAAATCCTAAATTACGATCGTCTTGGAATGTGAATGCTGGAGTTCCACACGGTTCCATTCTAGTTCACCCTTTTTTAAATTTATAAATTACATATATGACTCCCTAAAGCATTGCTAACAATGTTTATTTGCGGACGAAATACAGATCTGCTTTTACGCACATTTATGATCTGTAAATAATGCGGTAGACGAAATTTATGAGAACATTATTTCGCTAATGACTTGGACAGAGAGATATTGACTTCAACTAAATCCTGCAAAGTCACAGGCATTAATTATGGGTCATCAGAGACTAATGGCTTGAATTGATACAAATACAGTTTCGCATTTGTTAGTTCTTTGGGGTTCAAATCCCATTATAGTGAGAGAGTAAGAAATCTAGGAGTATTTATGAATATGAACATAAATTGGAATAAACAAATAAACCACACCTGTTAAACAATTTTATAAATAATACATTAATTAAATCGCATGATAATAACTTGTTTACTGTTTGCTCTAATAGAGAAATTAGTAGGAACGCTTCCTCTGCCACATTTTAATCCTGTACCTCTTTTTTACAGACATAAATACTGTTCTTGTCCAAAGATTTCAATGTGTTCTTAATTTTGGAATATATTTTATTTGTGGTATTCGCAGATGTGATCACGTTACACCATCCCTTGAGCAACTCCCATGGCTTCGCCTACATGATCTTAGAACCGTCCATTCCTCTACAAAATAGTACACAAATCATCATCTAATTAATTATCACTCCTCTTCATTAGACTCTCTGAATGACATAATTTAGGCACTCGATCCCATTGGAACATTTTTCTTTATATCCTTCCTCGTCACATTACCCAATATTCACAATCTACATACTTATTACTTTTCACTTGCTAGAGAACATGGATTATAAAGATTATTATAATGGATAGCGGATGAGAACTCTTTATGAGACAGTCTCATTAAAGGGTCTACCGTCCTTTCCCTCGGGAGCTTCAGGTCACACTGACCCGGTATCTAGTTCCTGATTGAAGCGTCCCTTGCACAAGATAACGTGTGAAGACCTCAAAACACAAATATATGTGCGGAGGAGGCACCCGCTCTCCAGCCAAAATTTGGAGACCTATTCCCGGGGTAACAAGCGAGAAGTCCTCAACGGACCACAGAAGCGGAAGAGGCGGCCCTCCATTTGGGGTTCATACAACTGGGGGCATGAGAGAGGGAAAAAGGAAGCATTCGGTAATTTAGGTATAATTTTTGCTATATTAGCTATCGGTCTTCTAGGACTTGTTGTATGAGCTCATCACATATTTACAGTAGGAATAGATGTTGATACTCGAGCACATTTTACATCAGCTACTATAATTATTGCTTTAAGATGGCAATCCCATCGTACATCTGAACCGAAAGCGCATTTTTTGGTTCAGTAGAGTATCTTTGTTCTCCTCCCTACACAGGAACATTTGTGAAATATGCCAATATCCATGTTCTCCTAGTGGCTACCCCTTCCCTCTTCATCCTTCCTGCCGCGCATGTCTACGGCGCATTCCCCCCTCTACCTCAGAACCTTTATATACATAGTGCATCTACGGAACAATATCATTCGATCATCCTAGCAATCGGCGTTTTGGTTGTATGAACGGATTCAAGAGTGGAATCCGGTTCCAGGTCAATATGTGACTGGAAAGTTAAACATGGAATTCTACATAGACAAGTTGTCCTGAGGCCAAGAAGAAGCCTGTTTGAGTTGGTCCGACAGTCTAGGGAAGAGGATATCCCCGAAACTCGGACACCTGTGTGAGTGTTGTGTGATGTATGGTATGTTACTTATTTATTTTTCTGTACGGCTACTTTGATCGTTTGATCGAATGCCATCATTTTTTGTTGTTAATTTACTTTTACTCAGCCAACTTGTTTATTAAAAGTTATCTTTTAAACAACGCCCCTCTTGCATTGTTTAAGTATAATAGTTGTTCACTATCCTATTATGGAAATCACTCACGTAAGAAACCAGTCCGAGCTCCTCAACTATCATGCTGATTAGCATTATTAAAACACAGTTATTGTCTTCTTCACTCACTGTATGTATTTAATGATCAGTATTCATATATATATATATATATATATATATATATATATATATATATATATATATCAGAGAAAGAAAGATGAATCAACGGCTACCTTCTATGGGCCCGAGGTAAGCCATTTTCCTGATAAGATATCCTCTTTGGAAATCAGATCCACTTTAATAGAAACAGCAAATTACAAAACCCGATCCCGGAGTAAAGGTAGCAGTCTGCGTGTTTTTCAAATAACGCCACAAATAGTAGTCAGATGCGTGGTTTGGGTTTCGTAACCCCCACAAATGGTAGCAGTCAGCGTGGTTTATTAATAGTGGGAATCGTAACCCCCACAAAATGGTAACAGAGCGCTGGTTTCTTGCCAGCACAAATGGTATCAGAGCGTCTGGTTTTGTATCTTTCAGCTTTGAAGGATATGCTGTACTCTATTGACACTGGTTCAAGTAGTATCGATTTAAAATTTTCCACTAAAGTTTTGGAGTTTTGGATTCAAGTGCCAAAACAAGGGTATACACTCTGTATGGTCGTAAATGAAGTTTGGAATTAGAAAGTCGACATCTTTCAGAGATATTACCCCGTGGATAATTATTTGTTTTCGATACTTGGTATCTATGTTAAAGTTATTGAAAAGTATTTATTTACGCGTTTGAACTGTTTCACGTAAATTATATTGACTCATCTTTCTTTGTATGTAAACAGAGAGTGACTTATGTATACTAAACTACGTTCGCTTATAGTTGTTTACATCTTGTGTTCATTGTACTTTGTAAACATGCCTAGTTGGATAGATGTAATATCTAAGGACAATCTGGTCCGAGAATTGAGCTTATTAGGTATTGATGTTGAAGGACGTAAATATATTACGTCAGCGACTTAAGATTCATAATGTTAAGCAAAATATTTGGGATCAACATTTGCCGTTGTTTGCTTTGGGTTGTAATGATGCGGTCCATGAGTCGACTAAAACTACTCCTGCCGAATTGTTTTTGGGTTGACGTATTATGCATCCCTTGGAATTAAATTGGCGCATTACGGAAGCCGATTTGGGCGATTTGAAGCAAGTCAATAAAGTTCAGAAATGGGAGGAAGCATTCAGGAATCTTAAGATCGCAAAAGAGAACGTAGCTAATAGGTATAATCAAGATAGGAAGGACGTCTCTTATAAAGTTGGCGATCGAGTGCGTTATCGCCTTTATCCACTCAGTAATCGTGGGGAGCAACGTATGGGAAAGCTCATGTTTAAATGGTCTGAACCTTGTATTGTAAAACGCTTTCTAACACCAGTTACCCTTGAGTTGGTAAACGTCGATGGCCACATCTTAAAACAACATGTCAGTCAAACTAGATATTCGTTCTGTAATGGATTAGAAAACATTTTGTGTTATGTCACATGTTAAACTAGAACGTTTGAGGTTCCGTTTTCCTGTCTCCGCCTGTTTTTTGTTTCAGTTTACCCTTCCTTAACATTGGCATGACGACGCAACCGGGAATGTTCGGCAGTCGAGCGCTTGGTGGATCCGGCCGACCCCCGAGTGCCCAGCTGACCGACATGGTGGTTATATAACTACAGATTCCTGGATAGCGGTGGAGCGGGATTGCGACCCGGCAATCCAGTTATGGTATCGTCACCCTGTTCTTCACCTGGAACACCGCAGGATTTGTACTATGGCGACTGAGTCCAGATGGAATGTATTTTCAGCGCCTGTATAGTCAACATAGAAGCGAGTGTGGTGATTGTGATTTAGGGGACGATGAAGATTAATGTTGAAGTTTACCGCTCGGAATCTGATAGTGTTGATGTGCCCCTCCCAACGTGGGATTGTTCTTATGGACTGTTTTCCTTTACCCGGAGGGCGCCGGGGGAGTTATTGAACCGAATGCGCATTTTTCGGTTCAGTAGAGTATCTTTGTTCTCCTCCCTACACAGGAACATTTGTGAAATATGCCAATATCCATGTTCTCCTAGTGGCTACCCCTTCCCTCTTCATCCTTCCTGCCGCGCATGTCTACGGCGCATTCCCCCCTCTACCTCAGAACCTTTATATACATAGTGCATCTACGGAACAATATCATTCGATCATCCTAGCAATCGGCGTTTTGGTTGTATGAACGGATTCAAGAGTGGAATCCGGTTCCAGGTCAATATGTGACTGGAAAGTTAAACATGGAATTCTACATAGACAAGTTGTCCTGAGGCCAAGAAGAGGCCTGTTTGAGTTGGTCCGACAGTCTAGGGAAGAGGATATCCCCGAAACTCGGACACCTGTGTGAGTGTTGTGTGATGTATGGTATGTTATTTATTTTTCTGTACGGCTACTTTGATCGTTTGATCGAATGCCATCATTTTTTGTTGTTAATTTACTTTTACTCAGCCAACTTGTTTATTAAAAGTTATCTTTTAAACAACGCCCCTCTTGCATTCTTTAAGTATAATAGTTGTTCACTATCCTATTATGGAAATCACTCACGTAAGAAACCAGTCCGTGCTCCTCAACTATCATGCTGATTAGCATTATTAAAACACAGTTATTGTCTTCTTCACTCACTGTATGTATTTAATGATCAGTATTCATATATATATATATATATATATATATATATATATATATATATATATATATATAAGAGAAAGAAAGATGAATCAACGGCTACCTTCTATGGGCCCGAGGTAAGCCATTTTCCTGATAAGATATCCTCTTTGGAAATCAGATCCACTTTAATAGAAACAGCAAATTACAAAACCCGATCCCGGAGTAAAGGTAGCAGTCTGCGTGTTTTTCAAATAACGCCACAAATAGTAGTCAGATGCGTGGTTTGGGTTTCGTAACCCCCACAAATGGTAGCAGTCAGCGTGGTTTATTAATAGTGGGAATCGTAACCCCCACAAAATGGTAACAGAGCGCTGGTTTCTTGCCAGCACACATCTCAGTTTACGGAACGCCAGTAACGTACCCAGAGGAAATATTCTAATTACTAAAAGTCTCATAGATTATCGCATTCCAAAGATTATACTTAGTTACAAACCAAAAAGACAGGAATGTTGGTAGAACTGGAAAAGAGATGGATTCAACTTTTTGATTGAGAATCTATGAGACCGGAACAAACCACATGGGCTTAATCCGTGATTGTTGATGATGATGAGAACATGGAACAGAGCCGCTGCCACTATCCTTGCTACAAGTTCTGGAGCTGTGCATCCAGGTCAATGGTCGCCATTTCCAACAATTATTGTAAAATTACATGTAATACCTTGCATTTCCCTTAGAATTAATGAGTAACCAACAATGTTCAACAATTTTAAATGATGTTTTATTCTATAGACCCACAACAATGAATTTTCGACCCAAGGTTTATTGTGTTAAAATACTTGTATGGATGTTTCCTCCAACCACACGAAAAATATGCACTCATTTCAGTAACACCCTGTATATATGTATATGTATATGTACATATATATATATATATATATATATATATATATATATATATATTATAATTAAATGTTTAACATTGAGCAATGCAAGCTTAATATGGAATGATAAGAAAAATAAATGCCTGGACGGGATTCGAACCCGGATCTCTGGTCTGTACCTCAGCGTGATATTCATTACACTACCAGGCGAATCCAATTCAAACACTTATTTTTTTTTTTGCGGTGAAGGCTGAGTTCTCGCGACATCTAGTAATAATGGAGAGTATAATACATATATAAGAAAAATAAGTGTTTGAATTGGATTCGCCTGGTAGTGTAATGGATATTACGCTGAGGTACAGACTCAGAGATCCGGGGTCGAATCCCGTCCAGGTATTTATTTTTCTTATCATTCCATATATAGATATATAGATAAATATACAGATAGATAGATAGATAGATAGATAGGTGATCAGTTAATTAATGTCTTTGACATCGTCCGATTCCTAATAGCCTATTTTGACTGTCCATTCAATCTCCCTGTTCTAGATGTTTCTCCTTCATGTATAAATATATTCCTGACTCCAGGAGGTTTAAGTCTTCCTCTGCCTCGTATTTCCTCAGGTTTCCATTGCAAACAGATTTTGGTAGCCGATTCTCTTCCATTCGCTGGACATGTCCGTGCCATCTTAATTGCTGAGTTTTAATATAATTTGAAATAGTGTCTTTAATCTTCATTTTCTCCCGTATAACTGAGATCCTAATTTATTTCTCTTCTTGAAATTATTGCTGCCCTTCGTATAAAATCCATTTCCGTTGCCAAAGATACTTATTTGTTTTTGTTGTTAATGGCCAAATTTCTGATCCATAAGTAATGAAGCTTATATATATATATATATATATATATATATATATATATATATATATATATACACGTGTGTGTGTGTGTGTGTTGTTGTTGTTGCTGTTGTCTAATGTGCTGCATGTAACACTGAATTCGTTAGCAGTCTTGCTACCCAATACATTGAGGTCTTAGAATCTTCATGTTTGACAGCAATACAATTGTTCAGAAGACCTTCGTCCATTTGTTCATCTGGGTGATTACACAAAATGCATTTCGGTGACGACAGAACATTGATTTTGTAAAGGTGTTTTGCCAGATAGTCGTGGCCCGTTGTCACTCTGAATGTGCTACTTCTGTTTTTCTTAGTATGTCTGTTGTATCAATATTTGTTATTAGGTGTTGCCATTTTTTTTTGTTTCTGGCCATTGTTTGAAGACTATCGTCATCCATGATTTTGGATTTTAATTTTATACGGCGTTAAACTGGGGAGTAAGATGTTGTTATAGATCCAGGCAATTGTTCAATACAAGATCATTTTTTGGCGAGGAAATCGACTGCTTCACTTCCGGCAATCCCACTGTGGGAGGATATATATATATATATATATATATATATATATATATATATATATATATGTTATTGTTGTTGCAAACACGGTCCAATTTTGAGTTCTTTGCCTAATATTCCTCTGGTGTTCTGGATTTTATAAAAGGGAAATTTAGTTTATTACAAAGACGTGTAATCGGTGAAAATATCAAGTTTATTTTTGTGCTAACTTAAATACAAATAAGCAGAATCAAATGTTTCAATCAAAGTCCGTTCCTAGGACTAGAGGGGCCTCGAAGAGTATTCACTTCGGAATAGGCAGCACGTGCTCCTCAATAACCAAGTGTGCCCACCGCACACTGCGAATGCCTAACACGCACTGGGGCTACCTAACGCACACTGCGAGAGCCTAACGCACAACGAGCTCCTAACACGAGCTCCAAACACACACTGAGAATGAGGTGTTCTTAAACCTCTTAACTAAAACAGGACCGTCGTCCTCGACGGCCTGGCACACACTGAGAATGAGGTTGTTCTCAAACCTCTTAACTAAAACAGGACCGTCGTCCTCGACGGCCTGGCACACACTGAGAATGAGGTGTTCTTAAACCTCTTAACTAAAACAGGACCGTCGTCCTCGACGGCCTGGCACACACTGAGAGAGAGTGTTGTAGTCATCTACAGACCTGAGCAATACGCAGAAGTTGGCAACATTATAACCAAAATGCTACCAACACAACTCAGCGTTACTGTATTCAGGCGCCTACAAGCGGCAGTCAGATGAACTACATCAATAGCGTAATAGCAGACGGCAGGTGTCTGCTATTACCGATAGAGAGAGCGACTCTTATCGCAACAGTTATATTGGCTTTAATTTTAAATATACTTAATTTTTATTCTATTATTAGACATTACTTTTTTACTGTTCAATTTGGCGAAATAATCTTTAGTCGTTAAGTACCTTATATTACTGTTTTTTTTTTGTATTGTAATGCTACATCTGTTTTAACTGGCTAGTAAAAAAGGCCACATTGACCTTAAATCAACCATGCTAAATTTAATATATAAAAATGTTTGTTAGTCTGTTCGTACTTTAGGCGCGGCCATACCGTTGATCCGATTGTGATGGGGCTTTTTGCAAAATGTCAGGAGTTTCCCGGGATGAGCACAGGCTGTAAGAGAGTTGTGTTACTCAACTCGTACGTCCTTTCAAATCACCCTTTGTAGTGGAAAATGTGAAAAAGTAGCTCTTTGATCGATAAAATAGCTTACGCTGCCTAAACGATAACAAATACACAAAATTAATGTATACAGAATTGAATATGTCGAAATGCTCTACAAAAAAGTCCGCGGCAGCATATGTTTATCTCTTATGGATAACTCGCAATAACCATTTTTGTCTTTCATTGATGCCAAGAAGATCGAGACAAGTACGTAGATTCGTGTGCAAGCATAGGAACACATGACAGATATTATTTTATGGATAACTCATAACGAATTTTGTCTTTTAGCTCATTTATGCCACGAAGATCGAGATAAGTGGATTCCCGGACAACACCGGGTAATCAGCATGGTGAATCGTAGAATAATTATGATATACATTTATAATTATTTTTCATTTTACTTATTCAACTAATCATAATAATTACATTAATTTTTGTCTTCCAGCTCATTTATGCCAAGACGTTCGGGGTTAGTAGA
Source organism: Diploptera punctata (assembly GCA_030220185.1). NCBI lineage: Eukaryota > Metazoa > Arthropoda > Insecta > Blattodea > Blaberidae > Diploptera > Diploptera punctata. Next base: position 1,649,604 of record JASPKZ010001241.1, on the reverse strand, counting down.
TTCCCGGACAGTGCCGGGTAAACAGCACGGGGTATCTAATAATAATTACGATATAATTTATTCATTTTACTTATTCAACTAAACACAAAACACATTAATTTTCGTATTCCATGTAATGAAATAAACATAAGAATCCAATAAGGAAATGGGAATACTATCTCAAAAATTATTAATAAATCAAGGAGTAAGACAAGATTGTTATTCATCCCCGATACTTTTTAATCTTGATATGGACGATATATTAAGATGTTTTAATGATAAAATCATCAAGGCAATAAATTAAGCAATGACTTAAGAAATAACACTTTGGTATTTGCTGACAATATTTTCATTATACAAGGGAAAAAATACATCTACTTTAAAAGATGATTGGACTTCACAGGTTCAGTGATAGTAGATACGGTTTAAAGGTGTCAGTTCCTGAAACTAAAATTATGGCTTTTAAAGGTAAATACCCGCCCGATTCCGTCTAAAATTACGTTAGATGAGAAAACATGTTTGGAACATATATCCAGTTTCAATTACTTAGGTTGTCACATTACAAATGACAAGGATAAAGATATAATTAAGAGGCCAATACACGTTCATAAAATCACAGGACGTATAGTTACAACATTAAAAAAGAAGACCAGAAAGATACAAGTTAAAATTTTAATCGGTTTTGGCAGTTCCAGCATTGTTATCTGGGAGTGAAACTTGGACACTATGAAAGGGAGATTGCAATAAATTGTGGTCATCAGAAACGACATTTTTAAGATACATTATGGGATGTTGTAATTTAGATAAAATAAGAAACGAAGTTATGCGCAACAACCACAACATATTTCGACTCTCTAAAAAAAGTTGGATTACACAAGTAGATGGAATCCCACAGCATTGATGATGCGAACATTTCGGATTCCAAGAGAAGCCTCTTCCCACGAAGCAACAGGAAGACGGATCTGATCAAGGAAGAATTGCAAAAGAGTCCATTTAATTGTAATATATGGAATTAACGGGTAATTCTCCTATACCTTAAAGTGATGATGACGATCCATGCTGTGATGATGCCATAACTATGGCAAATCAATCATGCTACAGTGGATTCCATCACATTGTGGAATCTTGGGAAATGAAGCAACCGATATCCTTGCGAAGAAAGTTTCCCTGATAACACAATCACCAACACTCAAACCCATATCTTATATTTCGGCAAACATATTCATAAAATAAAAAACCAAGGATATAAATAAGACTAATAAAAAACCAAGAATATAAATAATAACAGACTCCAATCTTCAACAAAACATAAGAAATGAAAAAGCCTCCTTCAAAACGCAAACATCATACCAGAACTTCCACGGAAGAGAGCAGTTGCACAATTCAGATTAACAATAGGACGATTGCCTTGCTAAACACTTGCACAAGATCAACATATTTTCTACACCAAGATGCATTCTATGCAACCACCCAGAAGAAAAAATGGATGACGAACACCTCAACAAGTGTGCAGCCGTCAAAGGGGAAACTTCCAAAACTTCGAAGTACTGGAGAGCAAGACTGCTAATGATTTCAGTGTTAGATTCAGTACATTAGACACCAAACAACCAACGAACCATTAATTGAGTTGAGTTTATAGTCCGTCGATTTGTCATTACTTCTGTTCCTAATCTCTGTACGTAGTGGGACGAGAGAATCATTTAAATCACATTGCGACTATACAATCACTAATGTATTACACAAGTTCTGTTTTCTGTATCATGTGGAGACACTTCTAATCTCGTAAACTGTACACTTGTTTTCTTGAGAACAGTGTGATGTCTCATGCGTTAGGACATCACTGGATTCTGCAACGGTGTGAGTAGCAGCTTTTACTATAGGATTTAAAGAGAGATCAGGGCTTGCTTGGCTCAGGTTAGGGGCATGGAAATTTTTATAAATTAGCGACGATCACGATATGCGAATATGTCCAATGTGCGGGAGCTTTGAAGACGAGATACATATATTAGAAAAAATGTAACGATGTAGAATATTGGAGGCATCAGTTATTACCGTAAAGATTTATAAATTCAAATCGTGAAAGATTGGCATGCTACGAGTTATTGGTAAACCCAGAAAATTGGATAAACGTGGGTAGATTTCTGGACAAAACGCGGAAAATAAAAAAAAACACTTATCAGGAATAAATAAAATGTTAACAAATTGCAATGTCAATAATTCTTAATAATTCTACATAACTAAGTTAATGTATAATGTAATTGTATTGATATCTAATTGTAATATTATTGCGTTTTTTTTAAACATCAACTTATTGTAACGGACTGTCAACAGCGCGTACGGCTTACTGCCCGTGCGATCCATATTTGTAAATAACATTGTATGTATCTTACTTTTAGTTTAATAAAGTCCTTGTATGTATGTATGTATGTATGTATGTATGTATGTATATATATATATATATATATATATGTATATATATATATACTATTGTGATCAATATTGAACTTGTTCCTTCCTTAAGATGATAATTTATTATTTTCATAAAATAATTTATTTTTGTTCTTCATCGTAGTTTAACCTCTCATCTTATACGTACTTTTATATTCTAAATGTCATACGGGCTTTATAGTGCCCATGACTTGTCACGAGAGTAATTTATTAAACTTGAGATCATACACATACTTTTTTGGCTGTACAAGGTCATTGCGGATCACCTCGCATGAGTGATCAGCTCAATTTACGGTTCCCTCTGAAACAACAAGAACATTTGAGACAAAACACGCCATTGAAGATAATTAATATGGTGAATTTGACAATGGACATTAAGATGGCTAGATGATGTCGGGGACTATTTGTGCCTTACAGGTTCAGACATTTGTCTCATAAAAGATAAAAAAGATCGAAAATGAAACATCAGAGAGGAAACAGCGAGGATACCCAAAATCACATATATGAGCTATAAAATGACTTTTCAAATTATAATAGTCGCCACTATCTCTCCATGTTTTAAGAAAATGGAAGAAACAAATTTCAGAACCTATAATTATTCCAGCAATGATCTGAATCTGAAAAATAGGACGGATCATTATTAGTGAATGCGAGTAGTAATGTTTTGGAAAGGAGTAATTCTAGTCTCCTCTTTCTAAATCTTAAAAACAGTTCTCATTCAAGTGTGATAACACTGTACTCCTTTAATGTAGGTGACATTTAATGTTTCATTAGCATCCCGATTGAGCTTATCTGGTTAACACTACACTCTCGTCCTTACCCAACTCCTTCAAAAGACACAAATCGTCTCGAGTGCCTATCACATATATTGGAAAATATTAATTTTACTGTCATATTACTTTTTAACAGAACGAAATTAAAGATCCATCCATATTAATTCTGCCCGAAGGCAGGTCTTTCACTGCAATCATAACATTTTTTCATGCTATGATAAATAAAGATCGTGTCAAAATTTCAGAATTATTACCAACTGGAAGAGCCAATCAAACTTTCGTTCTTTTTCGGGGTACTGGAGCCTCCATTCGAGTATTTGCTAGGGTGCGAATTGGGATTAATCGGAAAAATGGGACACGTTGCATTATGGAGTAGAGTAATTTGTTTTTATTATTTGGAGAAATTTTCTCAATAATTTATTGTTTTATAAAATGCGAAGAGAAAACTTTAAAAAATATGAATATCAATATAGGGTGAATAATTCTATTTACTTAATTTTGAAATACTGTTAGCGGTCCTCATTTCTTTTAATAACTATAAAATATAATTTAATATTTGTAGGTCTGTTACCGAAACGGTTAAATGTGTTCAGAATATTAAATTAATAATCATTTTATCTGTATATAAATATATAATGTTTTTCTAGCTACTTCATCGAATGAAAATACAATTTTCTCGTTAGTTAGAGTAAAATAGTTGTAGCAGATTATATGCAGTAAACGTTTTATTTTATTTTCATTATGTTTGCATATGATTTAACAACTATGATCATGTAGCATGTAGAAATGTTTTAGGGAAACTTAGTAGGCTGCATGTCCCTATTTTGTACACTGTGTTTGTGTAGAAGAAAAAAAATTGCATACTTTTAATTATGCTATATAATAATTAATTTGCTGAAATGGGTTCCAGTAATTAAATTTCCATCATATTTTGCTTTAATAACAAGAAATATCAGATATATTCGTCGCGATTTAATCCCAAGACTTCCTGAATAGAAGTCTCAAACGTTACAGCAGAAATCAAGTAGCTCAGTGTACAAATACGTTTACTGTGGCACTGTGTGTTAATATTGAATAAACGTTATATTTTATAGAGCATTTTTCTCATAATCATATGAGATATTTGTCTCAATTTTATTTAATAGTAATGAATCTAAACCCTGAAAAATAAAGTTTCTCTAAAGGAAATTCTGCAGTGGATATGTGAAAAGATTTTTTTCCCCTTGCCGGAAAGTAACTTGTGGCGTCCCTTGACAGTGAGCAGATTCTCCTGAGTAGGACGCGACCAGAGAAACAAATGTTACTTTAAGCAGCTTCAGATTACCTGCAGTATTTTACGGTCAACTTGGAACTCCTGATGGCGCACTGCGCGTAATATAGTTTTTACTTCCTCTTGCAAAGGTCAAGCTAACACTCTAGTCCTTTTACCAAATTGTATTAAATGTAAGGAGAAAGCTCTAAAAAACAATATAAGAAAAACGAATTCATTTTATCACGAACAGAACATATATTGTGGGTTGTATATAAGACATCATTTATGAATACAACTGAATGGTATTAATAAGCTGTTGGTTTATTTTGATGATGTAATATTATTGGTCGATAGCGAAACTACTGATTAACACTACGAAATTGGGATTGCACAAAGAAATTAAACATAGACTCAATTCTGTAGATGTTATTATGTATTACAGAGACTCTTGACGTCCCAACTCCTTTCAAAAAAAACAAACTGAGAATATATAAAACTAGTTATATTATATGGTTGTGAAACATGGACTCTTACTTTAAAGGAGGAAAGGAGATTACGAGTATTTGAGAATAAAGTTCTTAGGAAAATATTTGGACCAAAGAGAGATGAACAGACAGGTGAATGGAGAAGACTTCTTAACAGTAATCAGTATGGTCTCTGTAGGAAACCAGATAAAGTAAGAACAGTTAAATCTCGTAGACTGTGTGGGCAACGCATGTGGCAGGAATGGGGATTGACAGACGTGCATGGAAGCTTCTTGTAGGAAAACCAGAGGGAAAACACCCAGTTGGTATACTAAGAATGAGGTGGGAGAATAATATTAACTTCTGATTTGAGGGAAGTAGATATACAGGAAATTGTTGGAAAACATTAGCTCGGGATAGGGATGTATGGAGAGCTTATGTCCTCGCGACCATGAACCTACGGGTTCGATAGTGCCAGTGAGTTAGTTAGTTAGTTATTAAAGTCAGTACTGTTAAAATGTTTATGCATCATTAGTAATGTTACTGCATATAACTCACTACTACTAGGGAATTAGATACGTTGTAAATCAGCGGTCCTAGTGTTGACCATTCTAATCTTATAGTAAATTATTTAGTAATCTTTGTTGTATAAATATGTAATATTGAAAGTATTTGATTAAGAATATGTTGTGAATACATTCACTGTTTCTCACATTTAGAATACCTCCCTAAAATATGTTCGGTGGAATATGTTTAGAAGGTGGAACTGTAAAGTACGCCAATATTCAATAAAGATCAAAGGCATTATATTTCAATCAACCATTAATATCCATAAAACTCTATATCAATCACTGGAGTTATCCAGAAATGGTGTTGCAGATAGAAAGCACCGTCTACCAATAATTTGGCAACGTATAATTGCTTTGGCAAGATAATATAAATGAAATTCATTATATCAAATAAATGTTTGTGAAATTATAGCAATGTTGCCGTTACTTATCGAATACCCTAGTACTAACATGGAAGAGTACAAAATAGCAGCCTTTACTTATCTAATACCCTAGTATTAACATGGAAGAGTACAAAACAGCAGCCGTTACTTATCGAATACCCTAGTATTAAAATGGAAGAGTACAAAACAGCAGCCGTTACTTATCGAATACCCTAGTATTAAAATGGAAGAGTACAAAACAGCAGCCGTTACTTATCGAATACCCTAGTATTAAAATTGAAGAGTACAAAACAGCAGCCGTTACTTATCGAATGCCCTAGTATTAAAATGGAAGAGTACAAAACAGCAGCCGTTACTCATCGAATACCCTAGTATTCACATGGAAGAGTACAAAACAGCAGCCGTTACTTATCGAATACCCTAGTATTAACATGGAAGAGTACAAAACAGCAGATGGGAGAGTAGGTTTATATTAATTTCATTAATTTTTACAAGGTCATTTATATATTCGAAAGTAAGTACATATGTACTAGAGTACTGTTTCAGTAATACTATCAAGAAATCTTGATCTCTAAAACTAACACTTTAATGAGATAAAGAAGAAGGAATAATAATAGGCCTAAATGATATATATCGACATGTCATTTGTCACTATTTTAACCAAAATATTTTATCTATTTCATTATAATAAATACACAAAAGTTTAACAAAATTACAATATAGTAGTAATAATAATAATAATAATAATAATAACAACAACAATATTTTATTATTTGTAAACAGGTTTACAATGTAATAAAATAGCTTCCTGTGCCCAAAGGGTTTCAAATAATAATAATAATAATAATAATAAATAATAATAATAATAATAATAATATAATAATAATAATAATAATAATAATAATAGTAATAATAATAATAATAATAGCAATAATAATAATAACAATAATAATATTTAATATTTACATATAATGAGATACTATAACGCATTTTATTTCAATATAATTAATCAATTTAATTAAACAAAAAAAAATATGATTACAGATGGATACCAGTAAAATCAATGTTAGGAAGTTAATCCAGGGCATGAAGCAAAACCTAGGCGTCCTACAGTTATTGTTAAAATTGTTTAATTTGATAACCATAATCCACAATTAAAATTAAGGAGCAATGTATGATGGAATGGAAGGTTTTAAACTTTATTAGGCAGTAGATCGAAATCAAGTATTAATAACTGATCAACAGTTTTTTCTTCTAAAAATTACTTTTAACGAATAGCTCATTATTTGCCGAAAATTTAACAAATCCTGTTACATTTTTCAATACTATTCTGAACATCATATTCTTAATTATTACCCAGAAGCAATATAAGTATAATGCTTTTGGCATGTATTGTAGAAACATGAAGCAATTGCGTAAACTAACCAAATTCCAGAACTAGTCGAAATTATAGCCTGAATGTTTACCCTTACCGAATATACATTTATTTAGTAAAATTCGAGAACTCAATTTCCAATGCCAGCTTATTTAAAAGGTCTGTATGCAGTGAAAACAAATCATGCATACAAGTGACTTATGACATATCACCTAATTATTTTTTTGTAATATTATAGATACATTTAAATAATATCTACCGATTATTTTTCGACTATTTTATTAAACAGTATTAAGTAACTTAAACTACTCATTACATTACATATATCTGAAAATAGTCTTGACAGGTTTAACTTTTACGTCAACGATCGCCAGTAATCAGTATCAGTTCAAAATTGTTCCTCTCCTGGCGATTCATAAGGCTAGGTGTACCACGTGACAGTTTCATCTTCATTACTATACCCGCTACACATTAATGACATCTCAACAAGATTACGACATTCCCACTATCATATTTATGTTGAGGTTATTAACCTAACGAAAACCTAACGAAATCAACTAAACATCGACAGACTTAACACTGATCTTATACGAATATCACAGCGGTGCAAACACATTGGACTTAGAATAAATATAGCGATAATCCTTGGACATTAAAAACTACTGTACACCATTAATAATATCAATCTTCCTGTCATTATCCTAAATACGAAGCAATACCTTATTCCTATAACTGTGTTTAATTTTGAGTTTTATCTTCACTCAAATCTAAGTTCAAACTTCCAAATAAATGTCATGCCAAAAAGGGTATTTTCAACAATACACTCTTTAAATAAGTACATAATATTTTCCCGATTGATCTCAAAAGAATTTTAGTGCAAATTCTCATGACACCACATATTGATTATTGCGATCTGTTATTGTTAGATATTGACGGTGGACTGGAACATTAACTGCAAACTATTAATAATATGTTTATAAGATATTTTCAGTATTCTAAGTATGACAATATATCTTAACACTTCCGCCAACTTCGATCTCCATCTCTGCGATCGTATAATAATGCATTCACTTACTCTGTTATTCAAAATTATACATACCTCCATATCTCGCTTCCATATCCTCTCCTTCAGTCACAATTTCGTTACACGATCGCACCAGAATTTCTTACTTCACATCCCACAACTCATAACTTCCAATTATTCTAATTAGTTTACTGAATCTAATGCTAGACTAGACACTGCTAGTCTTTATCACAATACATCAAAGAATGTCGGATATTAGCTTCATTTCAAATAAATATAAAACTCTTTCTTTTGTATTTTTTTTCAGTAGATTAATTAATTATTTCTGATTTGTTTCTTTCCTTATAGGATTGATGTGATTCATCATAAATGTTTAATTTAATTTTATAAATATTTATGTTATTTTTTGTATTTTATATTTTTTACTGTTTGATTGGACAAGGCTTTATGACTTAACTCTCAGTTTAAATACTTTATTATTGTTATTATTATTTTAAAGATCAATATGGATGAATATGGATAAATCTAGATATATGACAATAGGGGATATTCCTCAAGATTTAATACTAGAAGAAAATTTAGGGACAATTAAATACACTGAAGAATATAAGTATTTGGGAATTAAAATTACTAAAGATGGAAAACTAGAAACAGAGATAAGAAACAGGATCAATATAGGAAAGTATGCTATATCTGCCCTAAATGGAATAGTGTGGGACAAACATATCTTCAAAGAAACAAAAAAAAGCTATTTTTAATACAATAATCAGAAGTATTATTACCTACGGAGCTGATGTGTGGGCTTTAAATGCACAAATGAAAAAAAAAATATTCGCCACTGAAATGGACAACTGGAGACGTGCTGCAAGAATATGCAGGAAGGATAAAATCAGAAATTCAAATATAAAAGAAAAATGCAGGTAAAATATTCAATATTAGATTTTATAAAGAAGAAACAATTAAATTGGTACGGACACATTAGAAGGATGGAAGAAGGAAGACTACCTAAGATAATCATGGATTGGGAACCACAGGGAAGGAAAAAGGAGGGTAGACCAAATATTACGTGGATTCAGGGAATCAATGAAACTAAGAGGGAATGGGAAATAGAAGAAGATATATGGATGCACAGACAAGAGTGGAAAAATGTGTTGAAACAAATGTGTAGTTAACTGTGAACATGGGTACCGGAAAAATGTATATTCATTGTAAAAGCCGGAATAATACATAAAAAATATTATTACTGTTATTATTATAATTGTTATTATGATTATTATTATTATTATTATTATTATTATTATTATTATTATTATTACATGGTTTTCTATTTGCCTTGTGAAAAGAAGATATATTTTATATTTAATCTGGTATTGTAGATGAGTTTTCCAAATCACTTCAGAATAGCAGTTGGAGATTCAATGCAATTAACTCATTATTGTACTTAAAACACAAGTTTATTCATATTTAAATAGTACCGTTTAATCACTTCAATTTAATTTACGTCCATAACAGAAGATTAAATATAGATAAACCTTCTAATCACCAAGAAATAATAATATAAATAGGAAAGAAATCTTGTCCATTCTTGGTAAGAAATCTATGTACTCTAAATGAAGGAAGTGCAAGAATAGCACTCTACGGACTCTAATTTCTGAACAAAAATTGCAGATTATACAAACTCACTCAAAGTAAAAGTTATATATAAATTGAATTTCACAGTTTAGTGACTCGAAACCTAGTTTTAGTGTCAAGGAAGGTGTTTCAAATGTGGAGTTTCCATTTAAATCCCATTAACTGCAGAAGAGCAAATTTACAGAATCATGAGTTTCGTTCCTATGACTGTGGGAAGAAAGTAAACATGTTAATGTCATATATGTGTGTGTGTTAAAATTAACAGCGCATCTGAAACGGTATAAATTGTACGGTAATAAAAGGAAAAATATCCAGTAAGCATGGGTTCGCAAACAAATCTTGTGCGAAATTTATTATTGTGAATATGTGGTTATGAGTCGCGACTGATTTCCTGAGATGTAAACAACATATCGAAATTCACTGCAGAGACAAGTCCCATATTGTAACCGGATCCAAGGACACCACCTTTAACTGGTGCGACTGTATAGTATTATTGTAGCCTGTAACATGTAACGTAGTAATTGCATTCCTTGATAGATCAAGCTATGAGTGAATTTTGTGGTTACATAGAATGACAATTAAACTAAAAATCTACGTTTAAAATTAATTTGTACTACTTAGGAAGATGTTTCTTAATGATGTCGTGGCGGCTTGTAATCACACATTTGTAATTGTAGCGTACATGTCTCATTTGCGGACCCATGTTTCTACAACGTTTTTGCTTCCATTATTGTATACTTTTAGTCATTTCAATTTGGATATTAATTTTGATACCCCCAGTATACATAATCAACACTTTTGAAATTCATATTAAAGCACCGTTGAGGTTACGTAAATAAGATGTTAATTACATAATTTTTACCTGGTAAGTCAGTTGTCCTCAACTAAAATTATTAATCTTCTTCAAGTTATTCCAATATGGAGGCCTTTCGAATACAATGTTTCATTTTTCTGCATTTTAACTGGAATTGGTGTTGTATAAGTTGTATACCGGATTCATGTCTGCGAATATATTGTCGTTGAGTAGGTCTTTATTTATTGCTTCTTTTAGGATCTCTATGTCTTTATATATATATATATATATATATATATATATATATATATATATATATTAAAGTATCTACTTATGACATTTTTTACCATCATAATGGATTATCATTTATTATTTCAAACAACATTGTACATATGCTTTTCCATTTGTGCTAACATAAAATTGGTTTTCCGTGAAAGAAAGCATTAATACCTATATGGCTGCTGCTGAATGGACAACCAATTCTTGTAACGGTACATTTTCTGTGGAGAGCTTGGTTGTACATTATGTTGGAGAGTCCTCTTGTTAATACATTAACATTCTAGGGCCTATCTGTCAATGGTATACTTTTGAACAAACCAGAAACCTTCCATCACATCGGGCATATTTACTCGCTTAACACTACGGTGGTACTGCATCTCCATAAATGTAACCTGACCAATAAAATATGGCATTTATGAAATGTTACTAATGATCTAGTTCTGGATAGGCATGAGGTGTAGACAAAATTTGAGGAGTTTAATTGTATAGTGGAAAACTTTAATTAGATATGGCAATTCAGTATCTCTAGTATTAATAAAGATATGCATCTTTATCAATGTGAATTATTGACGGAAATATTCCTGGGCAGAAATATCTCTCTTACACGGCTATTGAAATAAAGAACATTGAAATCCATTGAAACACGTCTCCTGAGGTACTTTTAGGGGCATCTTATCTGGTCTCATACCGTTTGTATGAAATTCTCCACACATGAATAATTTGGCAAATTTCACATCATTAAAATATATCACGCAAATGTTATATATCCGTTATATGACTTAATCAACATGAGTTGTGAAAAATGAAAACGATTGAATACTATTTTTTTCAATACTTTACAGTGTAGTGAATTGAAGAATTGGGGACAAACTTACTGTGGACAATATTAGAAATTAAGCATACTGACATGATACAGGTTTGTTTAGAATGATATCACTTGATATATTTTTGAACACCTCATCAACATCATCTTCCAGGGATTAAGGCTGTTGGCTCGTTCCGGTTTTATGAAAGCTAGGATTGTTAAAATTGTTCAGACCATCTTCTGTGTGGGCGACCAACATTTCTCCTTCCGCGTGGTTTATAATGTAGCAATAATTTTGGAAATCTTCCTTCTGGCATTCCATCAATATGTTCTTTCCAGTCGTTTCTATATTTAATTATTCGGTCTGTAAGTTTGAAAATATTTAGTTCCTTTCTTATATCTTCATTTCTTTTCTTATCCAGCAGAGTATATCCTGCTATATTTCTTAAAAATCGCATCTCAGCTGCTTCCAATATTTGTTCTTGTCTTTTAGTGATCGTCCAATAATCTGATTCATACATCTATACAGGAACAGCCATTACTTTATGAAATTTAATTTTTGTTCCTTTTCTTGTGTTTTTAAGTCCTGCTACCAAAAAAATGTAACTTAGCTTTGTAAATTATTTGATATAGACATACATGCAGTTTTTTTGCAACGGATGTACATCTCTCAAAGTTTTGTTTACATTTATTGCAGATTGTGATTTAAACGGCAATAACGACACCACAGGAAAATGCCTAATGTGTATGGTGGTATGCTGAGTCTGGTAAATCACCAGTACCACATATCCGAATATTATGGCTGTTAACATGTCTACACACGAATAAATTCGCTTCATCAGAGAACATCACCCTCTGCTGGTACACATTGTCTTCGTCAATTGCTTCAGCCTGGAATCAGCAAGTTCCGCACGCCGAGGGAAGTCAGTTGGCAGCGACGCTTGCGTAATTTGCAGCCGCTTATGGAGTATTTTATGAATGGTTGATTTTGGTAAAAGGAGTTCCCGTGAAGCATGACGAACCGATTTTTGAGGTCTGAGTTCAAATGCAAGTTGCCCATTTGATAGTTTCTTGGCTCACACCTGGTCGTCCACTACGTGGCAAGTCCATTATATTGCCAATCGCTAGAAAATCCTCGGCTCATCTAATTATGGATGATTTGGATGGAGGATTTTTTCCATATTGCCAGCGGAAAATTCGCTGAACAGTTACTGGTGATTTACCAGACTCAACATATGACCATACGCATTGAACCTTTTCCTGAGATGTCGTCATTGTTGTTTAAATCACAATCTGCAACAAATGTAAACAAATCTTTGAGAGATGTAGAATTCGTTGCAAAACCAGCATGTCTCTATCTCAAATAGTTTACGAGCTAAGTTACATTGTTCTGGTAGCAGAACTTTGTGAACATCCTGTACTTTAAATAGCAGAGATATATTTAAACTGGCTTACAAATCTCCCACAGATGGAGTAAGTGTCTAACTCTTACAATATATGTGTGTGTGTGCATAAATTTAAGAAGTAAGCAAATATTTTGAGTTAGTTTTGAAATTCACACTGCGCTAAAACAAGGAGGTATATTATCTCAACTGTTATTCAATTTTAAACTAGAGCATGCAATCAATTCTTTAGAGGAAAAATACAGAAATACAGCAGTATTAATAGACTGTTCGTAAATAGTGATGATCTGGTATTATTAACAGATTTGTGTTTTTTATAGTCATAAGACTCTATGTCTCGAAATATCAGCAAAACTGAACATATGGTCACACGAGTAAATACAATTGAACAATGGATGTGAACAGTTATGACAAGCGAGAGAAATTTGAAGATGTGGCCGAATTTAAATATCTATGGATAATAATTACAAACATGAACGACGTGCAGAAGGAAATTAAAAAAAAAAAATATGCCCAACTTAGAAACAAATACTACTAAGCATTATAGGGAGTCTTGTCTCTCAAAAAAGTTCAATCAAAATTAACTTGTGTTCTTCCGTTATATTACATGGATGCGAAATATAAACTCCTAGTTTAGGTGAAGAGAAAGGTAACTAATATTGAAGAATGAGGTTCTTAGGAAACTTTTTTCAACCATAGAGAGGCGAAGACATAAATTAACGAAATATTATTACTAACAATGTCCACCGCTGTGGTCTCGAGGTAGCGAGCTGCCTTGTCACGCAGCGGGCCCGGGTTCGATTCCCGGTCGGGACAGGCTCCTGGTTGAGATTTTTTCGGGGTTTATCCTCACCTGTAAGCCAAATATCAGGGCGCTTAGGGCCCAAAGGTCCCCGAAAATCATCTGGCCATCATTATCATCATCACCTTCACCAGTGTGGAAAGCAACGGGAAACTACCACACCAATAATTCCCTAGTAAAGCTGCAAAGCATAGCATGAAAATGCTATGATTGCAGTGAAAGACCTGTCCTCGACAGAATTACTATGGATGATGCATGGATTAATAATAATAATAACAATAATAATAATAATAATAATAGCTTTATTTTACCTGGCAGAGTTAAGGTCTTGAATACCACTTATCCAGGTTAAAAAATACAAAAATAATTCTTGCATTTAGTTATAATAAAAATAATTATCACATAGCATGTCTACATTATAATAATTGTTTACATAGTATTTTGATTTTAATCTAGATTTAACAAATGAAATATTAAAAAAACAACAAATGAAATATAAAATATACAAGAGAGACAAAAAATGGGGGAAAAGTATATATATAGAATAAATTTAACTCTAGAGAAAAAATAATTATTTGACAACAGTTAACTGTATAAGCGTGACTTAAAGTACCAAAAGTGTGGCAACCCCTTATATCTTGAGGAAGGAATTCCTGGAGCGAGCAGAGGCTATTGTGAAATGAATAGAATAAGAGGAAGTGCTATGAAAAGGGATGGTTATTTGACTGTTATATAGTGACCTGGTGTCAATATTGTGGTGAGAAGAAAACTTCTCAAATCAGGACGCCAGGTAACTAGGAGTGTAGGAATTCAAAAGCATGTAAAGAAGTGACAGAAAGTGCAATTTAGGTCTGTCATTAAGACGTAGCTAAGAGAGGTTATTGAAATGTATCATAACGGCGTCGGCTGATACAAAAATGAATCGAACGCAAACATTATGAACACGCTGCAGTCTCTGCGACATGTCGTAGTTCAGATCATTATATATAACGTCACGATAATCGAAGTATGGCAACACAAGTGTCTACATAATTTTACATAACAGTCAGCTATATTATCTTTAAGGAAAATAAATTTAAAAAAAGTTAAATATCGTAGATTGCGAAGTTCAGGACATGTAGCATGAATGAGGAATGGAAGAGGGGAACTTAAAACTTCTTGTAACGCCCAGCAGGTTGGTGACGAATCAGGTGGGAGAATAACATAATCCATGATATGAGGGATGATTGCATAACATGAGTTCAATACATATATGCATGGAGAGCAGATGTCTGTGCTGCCAATAAACTCCGGGGTCGATAATCCTAACAGATTAGTTACTTAATCCAAAGTCATTCCAGGAGCACTAGAAAAAGGAACAGCTTTTAAATGGAGAAATTCAAATATGGTACACAGGTAGGGCTTCAATAAATCTATTTTAATACATTTCCAAATTACATGCCTTAATTCATATTTTGACTACAACTATTTATTTATTTGTTGGTTTCAAATAACTCGCTTAATTTACCCCAATGTATTTAAGTGTCTTTTATAGATAAGGACTTTCAACATATCATGCAATTTGTAGTAGACTTTCCTATTTTTATTTATTTATTATTTTTGGATACTAATTATCCTTCCTTATTTCAGCCACTCGACTCTGGAATTCCCTTCCCTCGTATATAAGGACTGCCCGACTCAAAAACAGTTTAAAACGAAACTTACTTCATATTTCCGTAGACAATATAATATATAACTGTGTTGCATGTATTATTTTGTTATTCCTTTATATCTTAAACTATTCTTACCAAACCAATTACTTAAACTAATTATAGGTTATTATTATTGTTATTATTATTATTATTATTATTATTATTATTATTATTTATTTAGGAATATTCCACAATACAGTGTTTCTCCTTCAACCCAAAATGATTCGTCGCCAGAGGTTCCTGTATCTTCTTTCCTCGAATCTCTAGCTTCCATACTTCTCTTCGCTCCATCCATCCATCGTTCTCTATAGGCCTGCTTCTTCCACTTCTTCCGTTAGGTTTCCAATTAAGGATCTTCTTTGGTATTCTCTCTTCTTCCATTCTTATGAGGTGTCCATACCATTTCAAACGTTTTACTTCTATTTTTCCTAATATTTTTTTAAAACATGCATAATTTCCCTTATTGTGCTCTTTCTGACCTTATCCCTTCTTGAAATTCTTGTCTATCGCCTCAAAAAATCCATTTCTACTGCTAACAGCTTGTTGGCTTGTTTTCTACTTATTGTCCAGACTTCGGGCCCATATAATAAAATGCTTTGTAACAGAACTTGAAATACAGTTTTCTTTGTTCTGCATATTATATTTCTATTCCAAAGCACTGAATTCAACATACCAATGGTAATTCTTCCATCAAATATTCTTCCTTATATTTCTGTGGTTGAATTCTCACTTTTATCTATAATAATTCCTAAATATTTAAATTTTGAACATTATGTATTCTTCCTGAATTACATTTTAGCTCAGCTGTTGTATCCAATGAAATATATTCTGTTTTATTATAATTTGTCTGTAATCCCCATTTTTTTGTATTCTATCTCTAATTTCCTTAACATGAAAGAAGCGTCATCTGGATCCTGAGAATTCACCACCTGATCATCTGCGAATAGTAAATGGTGGAGGTAATAATAATATTAATAATATTATTACTATTATTACAAATATTATTATTATTATTATTATTATTTTTCTTTCTTTCCCTTGTCAACTTTATATTTTGTAGCCTATATATATTTTGAGGAAGTGGCTGAATTCAAATACCTAGGAACAATAATCACAAATAGGAATGAGATGCATAAAGAAATTAAACATAGGCTCAATTCTGGAAATGCGTGCTATTATGCATTGCAGAGACCCTTGATATCCCAACTCCTTTCAAAAAACGTTAAACTGAAAATATATAAAACTATTATTCTACCAGTTATATTATATGGGTGCGAAACATGGACTCTTACTTTAAGGGAGGAAAGGAGATTACAAGTATTTGAGAATAAAGTACTTAGCAAAATTTTTGGACTAAAGAGAGATGGACAGACAGGTGAATGGAGAAGACTACATAACAATGAACTACATGGTCTTTATAGGAAGCCAGATATAATAAGAACAGTTAAGTCTCGTAGACTGCGATGGGCAGGACATGTTGCACGTATGGGGAATGAAAGACTTGCATGGAAGCTTATTGTAGGAAAGCCAGAGGGAAAACGCCCAGTTGGTAGGCCAAGAATGAGGTGGGAGAATAACATTAACTATGATTTGAGGGAAGTAGATTATACAGGGAATGATTGGAAAGTATTAGCTCAGGATAGGGATGTATGGAGAGCGTATGTCCGCGCGGCCATGAACCTACGGGTTCGATAGTGCCAGTGAGTAAGTAAGTAAGTATATATATATGTATTATTAATCAACATGTACATAATTACTAATTGTTATTAAATGTATAATTTAACCCTGGTGAAGTGGAAGAGAGGACCTTAGATTTTTAACTCTATCAGGTAAAATAAATAAATACAGTCTAAAAAAATATACATAGTCTAACTATATTTTCCGTGGTACACGTATACACAACGATATCATTTTATTAACTTCATAGGCCCGTAAGAAAGCAGATTTCTAACATACTGAAGAAGAATCTGTGGTGGTATGGTATGTGCCCCACTGTGCGTGCGGTGGTTTTCTCATCCTTCACTCTGACAGCATCACATTACAGGGTTTGCGTGTTCTCACATGCGAGTAATCATTTTGCTGCTCTTGAAAAATTTCCTACAAATTAATCAACTTCAGCCAATATGTAAGATTAATTGCTGTTTACTTTTTACACATCCCTGCTCTTATTAATTCTACAAAGTTCAGAGCGTTCAAACAGTTCACTGAGAATACGAACTTCATATAGCACTGATTCATTGTTCAGTGGCTAGCAGTAAATCAAAATTACTTTAAATAAAATATTTGTATTAAATTAACAAATAATGATTTTAGAAACGGTTATCAAATAATTGCTCTGGGACATTAATTTATCATAAGTAATGCCACGAGTGATTTCCAAATTATCGATAAATTCACGACTCACGAAGTGAGGAGTGAATTTATCTAGAGAATTTGGAAATCAAGAGTGGCATTTGTTAGGACTATTTAACGAATAAAATTAAGCTGTTTACTCACAAATCATTATTTAACTGTAGTTATTTTAAAATATTTATATATCTAATGTAAACGGCGATGTTTGAAAACAAATGAGAAACGATAGGTACGCTTCATCTGCTTCTTTTGTTTATCACTGCAACTAGATCATACTATTTCAGAATATTAAAAAGGAGGAGCTTTCTTTAATATGGTAATTATAACACTGATAAATATTTCGTGAAACACGACTCTGATTGGTTGTAAAACAGAAATCATTGAAACGTGATTGGTCATTGACTCCCATTTGGGGCATGAGTTAAATAGTCTACTGAATCTATCTGAGGGTATCGTGTGATGAAGGGAATACAATCTGGAGTAAAACATTATTGGAACTAATGTAAACAACACCTAACAAAGAACTAAGATCAATTTTCAAAGTCCGTCGCTGTGGCGTTATCGGTTGAGTCCCTACCTTCCACTCCGGGGACCCGGATTCGATTCCCGGCGGGGCAAGGGATTTTAAATCTCCACTTCAGACTAGGTGTGCGTCGTGTCATTGTGTTTATATGTGTGAATAAGAAAAAAAGTAAAACATGAATGAAAAACAATGTGAACGAGGGAAAACAATAAAATAAATAATAGTTTTAAAAAACTAAAACAACACGCTATATTAGGAAACCGAACTAAAAAATGAAAAATAATTTTAATTTCCAACACGCTTGGGATAAAATTAAAGTGGTCAACAAAAAAATAATCTCCAATACATTCAGAATAAAACTAGAGTTATTTACAAAAAAATTATTTTACCATCAAAAGCGTGGGGTGCTCTATATCAATTAATATATTTGATAATAAACAGATATTTGCAAACGTAAAGTCTCTAAGAAGAAAATATAAAAACCATAAAAAGCGCCCCACGCTTTTGATGATAATTTTTTTGTTGATAACTCGAGCTTTATTCTAAATATGTTGGAGTTTTTTTTTTGTTGACCACATTAATTTTATCCCAAGCGTGTTGGAAATTACAATTATTTTTCATTTTTTTCGGTTTTCTAATAAAGCGTGTTGTTTTAGTTTTTTAAAACTATTATTATTTATTTTTTTAGTTTGGTTTTCTAATAAAGTGTATTCTTTTAGTTTTAATATTTTACAGAATGAGATAATAATGTAAATATCTTTAAATTCGATACTATTTTAGTATGAGCTAAAAGTAATACTCTACTAAAAAAAATCCTCCGGGCCGGATTTGAACCAGCGACCTATGGATTACTCAAATTATATACCACTACAGTCCACCGCTCTACCAACTGAGCTCTTACAACGATTGAGTAAGCAGTTGATAAGTCCGCAACCTATTATACCGGTTTTTATTGTTTAGAATTTCTGCTGATTATGGCCAGGATTTTAGAAGATTTTAAATGGTTGAAAATCGCGTTGAAAGATTCTGTTACATTTATACAGGTCAAGCTAATACAAAATGTGTAAAAACATTTAATAAATAATGATTTTAGAAATGGTTATCAAACAATCGCTTTGGGACATTAATTTAGCTACTGAATCTCTCTGAAGGTATGGTGTGATGAAGGGTATACAAACTGGAGTAGGCCTGAATTATTAAAAAATGATCGGAGCTATTGTAAGCGACACCTAACAAAGAACTAAGATCAATTTTCAAAGTCCGTCGCTGTGGCATGTCGATAGAGTCCTTACATTCCACTCCGGCGACCCGGGTTCGATTCTCGGCGGGGCAAGGGATTTTAAATCTCCACCTCAGACTAAGTGTGTGTCGTGTCCTTGTGTTTATATGTGTGAATAAGAAAAAAAAGTAAAACAAGAATAAAAACAATGCGAAAGAGAGAAAACAAGAATAAAATACATGAAACGTTAGACGAAAAGTAAACATAAATAAGAATCAATAAATTGTTAGGTAATTGCAGCATTCATAGTAGAAAGGAAACGTAAGTTATACACAATCACAGAAAGAATGTAATGAAGGACTGATTTAAAATGGCTACCAATGACAAGATAGCAACAGATTTCATACACATACCTGTAAAATCGCTATATTATTTCATGTGCACCCGATATATCACAAGTAGATTTACACCCAACAATAAATATTATGGCGTAATCATGGTAACTGGAAAATGCAGGATTGTTCTCTGCAGTCTTTACTTATGTGGTCCTCATTAATGAGAAGACCTGCTGCGCATGCGTATGTTCATGCCAGCGGTGGAAAGTGGATTGGTAATACGAAGAACAACTTATGAAATATGTTAGCATTGCTAAACATAGAATAATAAAGACGTTATATAAATTAAAGCCCTGGGTATTGAGTATATTTCGCAAAACGGGTTATTATACCTCCAGTCACAGCAGAACTGTCGCTGCGTCGCATTGACGTAGATACTAACAGGAACAAATAATAAATGAAGCATTTTCCGAACTTACTTAGAGTATTCCACTGCACTCCTCGACGCCACACACTTACGTGAAGCGAGTACGCAGATCATTCACAAAGGAAGCAGGTCAATGTTCCTCTGTGTCGGTAATAAATAGTGGCATTGATCAATTTTATTTTTATCTCAAATGCTGAAATCTTATCGAATGAAATTCAGCCAATTTCAAGGGGTAAACAATTTGCGTAAATATTTGTGTAATTATTCAAGGGATTAATAATAATAATTATAAGTCATGCAACAAACAAGAGCACAAACAATTAATTTAACAAAAATGTGACATAGAGAATATATGTTGTGAACGAAATTAATGTATTATTATTATTATTATTATTATTATTATTATTATTATTATTATTATTATTATTATTATTAACTGTTTGTGTCCACCGCTGTGGTCTCGAGGTAGCGTGCTGTCTTGTCACGCAGCGGGCCCGGGTTCGATCCCCGGTCGGGGCAGTTTTTCTGGGTGAGGTTTTTATCGGGGTTTTTCCTCATCTGTAAGACAAATGTCAGGAAAACTTTAAGGCCCAAACGGTCCCCGAAATCATATGTCCACCTACAATTCCCTAGCACAGCTCAAAGCATAGCATGAAAATGCTATGATTGCAGTGAAGGACCTGCCTTTGGACAGAATTACTATGGATGGATGGACATTATATTATATGAAATATTTGTACTCATAACCTACAAGTCTATTTTACAAATAAATAATTTACCACTTGTACCGCGCCGTAGCTGAGATGTTAAGGTACGAAAACTTGGCGCAGAGCTATGGGACTTGAGCTGGTTATGGTCTCCGTGGGGAAGCAATTTTCTAATGGAATTTCTGTCAATATTGGACCGGGTCCCATCAAATATTGTGCGAAATATGTGTAGCTACAATAACTAACGGCTCCAGGTTGAGAAAACTAGCTATAACGATTGGGGGATCTGTCATGCTGACAAAATGTCACCCATACACTGGCACGATGATCATCTACAACTATGGATAACACTAGTGGATGTGAGGCCGGCAACTAGCTGGTAGGCCAAGGACCGTTTAGGCCTGTCGCGCCATGTAGTTTAGAGTTTAGTATTATATAAATTTCGAATTAGACAACATTGGGATCAAAGTACCGAGCTTCTCATTCTATGTCTACAATTAATAGTATATGTATATTTATTGTATGATAAGAAAAATAAATGCCTGGAGGGGATTTTAACCCGGAACTCTGAGTCTGTACCTCAGCGAGTTATCCATTACACCACCAAGCGAATCCAATTCAAACACTTATTTTTTTCTTATATCTGTATTATATTCTCCATTATTACTATATGTCGCGAGAACTCGGTCTTCACTGCCATCTAGTAGCTGACTATAACAAAGTAAGCAAATTAAAGAGAATATTTTTACTTTATAGCAGTGACGCTTTATCGATGTTATAATTAAATGTTTAACATTGAGCAATGCAAGCTTAATATGGTATAAGAAAAATAAATGCCTGGACGGGATTCGAACTCGGAACTCTGAGTCATATATATAACAATAACCATGATTTGAGGGAAGTAGATTATACAGGGATGATTGAAAATTATTAAATCAGGGTAGGGATGTGTGGAGAGCTTATACCCACGCGGCCACGAATCTATGGGTTCGAGAGTCCTGTAAATTATTTAGTGTATATATATATGGTCTATATACTTAAATATTTTCGATTTTATCTCTTCCAATAATCAACTTTATAAATTTGAGCTGATTGCGAATTGTGTGAAAATAGTTATTTTTGAAAATATCGAACAATTGTATTGTAATGCAGGATTGGGGAAAGTATTGGTTTTCTGAAAGAAACAGAGCAAAGCTTTGTGGTAGAAATGGATGGCAATGAAAAGTACGAAATGAGTACTGTGGTCTAGAGAAGGGCTCTCTGGGGGCCATTTCAGCAGGACACCGGATTGCGTTTGATTGCAGATTGACATTGCTCGGCAGGAGAGATCAGCTCTTAATGACTTTGTCATTGGCGTGACACTTCTATGTTCTGTGGCGAGCTGGATTTTAGAGTGCTTCTTATACTTAAATGTTTTATTACTAAAACCAAAGTTTCCAGTTTTGTTAGGTATACTATACCTTTTTAAATTAATAATAATACATTCGTTATCTCAGCAAAAATTATGTTTATTCAAGAATTCGTCGACATTTCGATCGTCGTATGTGATATCATTCTCAACACATATATTTTCATTATTGAAATACAATTTTTATTTCGATAATAAGAAAGAATGTCCTGATAATGATCTCACATAAGAAAGTCGAAATGTCGACGAATTCTTGAATAAACCTAACTTCGAGATAACGATTTTACTATTATTATTTAACTACTCTCAAGGAAGAATATAAAGAAATATTCAATATATATGTTCTATCTGCTATTATAGCAATCAGCGATGCTTTAGTGCGATGTTACTAGGCAAAAAAGTATATTCTTTACATTCTAACAGACACAAAACACGTTATCATTACATAAAATAGAGGTTCAATATAACGTAAGATACGCTTTCATGATGATTTCGGAATATAAAAACGTTTGATTTACTTTTTTTTTTTTTTTTTTCCAACGGCCACATTGCTCTTTCTTTAAATATATTTATGCGCAATAAATACATTTTATTAAATATACTAAATATACAACATATACTAGTAGTAACGGGACTTTATTACACTACAAATAATAATATATATATATATATATATATATATATATACAATGTTATTTACAAATATGTGTAGCATGGGCAGTAAGCCGTACGTGCTGTTGAGAGTCCGTTACAATAAAGTAATATTTGGTAACAGTATTAAGAAAAAACAAAAAAATATTACAATTACATAAAGAAAACACAATAATATTACAATTACATAATAATACAATAACATTGTACATTAATTATGTAGAATTATTAAGAATTAATTGTATTGCATTTTGATAACATGTATTTATTCATGAATGAGTGTTGTTCTTATTTTCCGCGTTTTGTCCAGAAATTTACCAACTTTTATCCAATTTTCTGGATTTATCATTAACTCATAGCATGCCAATCTTTCACGGTTTTGAATTTAGAAACCCTTCCGGTAATAACTGACGCCTCCAATATTCTAAATCGTTACATTTTCCTAATATATGTGTATCGTCTTCAAAGCTGCCGCACATTGGATATACACTAAAGTACTCTGAACGTAGATAAAATGTTAGAAAATTAGGTTCAGTAACACGAAGCTCTTAAAATATTCCGTTCGGTTGTGTGTTAAGTTGAGCATATCGTTAGTAAATCTCTACTTTTGTAACTAGGCGTGTAAATAATTATTTCAGATATACTTTGATTTACAAACAAATGAATGAAAATACTCAAACCTCTCAAAATGGCCCTGCTCTAAGAATAAATATTTCACATTTAATTAAAAATTTAATCAGTTATAATATATATGTTACTTCGTGCCTAATAATTTTCTTAAACAATATGCACTTTTTAAATATTCCATAAACATATTTTTCGAAAATTCACATTGCAAACTGCAAGCGCTTTTAGAGGAGAATGTGTTGTTTACGTTTTGCGAGGAACATTGGCCCAGAAATGTATCTTGTGTTGCAGGTATAACAAGTTCCATCAATCATTTACATGTCTCGCGTCTTCTGCTGATAACTGAATAGTAATTGAATGAATAATTACTCAATTAATTAAATTTACACAAGCCTACATTCTCTGATTTATTGGTGAAGACTAATCTCAAGGGAAAATAAAGAAACTTCAAGTTATCTCTCCAAGAATAATTGTTTATACGCAATGTAACCAAACTTCTTCCCTGTACAATTGTCCGATATGGCGACCACCAATCTAGTTGCATACAAGTACCTGTGAATAATGTTCTGATACACTCGTTCCATTACTGGGAAATATAGAAATTCTCTATCATTCCTTATACATTCGACATTGTCATGAAATCAGTGAAAGTTGGATTGTGTAAATGTAATTAATTAAGTCATTAATTGTTATTAAACTATTATCCATTTAATCCCTGCAGACGCGGGAGATGTAAACGAATAATATGATCTTGTACATGCAGCACGAAAATGCAATCTTTCCGGAGAGAAAAGTTTATTCAAAACACTATCTAATCAGTCCCGTCTACAAATCCTAGAAGCTTGTAATGGGAATTCCGTACACCCTGTATAGTTAATACCACATTTAGTGTTAAAAGTCGAAAGGTTATAATATTTTGGTATTAAGATTTTGTAATTCGACTTAATTTGTATTTATTTAATAGCGTACAGGTTTAGCTTATTTGTGATGACTGGGTGGAAGTGAAGATTTTAATTGAGCCTGAATAAGAAAAAGATAACAATACAATAATTAAATAAATATAATTATCATCATTATTTTGTTTTCTAATCATTGAAAACAAGAATTACTGCACGTAGATAATCTACTCGTCCAATATCACTACAGACAGCGGGATAAATGAAAACGTGTTGGTAACATCTTTTAAGTAATCTACTATAGTTGTGTTGAAACACCGTAGCATAATTTATTTGGCCTAAGGCAATACGCTGCAAGCCGAAGGTCGAGTGTTCAATTCCCGGTGATGTTGGAGTTTTAAACGGGCTTAAACCTTCTGGTGGCACCATGACCCTTGGAGTGGCTCAGTATCTTAACTTAAAGAGTACCACATGCTTGTTCTGTGGCTAAAGTCCATTACGCAGTACTGACAACCCAGCTGAGATCTGCTATCGAATTTATAGAAAGTTTTGGGTCCATATTTCGATACCACTAATGGACCTCTTCAGGCTCGTTATGGAACCACTGTACCACTATCTACCTCATATAATTATATTCAAATCCATCAGAATTCATCCGAAAGAGAAAGCGACAGCTGCTTTAATTGTCATATATGCTACATCACACAACTGTCACTTGCAACAGCCATGAAATATTTGAAGTCAAGAATACTTCCCATTTTAACGTAAGAAATACAAATCATATGGACTGACCTCAGCTACGGAGACTTAAACCCTTTGAATAAGTGACAGGAAGATTCCTAAAAGCAGCAATGGGGCTCTCGAAATTTGCTCCATATATACTTTCATAAGTCCACCGCTGTGGTCTCGAGATAGCGTTCTGCCTTGTCACGCAGCGGGCCCGGGTTCGATTCCCGGTCCGGACAGGCTCCTGGGTGACGTTTTTTCGGGCTTTTTCCTCACCTGTAAGAAAAATGTCAGGAAGCTTAGGGCCCAATGATCCCCGAAAATCATCCGGCCATCGTCATCATCCTTATCATTATCATATTCATCCTTCACCGGTGTGGAAAGCAACGGCAAGCTACCATACCTGCAATTCTCTAGTAAAGCTGCAAAGCATAGAATGAAAATGCTATGCTTGCAGTGAAAGACCTGTCCCCGAGCAGAATTACTATGGATGGATACTTGCATATGAATAAGCATGGGAAACGTTCGTCGTGGAAGATCTACGCACATAGTTCCTGCTATCAGCTACTAAACAGGAAGCTACATTAAAGGAGATAAGACAAAAAAAAAGATGATTTACGCAACAGATGCAATGATCAATCCAGACTGGACTGGACCAAACACCAAGATACGCAGTGCACTAAGAAGACTGATAATGCATGTATATCACCACAAAGTCTCCAAATTTTCAAACTATCATGAACCATCAATGGACTGTGTAAGTTCTGTAATAGATCGTGTGCAAGATACTATTTCAATATATGTTTTAAGAGAACAAAATTGTTGCTGGTATACAGCAGAAATCAATTCTAATGCACATTTGTGCGTGCGTTTCCTATTATTATAGGCCTACTTAAATATATTGACTTAAATTTATAAACAATCTTCCTAGTTTCAATTTTTATTTTGAAAATTTCAAGGTTGCAACTAAGCATATAAAATTTATAGAAAATGTTGAACTTTTTAGTAAAAATGGTAACTTTAAAACACGAAAAATAATTTTTGCATTCTCATTTACTAGAAACCGAATAGAAGTCTTTACAATAAATGAAGAAATTTCCACATTCGTCACACATATTATGAAAATCATGTTTATTTATAATAAGAAAGAATTTTCAGAGTAATTTTCCTATACGACGTGTTTCTTCAAAATACATTTCAATCGACATATTTTGAAACGCATGTCTGTATAATATACATACCCCATCAAGTTGGTTGAGAATTAGATAACCTATCACTTGAATTGATTAAATTAGGTTTGAAATGACTGCATTAACACTGAAAATTATGCAAACCAACAATTATAGAATTGTTGGTAGGAACGTTTATAGCCTATAGTAATTCCGGTGTCACGGAGAATATATTCCTGTTATAAAATAAAATAAGTTAAAATATACCTTCTTAGGTAAGAATCGTCGTCCTCAATTTATAAAATATGTATTCTTTATGTCTGTAGACCTTTCAGAACATCCGTTCCATCTTCAGCAGGTCCCTCTTCGCTACAACATCCAGTATGATGGTTAATGCTGCTGGTCCTAATGTGGTGTTATCGTGAGTAAAGCTTCTTCCTGACGATATCGTATAGTGGGTTGTTTAGTATGAGAGTGCTTTCATTTATTAAAAGCTTGTTGTCTATTTGCTTGATAATTCCTAGGTCTTCCAATATGTTGATTTTAGTTGGATTTCCCTCTTTGTATACTATTGTAAGAGTGTCTTCTATTGAGTTCATTCTATGATCGGCGTTTATTATGTGCTTAGCGTAATTAGACTTTCCATATGGGTATAAGAGAGAAATCCAACTAAAATCAACATATTGGAAGACCTGGAAATTATCAAGGAAATAGACAACAAGCTTTTAATAAATGAAAGCACTCTCAGACTAAACAACCCACTATACGATATCGTCAGGAAGAAGCTTTAGTCACGATAACACAACATTAGGACCAGCAGCATGAACCATCATACTGGATGTTGTAGCGAAGAGGGACCTGCTGAAGATGGAACGGATGTTCTGAAAGGTCTACATGCATAAAGAATACATTTTATAAGTTGTGAACGATGGATCTTACCTAAGAAGCTATATTTTAACTTATTTTATTTTATGACTCTCCACCTAAACGATTTTAACAATAAATTTTATTAGTATTTTATATTCCAGTTGTTAAATAGATTGTATTTAGGATCTAAGCGTTCCCCTAAAATCTTCTTACCATCATAGTCATCATATTCGCTATATATAGTATTATATATATATATATATATATATATATATGTGTGTGTGTGTGTGTGTGTGTGTGTGTGTGTTGTGATGTGAGGCCCCAACATCGGGCTGATCACTTATTCGGGGAGATCCTCTATATCCTTGTATGGTCAAGGAAATATGCGTGTGTCCATAGTTTAAAATTCTTTTCCCGACATTTGGTGCAACTAGAAGTACCGGGTGGCGTGGGGCGCATAAAACGTACCCATAAAGTGAGAGTTTAAACTGAGTTAAAAAATAAGTAGTACCGGTATACAAGATTCAATCTTAAAATATAAATAATTGTTTTTTTTTTCTACTGAATTTCATCTAATTCTTGCTTTAAATCAGAACATATCTCTTGAACAAAAACTAGTTGGCGCCCTATGATGCAGATTGTAATCGGGGATCCATGAGAAAGGATAGTAGTCCCACTGTTGGGCGACTTGTGAACAAAAAAGGACTGTAGGATTATAGTCGGGGATATGGTTTTACTTAGGTCCAAGGATCTGGGTTCCTGGACAATTGTGCTCCGGACTAGATGGGTTCAGGTTTCGGTAAAACAATGGACTTAAATCTCGGGAATCCGTGAGGAAAGGATGTTCACTTGGGGAAAACAGTAGGCCCAGTGTAATGTCTTGAAATTGACGATGCACTTTTATTGTCACTTGAATTACATTCGTCGTATTAGACGACGAGTTTGACGAGAAGGCTGTTGGTGGGTCAGAATTAGTAATGGTTGTAACACTCAACCAAGCGATGTAACTTAACTGTACTCTAACTAACTGACTGCTGTACTGACAGCACTGACTGCTGAACTGACAGCACTGACTGCTGAACTGCTGAACTGAACTGACACTAATTTTCGTTAAGTAAAAATATTTATTAATTCCGAGTGGGCCGGCATTAGTCCCTTCCACCAAAAGTCTTATCGTCTCACAAACAGTTTATATGTTATACTAATTTTGATTGGTAAATTTTACCTTAAGGGCGTTATCGTGGGTGTTAAACTTAGAAGTTTGTGGCCTCGTTCCCTCCCTTTAAATTAGTTGCCTCATCATATAAAATTTTCAGGGCTGACCAAATGGAGTGGTCCTAAAGGACGCGGCTATCTACTGTCGGCATCTACCTTACACCGCCAAAGAAGTCACCCGCTGTTAACGACATGTACTAGTTGAAATTAGTTTGGGGATAACTCTTTCCACAGTTACCTAGGGAAATCCAATTGCTAGTTTGTGACTTCCCAGCCTTTTGTAAGAAGTTTTTGGGCTTAGCATTGTTATAGCAAGTTGATAATAGAGCAGTCTTGTAAATCCTCTTGACAAACAAAAGAAACTGCAGACTTTTTCCCCATTGTATAAGGGCTTATGGATCCATTGTATGATGTTTACTAATTTCGTTCGCTACAATAGCAAGGGTCCAGGTCTATGACTGGCACTAATTGCTTTATACTAATGTTTTATTTATTGCTTATCAAATTATTTTGTGGTAGGTTATATCATTTTAATTTTGTTACTATTGGATTCCAATTTTCATTACAATTCGTTTGAATATACATATGCCCTAATTCTGATGATAATTACGGGTTCATAAATTATTCACTTTGATGAAGGTACTTATTTTACTGAAATAAGAGGCTGAGCGAATGACTTGTCACACTCTTAACTGGCACTATCAAACCCGGATATATATGGCCGCTTGGACATAAGCTTTCCATACATCCGAATCGTATGTAACGATTTCCAATATTGTCCTGCATAATATACTTCCCTCAAATAACGATTAGGCCCTAATATGAATTTACCATCTCATAAAGCTGGTCAACATAATTTTTGTCTCATGAGTACCATTAGCTGTACGTAATGCAGTTTTTTATCGTGTTTTCAAATATGTTTTCGGAATTTCTCCATCACCCACCGTTTTTTTTATTTCAATTTCAATTAATGGATTTAAATCATTATTAGGCCGCTGTGGACTAGTGGATATGCTCCTTGCCTCTGGTCCCAAGGGTCGCGGGTTCAAACCCGGCCGAGGTCGATGGATTTTTAGGACGGAAAAATCCAAGGAGTAAGACCTCCGGGAGGGACTCTAAGCCGTGGGTCCCGAGTCTGAAGATTTTCAGGCTCGTAAAAAATCCTTAAGCCTGAATGAAAAGTCCTCTAAGCAAAATTTACCGAACTTTCCCGTCCTAGTACTACCTTGGTTTCCTAGATGTCAGTATGAGGCGGAACGCTGACCACGTACCACTCAAAATGACATCTATACGAAAACAAGTGTAAATAAATTAGTATGGTTCAAATTCTTCCCTGTAGGGGGACAGCCCCTAAATCTCTGTAAAGGGAAAACATAGGCTTACAATACAAATTTTTTAATAAAAGTTTTTTGTCCATTTGTCCACCGAGCGATGAGCACGGGGAACACTTTCATCAGGAGATTTCAGCTATGGAAAATATACATTAGGGCAAATGGAATCCTAATATGCTGGCCGATTATTGTTGGAGCATCAATAAGGACGTCACACAGACGAAATACAGCAGAAAACTGTCATTTCTTACTTTCTAGGTGAGTCCGAATGTTCGAATATTGTGTAGTTACGAATGTAGAAAACATTAACGTGTTTGAAATTATAAAAAGCTGTCTCTCGGAAACCTTGCATGATGGAGAAACCCCGATATCATATTTGCATTCAGGAGAACAAATACTATCAGAATCACATATTTTTCTTTCAGTGTAACTGGCGTAACTAGTGAGTACTCATCATTGGTTTTCCACAAGCCCCTCAATCTTTCCTTAACTGTCCCACATGTCTACACCTCCTCAGTCTACGGAACGTAACTGATATTATTACATCTGGTTTCACATAATTATCATGCAGCTAATGCATTATCTAATTTTACCCATTAACCTGTCTCTCCGTCTCTGTTCTGTAAAATACAAAAAAAAATGTTCTAGAAAGCTTTATTCTCATATCCTTAAAGTAAGAGACCATGTTTAGCAACCATTTATTATTACGGGAGAATAACTGTTTTATATGTGTATTTATTGTCTAAAGAGTGTTAAATCTAAACGAGGAGAAAATATGCTAACATGTCGAGCATATTTGAACATAAATTTGAAACATTATCCGAATTATAACTCATTGCTTCCCAGTTTGAATTGAACTCTTTACACAGTAAACACCGATATATTTTTATTATATTATTTTATGGATGGAGTTGGTAGACAAGAGTCTCTGTAGTACATAATAACATGCATTTCAAGAGTTTAGCAAGCGTTTAATGTTCTCTGAACCACATAGCTTTCCATAATTCTGTTTAATTTTAATGCTAAAAGGACATGCGTATCAATCAAATAAAAGTTAAATTATAACTGGTATATAATTTGTCTAAGACACTATATTCCCTCTCTGACATAATTTTTATGTAATACCGATCCAACTAGTTAATGTCTTCGATTTGGTCCATTTTCTATCTGCATATCGAGACAGTTACATCAAATGGTAACGAAAAATGTTTAATTAATTTACTTAGGAATAAGTCAAACTTAATATTAACTCGAAATACAATATAGAATTGACTCAATGCACCTCTGATCGGACACATGTTGAGATATTGTGTACCTGCATGAACATATTTGTGAAATTGCATTCTTACAGGGCACACTGTGCCTGTACAAACATAATGTATGAAATTCAAGGGTTATGTTAACGTCAAACAGTAATTAATACTGTGTCCCTTTGAGGCATTGTTGAATCATATGTTCTATTTAATTTGTTAATTAATATTGTACTCCCTAACAAAACATCATTATATCATGTTTGAATTTGTGTTCCAAATCTGCTTTAGATGAATTATCTACACAAAATAGCGTGTTTCGATCACATAATGTTATCCATAATTCTAAACAATCAATCGATGGTGTTCGGGTATAGGCTACGGATGTAAGTCATAAAATAAGGTTTCGAGAAAAACAAATTTAAAACTTCACAACTATACTGCAAATCAGAGAATATTTTATTGAGAATACAAAAGACATGAAAATATTATTTTAAATGTCGTCTTAAAGACTACATATTAAGTGGACGAATTAATTAAAATTTAAACAATTTCTAAGCCTAAAACAATAAAACCTAAAGACTTAACCCCTCTTACGCAATGAAATTTGTGACTTATTTTCATTTGCTCTTTCTACACCTAGCAAAAATAATGCAATTGGCTGAACTAATCATTCAAAGTAGAGTACTTTCAATAGCATGTTTACAAATATAACACAAAATAAATGTGCGTTCCTCATTTTAAATACAATCGAATAAATATCATGAAAGAAAATTAATTAAAAAGAACATTATCCTTAAATACAATGTATGTTATAAGATTCACATAAAACAAAGTTCTTACAAAGATCTTAACACTAATATATATGCAGTTTTAATTTTTTCATTCATCACTGTCTTCTGCATGAACATCTTCAATGCTGACTGGAGAGATGTTCCGTCCTGAATAATTGTTAGTTGGAAGTCCCTCATAAAATTTGCGGAATATGTTGGGTACAAGTGGAATCAAGGAAAGAAGATCTTGTTTCTTCCGAAGTGAAATTGGAACTGGCCCTCTGTAGTACTTCGCAGGTAATAGCCGGTTATGACCTTGACCCCATCGAGATAGTGACATTTCTTTAAAGCCTGTACTATCGTCCAATTATCCTTGTAGCACTGTTGACGACTTCACATATCTCAACCATTTGACATTATTCCAGTAAAACGTTCATTCACATCGTTGTTCTTCTTCATATGAAGTACATTTTTCAGAGCTCCGAATATTCCATGAAGTGAGTCTCAGTCATTGGATACACTTTGAAAGGATAAGTTTTCCCCGCATGAACGAACAAGCTGCAACCAACCATGCGGATGATAAACTGGTATAGATGACTTTGTTTTCTTTCTCTCAATGACAGTAAGATCAGAATCACACTCTAGATGAGTGTGAACTGAGATCCGGAACTTGTGGTCTTTTATGTCAATATTATATTTGTTTTTCAATGTTAATATGCATATTGCTACCACGTTTTTATTTTTATTTTGCCCTCCGCATGTGTCAGAGTACATTATTACTCTTTTCACATATGGAGGAAGACTTTCAACATGTCTAGCAATACAAGATGCAACCTGATTGGATCCCCTTCCACCATCCGCTTCGCAACACATATAACAATATGCCTAGTTGGCTGTGCAGTCGTGTACAGTACGATTGAAGGTCCATAATAGCCTCTTATAAAAAGCAACAGAGCTTTCGAGATTAGGTGCTGGCAAACATTGTTGCATGCCAAAAGCAAGTACTACAATACTGTTATCTGACTGGGATAATGTATTATTATTATTAGATTTCGTAATATACGCCTTATCAGTCAATTTGCATCCTGCAAAGTTACTCTCTCGTCTTCTTGTGCCACCTTATTTGTAATGAATACTTGTCACATGTATGGCATGTAGGCCTATCCCTTTTTTGGTGGGTTAATCAACAAATTCTGCTCATGACATAATCTCTCATATACTGTTCGACTGACAACCACATTAGTGCCGCAAGATGGTTTGTATTCAGCATATATTTTAGCTAAAGTATAGTGAGAAGGAATATACTTTTTAGACATCTGACGCCTTGAATAGTGACTTTATAAACTGGTATTGAAAGTATGCGACTCATAGCCTTCTGCATTACTTCTTCAGATATTTTATTTTTAGGAGAGTGCCGTCCCCTGTTGTCAGCAGTTGGTATACCATCAACTCACTTTTCTGACTTATTTGTAACATTAGCTACAAATTTGTTGGTTTCAACGAATGTAAAAAGAAAGCATTTTTTACATATAATATTCATTTCCCCTTCAATCTTCAAATGGTAAATATGTGTTACTGTTCTGTTCTTCTATTTTTCAGGACATCTGTGTTTCTTCTCCTTTCTGTTACTCTTATGCTTACTAAGCTAGATATATATGAAACTCTTTTGGAGTGGACCCCAAGACTCCAGTATTCTTCAAATATTGCAGACCTATCCTCTACAATTCTGCATTTACACTTTATACGACAATCCTCTAACAGCTTCATATTTCTTCCTCTAACTACCTTTCCTCTTTCACTTGCATATCCTTTACCTTTATTTATTTTTTCTTTTCTTTCTCTACGTATTTCACGAGAACGCCCTTTTAAGTTTTCCCTCCTTTTCTTTATCTTTGTATTCTCAACATTTACAAAATCTGTACCTTCGCCCACTTCAATGGCTATTGCTTCTTCCTCATGGTCTCCTCCCATATTACCCTTGGTGTAGAACTGGGGTCTTCATTGAGAACTAACTCTGATATAGATGTTCTCATATATTGGTAATTACATAATTGTTTACTAGTACACAATACCTTTTTTTCAGTGGATTACTTTCTAGAACATCTGAAGAAGAACTGCTTCCATCGTCATTTGGCGAGTAAAGGGGTTCATCATCAGAATCACTTAGGTCCTTCAATTCAGAAAGAACACACGGTGCTGAACTGGAGTCTGAAATTGTAATATATATATATTTAAATTCGGAAATAGAACTTATTAAGTTGAAGTAACAAATTCATGGTAATAAAAGTTAAAAGTATCTTACCTTTCGAATCATGACTCTGTTGAGTATGGCACAAGCTCGTTATTTTTTTCGTCCTCGAACTGTACATAATAATAATGTTGTGTGTTCAGATAAATCTCAACAACTGCCTAAAATAACAAATGTACACAAGGACAGAAAAATAATATAATTGAATTATATTTTTCTGTCATCGTTGGCACAGTAAGACTGTTGCCACATTGCTGCTATACATTGTCATTAATACTAATAATAATAATAATAATAATAATAATAATAATAATAATAATAATAATAAAATAACAATAATAAAAATGATAATAAAATATTAATATTAATAATAATAATAATAATAATAATAATAATAATAATAATAATAATAATAATAATAATAGCAGTATAAAGCACTGAAATGTAGAGGCACCTAGATGGCATTCTAACATTTTCACAATAGAAATCTATTTTAAAACTTATGTAAACAATAATAATAATAATAATATAATTAAGAATATTATTACATTTCTTGTAATAGGATTTAATTCAGTTTCATTGTAATGTGCAAAATGAGATGTCATTTATTTCGCTTTACTCCATAAAAATACAATGCATATAGGATGCTGGAATGTACAGGGATTGATGAATGATATAGACGAAATTCCAAGAGAACTTGAAGATTGAAGAAATCCATCTAATGTGGTATGGGCATTTAATGAGAAGAAGGGACACAGAAACAAACAAACAAGCATTGAAATGGATACCACCTGGAAAAGAGAAACTTAGTATACCAAAGCCAACGTGGATAAAGGTAATTCAAGACTACATGAAGAAGAGAAGTATGAGCAGAAGCAGACAAGAAAGACCAGGAAGTGTGAAAGAAAAAAAAATTGTATACACTTTGGTTGAGGATACCTGTATATATATATATATATATATATATATATATATATATATATATATATAACAAAACCTGTGTATATAACAGTAACAATTCTGAAATAAAATAAATAATGATAATACTAATACTTATTATTATCACTGAAACACAAATATATGAAACATTTAAGGGTCATTCCACTTGAAACCAGAAAATTCTGAACTCGTATCTACAAACGTTTACACAGTTCTTTAATGAAACGTCATTTTGCACTGAACATCTAAACTGAATTTCAGGTCCTAATTTGATATACCGTAATTAACGAATAAAATATATCTTAATTTATCTTATTTTGAAAAACAAACCACTTGTTCAAAGTAGATTTTTCAATCCATAACTACTGCCTGAATTTATAAGATTCACGATGTGTTCCGTTGAGGTTTATTCAAAATTAATATAAAATTATAGAATATTCACCTGAAAGGTCCGTCTCCTCAACTTAATTAATCATTTAACTGTAGCGCTTTCGGTACTTGTCCCATCATCGGCAGGATTCAAAACTGGTGTTTCACTGAAGATCTGGTAGAGGGGGTTGCATGTATTGGGTTCGTTTTCGTTTATCAGGCTGTCGTTGTGAGCTGCTTTCATGATTTCCATCTCTTCGAGTACGTTTATTTTCGCTAATTTTGCCTGAATTTAGAAAGGTGGTCGGTCATACTATGCATAATTTAATCCATTTCATTTGAAAATTGGTACGCTAATATTTAATCTTTATACGGCATAAATTCAATTAATGTACGATTCACGTTTTAACTACTTATGTAAATAAATGATAAAATGTTATTACGTACTATTTATTGATAGATGAAAGGAAACCTCATAATTTAGAATGTTCTTAACAATTCGCATGGAAATAAAATAATGGAAGTTCTAAGCACATGTTTTAGTGCTGCGGAATTGCCTACACATTGATACTAAATACACAGGTTATTTATATAATTTTTACGTGTAATAGACAGGCTAATAATCAAGGCATAGGTTAAGACTCGCGACATGTAGGGACCATTTATTATATTCTCTTTAGCTTTCATAGTCATTTTATTAGTATATTACGATGCGAGGTTGGGAAGTGGTTTTTACAGAATCGAGGAAAACACTTCACAAAAGTGCGTTGTGCATTACTTTTTTCCGCGATGGTGTTTTCACAATAATAAATAAGAGTAAAATAATAACATCTTTGTTGGAAATATTTGCGTTCATTATAAACAACTGACTAACGTTAACAATGTGGGGAATGTTTATTAGTTGAAACTACAGGAGATTATAAGAAAACGTTAGTGATAAATGTCGGGAAGTACGTATTTATTGTTTTATGTTGTTTCAAATAAAGTTAAGTCTGTTTATAATGCAGTGATTTGTTTCGTATAATTTATATTAACACACTACCGTTTGGATATGTTTTGTATATACATTGTATTTAGTATACACAGAGGGCAGTGATTTTAGTTCCCATACGCGTGTTTGTAATAATTACAGTATACTTATTTTATTACAGTATAGTTATTTGGGTTGACAACCCCCAAATGTAGGGAGTTGAACTTTCAATCATGATCGCCATTGCTGCAAGTACGACAAAACGCGCTATCGCGCATAAAAATATGTTTGGTTAAGAAGACTGTTCATTGCTTATAGGAAATCTGATCCAACGGGACTCCCGGCCGTTATCGCTTGCACTCCACTTAGGTTCACAGTGAAACTTAAAGAGATAGTTATATTTTTTAACGGAAACTTACAATTTCTATGATTCCAGTTCCTTACTGTTTGTATCCAGAAATACAAAAATACAATCACAGTATGTACATTAGCAAAAAAAAAAAAAAAAAAAAGAATGAGCGGACTCTTGATCCCAAACATTTCAAGTTTTAACGCACGATTCACACGAGTAAACATTGCAAAGTAGAGCTACAATACGTTCCCCTTCCTTCAATAAAGAGCAATATTTAATGCACAGCAAGCCAGCGACCGCTTAACCTAGTGCCTTATGGCTTGCTTCGTATGATAGAGGTCACAGGTTCGATTTCCGATGAGTTTACTTTTTTATTTTATTCTGGTTGTCCACTCTTAAATAAATGAACTAACTATATTGAACTAGTATTATTATTATTATTATTATTATTATTATTGTTCTTTATCACCTATGGGTTATTATTAGGCAGGGAGGGACCTATATAAACTAACTATTTTAATTCAAGGGTGAAACTTTTTCCTTACTAATAGGCCTACGTAATAAATAAATAGGGCCTACATACATAAATATATGAAGCTATATTGTCTTTTATTACATACAATTATAGCATCATTACTAAATCGTAGTACTGAACACACAATTAAATTTATACCGGTAGCTAAATAGTGTTATGGAGTTCACGAAGGCACGAATATTGCTTTAAATATTGTAAAGTGAACGTATATTACGTAGCGGAATTCAATGTTATATGATGTATTTTGCTGAAATACAAACAAATAACAAAAAAAAAAGGGATTTCAGCGATTTGAAGCCTGACACTCACACGTCCTTAATGTTTTCGTAATTTGATCTAGTCTACTCGAATATCGGAACGTGTCGTCTAAATCCTGATTGTCTCGTTTACTTTTACACTATGCACGAGGATTGAACTTTATTCGAAATGACACAATTTTATCAATATTGTATATGTCGAACACTCGTAAATATATATAATCATATCTCCTTTGCTGCTCTTTAACTATTTAAGAAGATAAAAACCAAATGCAACGTATTTAAAACATTAAACATTGCTTTGTCTCGTGAACCATAGCCTTAGCTCTTCGAGAATGTGCAATATGTCATAACAGGGACTCTGCGTATGGAAGCCGCTCGTTGTTTTTATTTTGAAATCGGTTCACGGTTTTTTTTTAATTTGTGTGAGGGTTCGGGTTTGCTTAGATTAATTTAGGTTAGGTTATGTTGGGTTAGGTTATCTTAGGATAGGTTAAGTTGGTTTAGGTTACGTCAAGTCAGTTTTCCTAATTCAGGTCAGGTTCCTAATTTAAGTCAGGGTTCCTACCGCGGGTCAGCGGTAATAAATCGGTTCGTGGTTCCTAATTCGTTTCAAGATTCGGGTTCGATTAGGTTGAGTTAGGTCAGGTATAATAATTGGGGTCATGTTTCCTAATTTCGGTCAGGGTTCCTAATTCCGGAGTGACCCTAATTCGGATTGAAGCCCCTAATTCGAGCCGGTCCCCTAATTTGTGTCGGTCTCCATAATTCAGGTCGGTGTCCCTAATTCGTGTCGGGGTGCTTAATGGGGGTCGGAATCCGTAAGGCGGGTCAGGGTCTCTAATGCGGGACGATGTCCGTAATATTGGTCGGTATTTCTAATGCGGGTAAGGGCTCCTAAATCGGTGCACGGTTCCTAATTCGTTTCAGGGTTCGGTTTAGTTTATGTTAGGTTAGGTTCAGTTAGATTAGGGTATGTTGGTGAGGTGTGGTTTTGGTGTTTGGTTAAGTTAGATAGATATAAGTTTTTATAGGAGATAAGTTAGGTTCGGTTTTAAGTTCGAATAGGTTCGGTTAAGTTGTTTGTGTTAGATTCGTTTAGTTGTCGGTTCGGTTAGGTTAGGTTCGTTAGGTTGGTTTTAAGTTAGCTTCGGTTGCGAATGGTTAGGTTAGTTTTAGGTTAGTTATGTTCTGTTCGGTTAGGTTCGTTTAATGTAAGAGTCAATATTTCCCATCCATATAGTAGACTATAACTGGATGAATAACGATTTTTATATATTTGCGGTTGAACTATTATGAGGGGGGGCACGCCGTAGCGTAGTGGTTAAGGCACTGAGGCTACCAGCCAGAGTGTCGAGGGTTCAAAGTCCCGTTGGGGGGTCAGGAATTTTAAACTGACCCAAACCCTCTGGTAGGCACTATGCTCAACTGGGGTCGACTCAGCCTCTAACCGAAATTAAGTACCAGACGCTGGTTCTGGGGAAAGGCGCGCCCCGGGCCGCCGTCGTTCGTCTGCGGCCGGCCCGTTCACGCAAGGGCCTCTCTGACAACCGGCGGACATCATTCATTGGACATAAAGTGTCGCATTTGTCTAGAAAAAAGTGGGAGCCTTAACCTCCAACTACCCCAAGGGCCTCCGGGTCTGTTGTGGGATCACTTTACTTTACTTTACTTTACTTTTACTATTATGAGGGAAGTCGGTATAAAATTTACATTTACCAATTTAAATATTGGTCTCTTCGTATTTAAATAAACTTCATTTAGCGTCTTCATTTATTTTTGAATTCATGCACTGTTTATAAATTGCAGTTAATTTTATAAATCTTCTAAGTGAAAGTATAATTTTGTTAATTTAGGATATTTGTTGTGAATTGGACACAATATATAAGCCAGTTATATTATTATTAAAGATTGTTTTATCATTAAGTATAAATCAAATGTTCTAGTTCTTTAGGAGTAAATTGTTTAGGCGTATGGAATGAAGTAGAGACATTTACTGCTGTGTATTAGCATCTAAAAGGTAATTTAATTTTACTACGAGAATTTCATTAATTAAGCAAATGAGAAAATTACATTGATATACCTGAAAAACGTGTCTATCAGACAGGCGTAAATAATGTATTTTTCTAGTGAGGGCAAAAATTAAACTAGTTTTACATAATGAAGAAGGTCATAATTATGAAAGTTAATATATGAGTCTTAATTTTGCCCCTGACTTTTATAATATAAACAAACATCTGAGTATCGGATTATTGCTTCATTTCTTGACTATACTTATTAAGAGAACAATCCATTGACGTAAATGGATATCCGCTTTATGAGATGAACTTGCCCAGCTTCTGGAAGAAGTTGTATAGAGTAAGCCAAATGTTACACAAGGGCAATATATCTGGTACAATAGTGAAAAAAATATATATTATATCCATGCTACAGGTACAATAGTGAAAAAAATATATATTATATCCATGCTACAAAAGAGAAGTCTTCTTGCTTTGCTCCATCACTTTTCCGTATTTCCTCATTCCCTCGGGAGTTAGGCAACAGCTGATATATTTGTGCTCCCGTACAAAGGAATCAGGTTTTATCCCGGGGAAGGAATGTTTCATTCGCATCCGGAATACCAGCTTTACTACTTTAGGGATATCCTTTCTATCTCAGCGATCTTTTATCTTCTCGTCCGCGTGTGCTTTGGTAAATGCTGCAAAGAACTTTACTTTCTTCAGTGGTGGCCCATGGTAATACGATATAGAAACATTACATATCTGAATCCAGTCCTGTTACATATGTCACTTATAATTTCAGTTCTTCTAAAATATTTACGACTACATATTATTAATGAAATATTAAGTTACCTAGATTTTGACAGTGCATTCAAAGAAAGTAAATGTAATTATAATTTAAAATTAGTTTAGAAATGGCCTAAATATATTTTTTAAATTACTAACAACATTTTAATTGTTGTACACTTTTTAACTCATGCCCCAAAATGGGAGTTAATGACCAATCATATTTCAATGGATTTTGTTTTACAACCAATTACAGTTGTGTTCCACCTCACTCTTTACCGAATTCTCTTAACCACCTCCTGCTTTTATCTAATTATATTGCAGTGATTGACTCTACAACATGGCCGCCAGGTGTGAATGAACAAAATGGCAGACAATATTTGACTGCGCTTCAATTGAAGATATAGATGAAATAATCTAACAATCTATGCTTCAAACCACTGAAAAAAAATGAGAAATATATTTGGAACCAGTGCGGAAGTATTTATCAACAACGAAATTACGTATTAACATCAGACACACAAACTAGTTTACTAAAAAATATATCAATAACCTATAATTTAGGTTATAACATACAGTTTGATATGTTTCATTTCTTTCTCTACAAGGGGGTATTTTAACAATATTGCGACCCTATTTGACGTTTCCCACGCCAGATGCCAATAAATAATATTATATGATCTAATTACACTTGATAAACAAATGCAACATGACCACACAATTCTGATGTTTTCAAACATTGCCGTTTACATTAAATATATACATATTTTAAAATAACTATATTTAAATTATGACTTTTGAGTAAAGAGCTAAGTTTTATTCGTTAAATGGTCCTAACGAATGCCACTCTTAATTTCCAAATTCTCTAGATAAATGCACTCGTCACTTCGTAACTTCGTGGACTTATCGATGATTTGGAAATCTCTCGAAATTTTATTTATGATGAATTATTTAATTAGTAGGTTACATTGTTAATGAATTTATTTAAAGTGTGCTGGAATGTGAACGTCTTTCAAATTACGTACATAAAATATGGGCAAGTTTATATCCAAAACAATTAAAAAGTAAGGATATAGGTTGTTGCTTACAGGCACAATAATTTCTTGGAAATGAAATTGTTTTCATCTGTATTGTAACCTATAATTTCAAATCAGAGTACACAAAACATTTTAAAATTATTAAAGTATTAGCAAAGAGAACAAAAATTCTCACATGAATATCTTAAAATGGAAAGTCTTAACAAAATTATATTAATTGTTTTTAGG
Source organism: Diploptera punctata (assembly GCA_030220185.1). Lineage (NCBI taxonomy): Eukaryota > Metazoa > Arthropoda > Insecta > Blattodea > Blaberidae > Diploptera > Diploptera punctata. The sequence continues at coordinate 1,607,735 of JASPKZ010001241.1, read as the reverse complement.
TGCTGTAAACAATTTAACATGCATAATTAGAGATTATTTAAGAATTTTAAACAAGGTAACAAAATAAAAACATTCCTCGCATTATTCATTATATACCAGAAAAAAATAAAATTATTATTATAGTTTTACAAAATAAAATATCGTAAGTAATATCACGAGTGATTTCCAAATTATGTAGAGGATTTGGAAATCAAGAGTGGCATTTTTTAGGACTATTTAACAAATAAAATTAAGTTTGTTTGCAATTCCTTGTACGTTCCAAAATCCAATATTCATTAACCTTTTTACTCTAGTTCGTTGTAGGTAATTCCGTCCGGCATTCTATTGATTGAAGGAGAAACACTGCATTGTGGTATATTTCTAAATAAAAAAATAAGCTGTTTACTGAAAAATCATTATTTAAATATCCATCCACAGTAATTCTGCCCGAGGGCAGGTCTTTCACTGCAATCATTGCACTTTCATGATATGCTTTGGAGGTTTACTAGGGAATTATGGAAACCGGCGAAGGATGGTGAATATTGTGATAATGATAAGGATGATGATGATGGCTGCATGATTTTCGGGGACCGTTGGGCCCAAAACTTCCCGATTTTTGTCTTAAAGGCGAGGAAAACCCACGTAAAAACCTCACCCAGGAGCCTGTCCCGACCGGGAATCTATCCCGGACTCGCTGCGTAACAAGGCAGCTCGGTACCTCGAGACCACAGCGGTAAATACCGGTATTTAAATATTTATATATTTAATATAAATGGCGATGTCTGAAAAAAAATAAGATAGGTTTGGTTATGTTTCATTCCTTTATTCATTGCAACTTGATCATATTAATTATTGCTAAATAGGAATGCAATCAGCGATAACCCACTGGAACGCAATATTGTAAGAATGCACTCCAGAGGAGAACAAATAAAACACGTCTAACATTATATTATAACCAACATTATAGATTAATTAATTTTTTTAGTAAACAATTCGTTAAAGTAATTATTTAAAAACAAAATTTTGAACGCACAATTATCTAATGTGTAGTTCGAAGGAATAACTTCGTTATTTGCTATATTTAATGCATTTGTTGGAGAGTCTTTCACTGTTAAATAATGATCGGACCTGTTCAGACTATTAAAAGGGAGAAGCGTTCCTTATCACAAAAGCAGCAGCTGCTAAAGAGAAATCGATAAAGAGCGAGTTGTACAACAAAATCATCGAAACGTGATTGGTCAAAATTTCACTCATTTGTCATTAGTTGTCCATTTAAATTAGGGCATATATAATTTATTTTTGTGCAAGGCCATGTATTTAGTTTCGTTGATGTTTACTTCAAGTCCGAATATCGTAGTCTGGTAACATACTAATTAGAGAATCTGCTGCTGTGTACAGGGAAATTGAATCTTAATCTTAATTCTATACAGATCGATCAGTATAGCATTGGACAGCAGACGCGGGATTTGTGCTGTGCGGTGACGAAGGCTTACACGTGCAGACACGGGACTTTAAATGTGCGCAGACTCAGCAGTATACAAGCACATCCTACGCATTCACGATCGCAGTCGGGTTGTATGCTTCATTTGAAGTGAAAAATGACTAATGAAAAAGTAAAGCGTTCTTTATAAAATATGAGTTTATAAATGCAACAAAGTTGCATAATACTCGTAAATATAATATGTTGTATTAATATAAGAATAGAGTAGGTTTCGATATAAATCTGGTTACCATATTTAGACAAATGTGATTACTAAATTGTTAATAAAACACTCACAATCACTCTAATGTGGCAAATGAAGTGTTAATATGTTATATTTTAAAATCCAATATTTAAATATAAATAAACAATTATAGCCTCGAGAGCATCAACATTGTATAGGAGAGAAATTAATTTACGAAAATGTAACATTTCACAACTCACTATTTATTTATTTGAATTCATCTATAGTGGATCATGTCAATATTCAACTTTAAACTGACTTCATGTTTTGCAATTAATATTAACAAAAAAACTAATTATTTAATGATATGTCCTCTATTAATATATTGAAAATTTTGTAATTACTACATAAACAGTTATAATTAATCTACGTTTTGAGAAAGACAAATATATAACATATGAGATGTGTACAATTTAACTCAAACAATTATTCAACCATAAAACTAAAACTAATTTATGAGTTCTTACTTTAAATTCAAATACTTGGTGAGAATTCCTCTGCTATTCACAATTTCTTGTAATTTCTTGGGATAGTTCTGACATTTTTCTTGTACGTCTTCTGGTGATCATCTTCCATTTTTCACATAATGCTTTCTTCAGGGTGTCTTTCAAAACGCGATTTCCCACTCCTTCATCCAAATAATATGCCTGATATGTCTGTTTCAAATGATACCCGACAATAGAAGTAGAGTTTGTATCCAATGAGAGGTACTCTACAGCAGCCTCAATTTTATATTGAGGTCCGTATGTTTGGCGACTTTTTGTGAGTGAAGATTATTAAGACTGGTTCGACTATATTCTTAAAAGACGTGTGACTTTGTAAACGATAAATACAGTCTGCTGTCCATTAAACAAAATTCCTTTACACCATTAACACTCATTAAGGCCAATTATGTACAGATCCTCCACCATGCTTAATCGTGGCTGTGAGATTTGTCCACTAAATTCTGCTTTCTATTTTCGTTACATTTCTGTGCGTCCATCTAATTTCACAAGGTTAAATTCATTTCATTAATTAACTAAAAAAGTTCCACCAGCAATCATTAATGTGACATTTATACCCTTTAGTAGAGTGCCGTCCATTTCTTATATTAATCACGATTACGCATTATTTTTCATTGGGCTGTGAAACCATTATGCCCGTTTTCATGAAGAGCATTTCGTGTGAATTGTGCACTAACAAAGTTTCATATTTACTTTCTACTTTAGCCCTAACCTTCCGATTACTTAATTTCACGTTTTTTCTTCCATTTTCTAAAAATCAAGTGCTTTTGTGCCCGAGTCAAAATTGGACGATCGTACTAGCTACTTTGTTTATATTTTTGTTAACTTAAACAGGTATATGTTTCTAACTCTATTCATGGGCCTGTTCAGCATATCAAGTAATTCTATGAACGAAATTTTGTATATGAAATTAGCTTTAATGTTTAGTTTTTAAATGTGTCACATTTGTTCGATGTTCATACAGTATCATCATCCAGGGATTAAGCCTGTTGGCTCGTTCCGGTTTCATGAAAGCTAGAATTGATAAAATTGTTCAGACCTTCTTCTGTGTGGGCGTCCAATATTTCTCTTGAATGGTAATAACAACCTTTCTCAAGCATAACTACATCCCAACTGAACAGGTTCGGAAAGAGCTAGTGTAGGTGAATTCAAGATCAATCACAACTGAATTCTTGTTTAAAACAAAAATTTATATGCCTTAAAATAACTCGTTTGTAAGCAAACGAACATTTTTTCCACGTGTTATATATACTTAGAAGAACAGTTATTGTATTAATTATATAGTCATGAAATGTTACGAATTAACTCTTGGTTAATTGAATGACAAATACATAAAATGTTCTTGGCGATTGAGAGTTGAATGCGTGCTTTACTCACTGTATGTACAATAGGGTTATAACTTTTTGGACTTTTGTGAAATAATATATTTCCCGTTCAATGAATGGGTGAACGTTTGCTTAAAATCATTGAAAAATGCCTCAATTTCACTGAACGTCAAGAAAAAGTAACCCCCAAATTAATATTAAATATTGATATATAAACCTTTTCCTGAAGCTCAGTGAAATGAAGGTCTTTTTTAATGGTTTTAAGTACAAATTCACCCATTTATTGCACAAGAAATATTTTACAATTTTACAACAATACGACCCACTTCATTCTATCTTCACTTCTCGCAAACTGGAATTCTCTACCACAGTAAATGAGTGGCTGCCGGACAATTGGGTATCGTTTAAAACAAATCCTAAATTTATTTGCTCTAAAACCGCTCGACTTCATTATTACCCCAGTGTAAAGGTACATACATTAATTGGTGTTTCCTCGTATAATTTAGCATTTTTTATATTATTAATATTATTATGATCATTATTATTATTTTATTATCATTATCATTGTAAGTATTATTATTGGTTATTATCGTATAAAATGTTTGTTTCTACATGAAATTTACATTGCTACATTTAATGGTATCTTAAACTGTTTATAATTAGTATAGTGGTATTTCTATATTTTTCAAATATTTTTTATTTGTATTTGTACTGGTTGATTGGAAGAGCAGGCCTTATGGCCTTAACTCTGCCAGAAACTAAAAAACATTATTATTACTATTACCACTATTATGAGTTACTATTACCACTTATTATTACTATTACCACTATTATTACTTTACCACTATTTATTACTATATTATTATTATTATTTATTATTACTATTATTATTATTACTATTATTATTATTACTATTATTATTATTACTATTATTATTATTACTATTATTATTATTACTATTATTATTATTACTATTATATTATTACTATTATTACTATTACTATTATTACTATTACTATTATTACTATTACTATTATTATTATTACTATTATTATTATTACTATTATTATTATTACTATTATTATTATTACTATTATTACTATTATTATTATTATTATTATTATTATTATTATTATTATTATTATTATTATTATTATTATTATTATTATTATTATTATTGCGCAGGAAATATTTTATTTCACAAAAGTCCAAAAATGTGTAATCCTAGAGGGTTATAACTTTTTGACTGTTTGTTGAAGTAAAATATTTCCTGTACAATGAATGGATGAACTTTTACTTAAAACCATTGAAAAAGGCCTTCATTTCACTGAGCTTCAAGAAAAGATCACCCTCAAATCAATATTAAATATTGATATATAAATATATTTGGGATGTTGCACATATGGGGAATAAAAGACTTGCTTGGAAGCTTCTTGTAGGAAAGCCAGAGGGAAAACGCCCAGTTGGTAGACCAAGAATGAGGTGGGAGAATAACATTAACTATGATTTGAGGGAAGTAGATTACACATGAAATGATTGGAAAGCATTAGCTCAGGATAGGGATGTATGGAGAGCTTGTGTCCGCGCGGCCATGAACCTGCGGCTTCGATAGTTCCAGTGAGTAAGTAAATAAGTAAGTAAGTAAATATATTTGGGGTGACCGTTTCTTCAAGGTCAGCGAAATGAAGATCTTTTTCAATGGTTTTTAAGTAAAAGTTCATCCATCCATCCATCGCACAGGAAATATTTTATTTCACAAAAGTTCAAGAAGTTATAACCCTAATATACAACCAATGCACCTTCCTACAATTCATAAAGATAATTTTTAATTACGATGAAAACGAAGTAAACGGAAAAAATATTTGCTAACAAAAATAGCCTATAGAAATATTATGTTGGCCATTTTTATTCCGTGCTTTCTCCCCGTTTTTAATTTTCCACGAACGTCTTCTGGCTACAAGCGGCAGAGCATTCATTTTCATTTTATTTGAGATCGTAATTTTATTATTTGAACAGAATTGGAATCTATGTGTTGTGTTTTCCTTTGTGCTTTCAGCTATATACAGTTCGCAATAAATAAAACAGCATGCACTTACAATGTTGAAACTGGCAGTGTATTACATCATGTCCACAAAACTAAGTTCGCTTGACAGCAATTAAATCGCTTTTCATAAAAATACAATTGTTCCAACATCTGGTCCGTGTAATTCATCGAGGTCGCACTTGGTTATCGTTGAGATAAGTTCTGATTCAAGAAATATACAGTATAGGTTTGATTATCGTAATTATCCAACATTAAAAAGGCTTTAAAATATATTTGGAAATGTTTAACTTATTCAGAAAATTAAAATAGTTGTTTTACTTTTAAATTATTAATGGCAGAGCGCCCATAAATTACAGAATGAACGAAAAAAAAATATAAAGATACGGGACTAAAATTGGTATTATATGTATGGAAACTAATTAAAATTTCTAAATAATCTTAACCTTAAAAACACTCCTGTCAAATTTAAAATAAGATTAATTAAATAGAAATAAAACTTCGTTTTTTTTATTTTTATATTTATTAAGATATAATTCAGTGACAGCTTGTTTCGGTACACTGTACCTTCTTCAGACATGTTAACGATCAATTTTTACAATGACTGCCATATGGCGTTGAAATATTTTATTTTATTATATCCCATGTATGAAAATCCTTTTTTTACCTCCCTGTATATAAGGGTTATAATTATTTATCATTATGAAGTAAATTAACGTAAAACAGTAGAACAAAGACAAATACATAATATTATAATACAGATGAACCGAGTAAAATTAAACTATACTTGAGAATAATAGTATATTACGATCCGAGGTTAGGAAGTGATTTTACAGAATCGAGGAATCTTTAAGAACCGAGCGAAAGCGAGGTTTTAATTTCCGAGATTCTGTAAAATACTTCACAAACGTGCATTGAACATTCTTTTTTTGCGCGATGGTGTTTTCAAAATAATGAATACTAGCAAAATAATATCTTTGTGAAAATATTTGCGTCCATTATAAACAATTGACTAACATTAACAGAGCGGACAATTTTTATTAGTTGAAATTACAGGATGCCATAAGACGAATTAATAATAAAATGGCGGCAAGTTTGTATTTATTGTTTTATATTGTTTCAAATAAAGTTAGGTTTATTTAAAATGTAGTGATTTGTTTCGTATAATGTATATTAACACTACCTTTTAAATATTTTTGTATATATATTGTACGTAGTATACATAGAGAGCAGTGGTTTTACTTCCCACACGCCTTTTATAACATTTAATATTACAGTATAGTTCTTTTATTACAGTATAGGTATTTAGAGTCCCGCGCCGTAGCCGAGCGGTTAAGTTAGGAAGCCTTGGCGCAGAGCTACGGGACTTGCGCTGGTTCGAGTCTCCATGGGGGAAGAAATTTTCTCATGGTATTTCGGCCAGTATGGGACCGGTGCCCATCCAGCATCGTGAGGCAATTGGGTAGCTACAATAAGTAGCGGCTCCAGGTTGAGAAACCAGCTATAACGGCTGGAGGACTCGACATGCTAACCACATGTCACCCCTACACTGGCTGTTGATCATCTACCTCTGTGATTGACACATGTGGATGTGAAGGGCCAGCAGCCGGCTGGTAAAAGGGCAACCGCTGAAGAGTGGAAAGACCCTCAATCGAATCGGATCGGTATTTAGATTGGCCATCTCAAAATGTAGGAAGTTAAATTTTCAATCATGGTCGTCATTGCGGTAAGTATGACAAAACGAACTATCGCGCAAAAACACAATTTACAAGAGAAAATAAATAATTTTACTTTTTTGTTGTTGTTGAGAATATGATAAAGAGCACTGGAATAATCTTTTTCATTAAAATTCAAATACGTTTCAAATTTGAAACACTGAAACCACAACATTGGACAATAGAATATAATATGTTTACATTTAACAATGATTTTATCTCCCAGGATGCAGAACATTTAGAAATTGAGTTTCAACACAATCAAATGAAACGTAAAATTGAGTTAAATGTTTTGATTTCCGGGAACACTTTATTTAATGTAATTAAATTTAATCTAACACATTAGTATTCATGAGATCCGTTTATTAATGCATCAAATTCTGGTATTCTAAATTGATTTGTCTAATGTCAAATAATTGTTCTGATAAAACAGTATACTGCTATATTAATAACCTTATCAACATTTAATATATTGCGTCATAAAATGCACTGAAGCTCTATTTAAATTAATTTACATAGAGAATAACTAAATTGTATAATTGTATGGACTGATGTAACACAATCAACACACTGAATACTAATAAAATGGGAAAGGTCGTAAAAGAATTACTTAATTTTCACTATTCATCGCTCTTCGGTGACGGCTCCGTAACGCTCGCATCTCATCGCTGGGGTCCCGAGATCGAGTCTCGGTAACCCCAAGTGGGTTTGGTGGTGGACTGAACGGAGCTTGAGTAGTTTTTCTCGCGGTTTCTCACGTTTTTCCCTGCCACAAATTCCATACCACTATTTCTCCATTTTTATCTCCATTCATTTCGTTTGATTTCATTCATCCGCCCTAGTGATGGTGTGTCAGGAGTGGTCGGAGGGCACTCTTGTATTTTACAGACCTCTATAAATAGAGGCTTCATCTCATCTCATTCCTCTACTCGACCGTGAGTTGGACACGAGTTGAGTCTATATATATATATATATATATATAATATATATGTGTGTATATATATATATATATATATATATATATCATCATCATCATCCGGTATCATGGCAGCTGTCTTTCGGAAACCAAACGCCATTCCTCTCTGTCCATCCATTAATTTTCCTCCATCCATCCATAGTAATTCTGTCCGAAGGCAGGTCCTTCACTGCAATCATAGCAATTTCATGCTATGCTTACAGCTTTACTAGGGAATTGTGTAGGTGTGGTAGCTTCCCGTTGCTTTCCACACCGGTGAAGGATGATGATGATAATGATAATGGTAAGGATGATAATGATAAGGATGATGGCCATATGATTTCGGGGACCGTTTGGGCCTTAAAGTTTTCCTGACATTTGTCTTACAGGTGAGGAAAAACCCCGATAAAAACCTCACCCAGAAAAACTGCCCCGACCGGGGATCGAACCCGGGCCTCGAGACCACAGCGGTGGAATTTTCCTCCAATCCTCTGATATTCATAGCTGCTTCTACCCCTTCTATCAAGTTTTCTTCGGTCTTCGTCTCTTCCTCCTTTCTATTGGGATCCATTCCATAACAATTTTAGGCAGTCTTTGCTCTGGCATTCTTTTCACATGGCCATACCATTGTAATCTTTTCTTTTCTATAATGTCTATGATGTCCGGCTCTTCTTGTACACCCATAATTTCCCTTATTTCTTTATTTCGTATTCTATCCATTCTAGATTTTCCAGTTGATCTTCTTAAAACATCCATTTCTGTACTCAAAATTCTTTTCATTTCCCTGGTAGGAATTTGCCATTCTTCAGCACTATATGTTAAAAATGCTCTGAATTAGGGTTTGATATATTTATAATTTTCTAATTTTTGTAATAGTTTTGTATATATATATACGCTGTTCGGTAATATGATGCAATGACTGCACGCTGTTCGGTAATATGATGCAATGACTGCACGCTGTTCGGTAATATGATGCAATGACTGCACGCTGTTCGGTAATATGATGCAATGACTGCACGCTGTTCGGTAATATGATGCAATGACTGCACGCTGTTCGGTAATATGATGCAATGACTGCACGCTGTTCGGTAATATGATGCAATGACTGCACGCTGTTCGGTAATATGATGCAATGACTGCACGCTGTTCGGTAATATGATGCAATGACTGCACGCTGTTCGGTAATATGATGCAATGACTGCACGCTGTTCGGTAATATGATGCAATGACTGCACGCTGTTCGGTAATATGATGCAATGACTGCACGCTGTTCGGTAATATGATGCAATGACTGCACGCTGTTCGGTAATATGATGCAATGACTGCACGCTGTTCGGTAAATATGATGCAATGACTGCACGCTGTTCGGTAATATGATGCAATGACTGCACGCTGTTCGGTAATATGATGCAATGACTGCTCTGTTTGGAACCGACTAAACGTATCCGTGCACTTAGAATTAATATTACATTACCGTAAAAATTCAAGTAATTTTCGAAAGTTTTTAAATCAGTTGGTAAACATTTATTACAAATCACGCTATTGCCGTTGTTGTAATCTTTAACGTGTTACCCTATGCCAGCTATATTTGGTTCCCAAACACGGAAGGTGAGCAAGCTCAATAGGCAGAACACAGCAAGATAATTAGATCGCCTCATTACTCATTACAAATATACATGATCAACATATGACAAATATCACTCTGTTAAATGTTGGACGAATTTTTATCGTCCACTCATCCTAATGATAATAACTTGATTTAGTTTATTTAATTAGATGTAATATTTGCAGTCGGCCGCGGTGGACTAGTGGTTATGCTCCTTGCCTCTGGTCCCGAGGGTCGCGGGTTCAAACCCGACCGAGGTCGATGGACTTTTTTAGGACAGGAAAATCCAAGGAGCAAGTCCTCCGGGAGGGACTTTAAGCCGTGGGTCCCGAGTCTTAAGATTTTCAGGCTCGTAAAATTCCTTAAGCCTGAATGAAAAGGACTCTAAGCAAACTTTTCCCGTCCTATTACTACCTTGGTTTCCTAGATGTCAGTATGAGGCGGAACGCTGACCACGGACCACTCAAAATGACATCTATACGAAAACAAGTGTAACTAAATTAGTATGGTTCAAATTCTTCCCTGTAGGGGGAGAGCGCCTAAATTTCTGTAAAGGGAAAATTTAAGCTTAAAATACAAAAAAATAATAATATTTGCATTTTAACAAGCAGTATATATGTTATAAATTTCGCTCTTACACACAATACAAGGAGTCTAAAAAGTCGGGCCTCATGCTATTAACATTCCAGTGGTAGATTCTCGATACGCAGTTATGCTATGTAACAAGGTTGTTCCCCAATATTGCATCACTTAATGAATCAGCATTATTCGAAGTTTGGTATCATCATCATTATCCATCTCTTTTATGTGGGAGGTATTTATTAAATATTAATTTTCTTATTGGACGTCTCAATATTTTTCACACGGCTCTGATGGTTTCGGAGCTACCAACTTAAACACTTATTTTATCGGACCTTCCAGAAGGTACCGCCGCCAACTGTTTAAATGCGTAGTAATTGTCTTAGTCTCTTTAGTCAAGTCGAAACCATGTCAGTAACCACTTCTCGCTCGCTCAGTCCGAAAGCACGTAAAAATTCAAAATTACAAATTACGTAATGCAAGTGACATAGTTTAATATAAATTATTTTGATTAATGGAACGGGAAGTTTAATAATATGTGAATCTAAATTGTGATTATGTGAACTGCGGTTTTTGTTTGTTTTTATAACGTAATAAATGATGTTTTATTTTCAACATATGGATTTATTTTATAATAATTATACGGTCCTCCGCGTTTCTGGCAATTCAACCGACTTCTGAACTGAGGCCGGCCCCAACAAATGTAAAAAAGATATTAACATAATGCTATTCTGGAAAATTTGTTTGTCGAAATCGGTAGTCTATAGCGTATAGTGAGTGGAAGCAGAATTGGCCCTAACGTACTTACGTACAAGGACTGATTAGTATAACACATTGCTCAAATTATCATCTTCATCATTATCCATGCACGTATTAGACTATGTGACCTGTTACGGTCTCAAAGGCGAATTTCTTGGACGTCGTAGCGTTCTTTTGTCTTGAGGATAGTAACAAAACACAGCATTTGGAATTCTGCGAGATGACATTCGTTAAAAATGAGCTTTGAAGTTATTCTCGGGTTCTGTATATGATGTAGAATAGGTTTTGCACCCAATTCTTCAATAATTTCATTTATTTTACGATCCCACTTTGTATAGTCTGCTGTACAGTGCAGTTATCTAATTTAATTAGCTACATTGCTAGAATATGTGATACAATTAAAGAAAATCTATGTAGACTATCAGCTTTCATTTTGTCTGAAGAGCTGGATTCAGATCTGTCTAAACACTTGCCTAAATAATTGATCTACATATAATTATTTTTCTGCTCACTTAGATATTATAACTGACCGTACCTAATTAGAAGTCGCTGATTTCAAATATCTACTTAGAAAGTCTCCGCCACGTCACAATTTTTCACGAGTCACAATTAAAATAAATTGCAACAAAATTCTTATTTTCTAGAATTCAAGCTGCAAGCTAAGAGCCTTAGTCAGATACAAACTGATTCATGTAACAATAAAAAAATAACAGTGCAGACGCAGTACAGAATTTCCCTAGTTAGTATGAAAATTTAACTTCTTTGATTTTCCGGAGTAGCTGGAATCAGGAATATCACGCTCCAACCACCAACAGTAGTCAGCAATCATATGAATATTCCTTCTGCCTTAATATATGTTTCCTATGGTCTTAATATCTTTGTGGAAGCGCTCCCCTGCCCTTCGCTTACTTCGCCAAGATAAGGGAATTGTATTCATATGACTATGCAGAAAATGCAGATTCATACTCATATTTGCTCCCAATATCTGGTATGTTGACACTAATATTTCATCTAGGGCTTCATAATTGTCTGCCTTGAAGTTGCCAAGAAAATTCTTTACAACATCAGAAATTGCACACCAAGCATTCTTCTCAACGGAGTTCATGGTTCTTAAAAATCCTTCATCATTCATAAGAAGTCTTCTTTGAAGACCAGCAAAAATACAAGCTTTTAGCTTTTCATGTATCAATACAGCGAATTTAGTGAAGATGTAGTTGAAGCAAGTATCGTCATTATCCAGGGCCTTTATATACTGCTTAATTAGACCCAACTTTATATGCAGTGGTTAATAAATTTTTCTTGGGATCAAGAAGGGGTTCATGCTTGATATTCTTGTCGCCAACTTGGAATAGTATCCTGGCAGACCAATCGTTTATTTCCTAATATTCTTTCCTCGAACGACTGCCCCATAGACACATGTAGGATGGGTATTTTGTATATCTTGCTTGTTGACCCAACAGAATCGATTTTACCTTCCGCTCACCACTCATAATCCAGAGATGATTACTGTATTTTAACTTGTGAAGAAGTAAACCATAGTTTTGTACGATTTTTCAGTGTTATGGAGTTACCAATTGGAATGGATGCTAATTTATTGCCATTATATATCTGTATATATTTCAGATTTCTCTTCGAACTTTCAATGAACAGCCTCCATTCCTATGAAATATATTTACACCCCACAGCTTCAATTAATAATTTTACATTGATGCAGTATAGGCCTACTAGCTGCTCGTTCATTTCAAAATATTATTGGTAAGTGATTTTGTCTCTTTCGATACATGGCGACGGTTCTGGGGTCTAACACATTATTCACCTTTAATCGAGACACACGTAATTCTGCTGAGAATTTTGGCATATCAAGACCTAGCACAAGATCGTTTAACTGAGCTTGAGTGAACGATATGAACATCTTCTCTCCCTCATCAGAGAACACATAATTTTCATTGTCACTGTCTTGTGTTGAAGGTACACTACTTTCCGCGTCACTGGAACTTACGAATGTGGTGAAAGTAGGGATCGGAATGCCACTTCTACGTGCTTCAAGTCTTATAGCTGGCCGCAGGTTAGGATACTCAGTTGTATGTTTAGACTTCATGTTAAAGCCTGATACATCAACCATAAAAAATAGCAGTCATCCACATAATCCTGTGCTCTTGCCATGCCATTGGAACTCCAAAACGTTGGTCCAATGCCTGAGATTTTCAACACAGTCCTACACACTTTATGCGGCTCCCATCGTTTGTCCTGGCCCCAGTCTTAATACCAAAATATGCGTGTTAAGTCTTTATAACAAAGTCTGATATATATGTTCTTTGTTTTGGCAGTGTATAACTACCACAGATATAACATAATTTATCTGCGTTATTTTTACACTTCCGATGAATGACATGACCAGGCAAAATGGTTATGGTTTTTGGATTTCCCATTCCCAAATTAATAGGGATTAATTCGCAATTTCCAATCAGCAAATTTGACGTAGGCCAATAATATTAATCACATGGAATGCGCACAATGTGAAATCTGAGAAACGAAATAGTTTCACTACATGTAGATTTGTAATTGTATGTGATATTTACTCTAAGTTTAATTTCAGTAACCTATTTATCATTGGAATAGAATTTGAAAGTTGGATTGCCTAAACGTTTCAACGTGAAAGCGATTACGTTTGCAGCGTAGTCTAGCAAAGTGAATGCTAAAAACACAAATTCCAGAGGCAATCTATTTTTAATGATTTATCTTTGAACGAACATAAACGTAATAAAATAAGTAAAATGAAACAGAATTATTCCACATATTGCTTCCATACTGCGTTTGTGTAAGACCAATCTATAAGAGTTAAACGTTGAGTAGATTGCACAGAATATCGAAGGCCATGTTTCCTTGTGAAGTAAAATACAAATTATTGAGGACGACTGAGATATCAGGTACTGTTTTAAATTTCTTAAAACTTTACTTCTTTAGGCAGATCTGTCTTTTGGGAACATTTTTGATGAAGTTATTTTAAGCGCTTTTGGGCAAAACGCTGTTTGTTTCACACAACGAATGTTTGATAAGTTTCCTAATTATAACGTATATGCGGTACACTCATAATATAGGGTGTCCCATTCAAACCTCCCACATTTTAATTTATCATAACTAACAACGTATGGGGAATTATAAAATGAAGCTGGTATTAAACGAAACAGAAACTCGAAGAATTTTCATTGCCACACACTAGAATGCCTCTATAATTGCACCATTAGTAGCACGAACAATATCAAGTCTGTATTCGATTTCGTCCCACGTTCTGTTCAACATGTCCATTGGTACTGTTGCAATTGTGTCAAAAATACGGGTTCATAAATCATGAAAATCTTATACTGGAGTCACAAACACACGGTCTTACATACAAGAAAACAGTTCGTGCTCGTTGCTGAGGAGTCGCCATTTAGTATTATGTCATTATTGCCGAATATGCGACAGATGAATTAACTGAAACAATGAAAACAAACATTCTTTGAGTTTCTCTTCATAAGTAATGCCACGAGTGATTTCCAAATTATCGATAAATTCACGACTCACGAAGTGAGGAGTGAATTTATCTAGAGAATTTGGAAATCAAGAGTGGCATTTGTTAGGACTATTTAACGAATAAAATTAAGCTGTTTACTCACAAATCATTATTTAACTATAGTTATTTTAAAATATTTATATATTTAATGTAAACGGAGATGTTTGAAAACAAATGAGAAACGATAGTTACGCTTCTACTGCTTCTTTTGTTTATCACTGCAACCAGATCATACTATTTATTGCCAAAGGAACGCAATATTGTAAGGAGGAGCTTTCTTTAATATGGTAATTATAACACTGATAAATATTTGGTGAAACACGACTCTGATTGGTTGTAAAACAGAAATCATTGAAACGTGATTGGTCATTGACTCCCATTTGGGGCATGAGTTAAATAGTCCTTTTAATACCAACCTCATTTCATAATTCCGCATACTTTGATAGTTATGATTAATTAAAATGTGGGAGGTTTGAATGGGACTTGATGTATTATAATAAATTATTTCATTAGCAAACTCTTCAAACAAAATTAAAAAATAAATGATCATCATCATCATCCGGTATCATGGCAGCTGCCGCCGTCTTCCGGAAACCAAACGCCATTCCTCTCTATCCATCCATTGTTCTTCCTCCATTCCTCTGATATTCATAGCTGCTTGTACCCCTTCTATCCAAGTTTTCTTCGGTCTTCCTCTCTTACTCCTTTCCATTGGGATCCATTCCATAACAATTTTTGGCAATCTTTGCTCTGGCATTCGTTTGACATGACCATACCACTGCAATCTTTTCTTTTCTATGATGTCTATGATGTCCGGCTCCTCTTGTACACCCGTTATTTCCCTTATTTCTTTATTTCGTATTCTATCCATTCTAGATTTTCCAGCTGATCTTCTTAAAACATCCATTTCTGTACTTACAATTCATTTCATTTCCCTGGTAGGAATTTGCCAGACTTCAGCACCATATGTTAAACTGCTCTGAATGATAAATATAGAAAAACTTAAACCTTGGATAATTGAATGCATAGTTAAATATGTATGTATAGGAAACAAATTAACCAATAATTGGGAATAAAAAACGCTTTAATACTCAACTGAGAAAATGTTAAAAATATTATAGATTCATGTTAATTGAAGTTATAACGAATACAAAAATGTTAAGTTCAAAATATTGAGGCTAATTGGATAAGGACTACACAAATTTTGGAAACCATGAACGAAATATCAACATAGAAACCAATAAAATAATAAATTATTCAAATATATGTTAAGACGGGCAAACTAGTAACTAACAAAAATAACTAGCATCGAAACGTTTCTTATTTTTGTTAGCTCGTGCAAGACTTTTTGAAAAGAAGAAAATATACATATATACGCAATAACTAGGGCTAGGATTTTTATGTACTAAAATATAAGAGGGTTGTAAGGGGTAGTGACGTGTGTATATCCTCTCCTACCCAATTCTTATTCTCACCTTCTCGTGGTACAACCCGTTTTCACAAACGAGGCTCTGAGGACCGAATCACAGCAGTATAACCGTTACATCGGGTACTGAGTAAATGCAGTATCCTAATGTCTGTCCAGAGACTAAAAGGTAGCAGGCCTACAACTGGATTACTTAGCCTCGGGCCAGTAACCTGTCCTAAGGAACTTCAAAATTACTTTCAAGTCTCAACACGAAAAAATATACAGAGACTTAGATCTGCTGATATGAGATATCTTCGGAGGACTGCAGGATACCCACTACTAGATCAGAAAAAAATTAAGACATCTTAGAAGAATTACACATGGAATCTTTAGAAAACAAAATTTCTGATTATAAGTCAAGATGGATACAACATGTTCATCGAATGGAAGATCACAGAATACCCAAATAAATGTTAAGATATCAACCTACAGGAAGAAGAAGACCAGGACCTCCACCCAAAAGACTTTTGGATGGTGTTTCTCTTGAGGCTGAAACAGGCCAACAAATGGTCTAAATTCGTGAATGTACTATGATGATGATGATGATGATGATGAAATATAAGATTGCAACATAGTATAATGAGACGTTAGGCTCATGACTGTCTTTTGTTTTGCTTTCACACACAAACAATTGAATAATATATACTATCTGTATTGCAAACTTATATTTTATTACATAAAAATCCCAGCCCTAGTAATAAAAAAGTTAAAATAATAATCGTTTTATTAAGATAATTCCAGATTGACTTCAATGTTTTTAAATCCGATAATAGCAGATGAAAAAAATATTTAATGCATAACAGTGCCTCAGGTATCGACAAAATCACATTTGATATAATTAGCAGATATCTTATTGATATAATTATATAAATGTTTTGAATGTGTATATTAAAAAAAATATAAAATAAAAACAGCTTCATAATATCAATTCAGAATCAGGTAAAAAATAATCATGTGAAAACCTTGAGACTAATATATTTACTCTCCAGTATTTTTAAATTTAAAAAATGAATAAGAAATCTAACAGTAATTTTTAACACAAATACAAAGCATTAACTGCTAATAATTTTGGATTTAGAAGTAATTTAATACAGACGAACGTTTAATCTTAATGCCAACAAAATTATAATAATACATTCGAAATTAGAGAACAATAAAATAAGTATTACACATCCTTGAAGCTAGCAAATCCCTTGACACAGTTAATAATTCTAAATCCTACTGGAAAAATAATAGACAAGTTGAAATAGACCTCTGCAATGAATTAAACAAACTTTATACAATTTTGTTCTTCTTCGATCCAATATGTCTATTGAAAATCTACGACTGATTTATTTAACTCCCTTTCAAATAGTAATTTAGTACGCAATTATAAAGCACCACAATTCTAAATTATTCATGTCAAAATATTACAAAAAGAAAGTAAGTTATACCTAAAATAACGATCTGCCTATTTCATTCCGTCCTTTGAAATTATTTAAAATCCATCAAATTCATTACAATATTTCATAAAATTGTATATCCAAAAAGAAACCAATTTCACAAAAAATACTGATAAATATAAGGCATAAATTCCATTTACCCTTGATTAGCAGAACTGAATTCACACTATAACTTTTAATATTCTAAGACTATTCGGTACCAGATTAAAAAACAAAATTATTTGGAAACCTTTAACATTAGAACAGTGTAATAAAATGTACAAATATATAAATAAATATATATCTTAGAAAAAATTGCTTCACGATTATACTGAAATATTTGTGACTGTTTTATTTCTTATTTATCCTTTTGTGTTTTTCACATTAATGCTACATTTTGTAATCGTGTTACATTGTATCTCTATCAATTCTGGAAATGCGTGCTATTATGCATTACAGAAACTCTTGATGTCCCAACTCCTTTCAAAAAACGTTAAACTAAAATATATAAAACTATTATTCTACCAGTTATATTATACGAATGCGAAACATGGACTCTTACTTTAAGGGAGGAAAGGAGATTACTAGTATTTGAGAATAAAGTTCTTAGGAATTTTTTTGGACTAAAGAGATATGAACAGACAGGTGAATGGAGAAAACTTCATAACAGTGAACAAACATGGTCTTTATAGGAAGCCAGATATAATAAGAACAGTGAAGTCTCGTAGGTTGCGATGCCAGGGCATGTGGCACGAATGGGAGATGAAAGAGGTGCATGGAAGCTTCTTGTAGGAAAACCAGTTGGTAGACCAAGAATAAGGTGGGACAATAATATTAACTATGATTTGAGGGAAGTAGATTATACCGGGAATGATTGGAAAACATTAGCTCAGGAAAGGGATGTATAAAGAGCTTATGTCCGCACGGCCATGAACCTACGGATTCGATAATGCCAGCGAGTTAGTTATAATAAAAGTGATGTTTCATTCTTAATCTTTGTACTATAACATTTTATTATTTGCTATTACATTTCAGTTGTTATAATATCAATTTCTATAAATTTCCATAATTTATTATAAATTATGTAAGATTATAAACTTTCACGAAATATGTCTTGATTCAAGTATTTTATGTCTTTCGACATTTGAAAAGTTAGGAGGTCAAAGAGCATGCAGAATCTCCTGAGGATGTCTACCGCAGTAGTAGTCGAACCGTTGAGTTTTCAAAAACCCAGGCCACAGCCATTTAGACAAAATAAATAAAATACATGAATATTATAAATTATATTTGTGATTCTCTATTTGTATGAATAATGGAATTCTCTCCTCAGAACGAGCCTTCGATTATTAAGGAACAGTCGTAGTTTTACAGTTATGTGCATTTTTAAAATACAAATATATATATATATATATATATATATATATATATATATATATATATATATGTGGACCAAAGAGAGATGAACAGACAGGTGAATGGAGAAGACTATATAACAATGAACTACATGGTCTTTATAGGAAGCCAGATATAATAAGAACAGTTAAGTATCATAGACTGCGATGGGCAAGACATGTTGCACGTATGGGGAATGAAAGACGTGCATGGAAGCTTCTTATAGGAAAGCCAGAGGAAAAACGCCCAGTTGGTAGACCAAGAATGAGGTGGGAGAACAACATTAACTATGATTTGAGGAAAGTAGATTATACAGGGAATGAATGGAAAGCATTAGCTCAGGATAAGGATGTGTGGAGGGCTTATGTCCGCGTGGTCCTGAACCTACAGTATGTGCCAGAGTAACTTTAACGCACTTAGTTTAATTACAACCATACAACGTACTCATATGAATAACAATGTGGAAACGTGATTGCAAAAAAAAAATATAGCACCGCTATGAGACGTAAGGGCGGCGAAACATTACAATTTCACATGATTCTTAAACGCGTCGAGCAATTTTCCTTAACTTTTTACACATATACACTATGAAAAAACAAAATAATACCGTATGTTAAGGCATCCCCATCATTCTAAAGAGAGAGGCGAGAAGGGATGACTTGTAAAATTCTCTAAAATAACCTCTATTAATGTCAAATGCATTTTTTCAGGTAGTTTGTCTGATATCAGTTGTCTTCAGGTTCACTATGGGTTCCGGTTCTCGGGCCCCAGCTGTGCTCACAACAGCAACAGGGCGCGTCCCCGGGTGGCGCATAGGGGAATGGTCGGTGGTTAGCATTGCATTCCTCCCGGCTAGGTCCAGTCCGGACCCGCGGGCCATTTGTGAGGTCGTCAGGACTCGAGCGACCTGACGTACTACATAGCTCTTGCTGCGCCCACTTCAGCAGCAAAACGCGTTCCCTCGGTGGCGTAGTGGCGAAAAGGTCGATGGATCTGCTAGTCAGTCCTCCCTTCCAAGTCCGATGGACTCGCGGACCATAAGTGGGGTCAACAGGGAGATAATAATAATAATAATAATAATAATAGCTTTATTTTACCTGGCAGAGTTAAGGCCTTAAGGCCTTGTCTACCACTCAACCAGGTTTAAAAAAAATACAAAAGAAAAGTCTTAAATCTAAATTACAATATATATATATATATATATATATATATATATATATAAACGATTACAAGTTATGAATACAATACAATTAATATTTATAATGTATTTTGATTTACTCTAAATTTAACGAATTAAATATATAATATGTACAAGATATATAAAAAATGAGGAAAAGATTAATGACATAGTATAAAATTAAATAAATAGAGAAAAATTAATTATTAGACAACAGGTAACTGTATAAGCGTGACTTAAAGGTGCCAGGTGTGCGGCAACCCCTGATATCTTGAGGAAGGAGATTCCAGGAGCGGGCGGAGGCTACTGTGAAGGAAGTAGAATAGGAGGAAGTGCTATGAAGAGGAATTGTTAGCAGACTGCTATCTTGTGACCTAGTGTCAATATTGTGGTAGGAGGATAACTTCTCAAATCTGAACGCCAGGTAAGTAGGAATGTAGGAATTCAGAAGCTTGAAAAGTAGCGAAAGAGAGTGCAATTTACGTCTGTCAGTAAGACGGAGCCAAGAGAGGTTATTAAAGTGTTCGGAAATATGGTCATAACGGCGGATATTGAAAATGAATCTAATGCAAGCATTATGAACACGCTGCAGTCTCTGCGACAAGGCATAGTTTAGATCATTATATATAATGTCACAATAATCGAAGTGTGGTAACACAAGATTCTGCACTAGGATTTGTTTTAACGAAACTGGGAGAAAATTCTTTAAACGTCTAAGATAATGTAAGATGGAGAAAGTCTTTTTACATATGTGTTTCACTTGTGTTTGCCAGGTTAAATTTGCGTCTAGATGTAGTCCAAGATCTATTACTGAAGAAGAATAAGGGATAATTATATTATTTATAGTAATGTTTGGAAGTGTAGATATGTCAAAGGTTGTAAGCAGTCTCTGTTGTCCCATTAGAATTACTTGTGACTTGTTAGGATTTAGATTTAGACCGATACTTGAAGACCAGTTAAAGATGGATATGAGATCGTCATTCATTTTCATCAAGCTGTTATAGAGAGAATGAGGAGGTGAATGTAGGTAAATTTGGAGATCATCAGCATAGAGGTGATAACGGCAGTGCTTTAGTACAGTTGGCAAATCATTTATGTAGATTGAGAAAAGAAGAGGTCCGAGAACACTGCCCTGGGGGACTCCAGCCGGCACGTTACGCCAAGTCGAAGATCTAGAGTTTAATGAAACGTATTGTTGACGACCGTGCAGGTATGAGTCGAACCAGGATACAGCGCTGTCAGACAAATGTAGGTGCTTGAGCTTTATCATAAGTAAGTCGTGGTCTACTGTGTCAAAAGCTTTGCTGAAGTCAAGTAAGGTTAAAGGAGTCAATTGACGTCTGTCCACGGCTTCACGAATATCTTCGGTAATTTTTAGCAAAGCTGTGGTTGTGCTATGACCAGATCTAAAGCCGGATTGATAAGGATCAAGGAGGTGATTTTCTTGGAGATAATCAGTCATTTGCTTATGTACAATATATTCCAGGGCTTTAGATAATGTCGGAAGGATGCTAATCGGTCGGAAGTCATTACAGTTAGTAGGTGTACTTATTTTTGGTATAGGCCGAACTCTAGACTGTTTCCATACAATAGGGAAGATAGAAGTTATAAGGGAAGCATTGAAAATATGAGTCACTGTGGGTAGAATAATGTCAATGATTTTATTTAGCATTAAAATGCTGATGTTATCTGTTCCTTGCGCATTGGATTTAATCCGCTTGAGTGCTTTTTTAACGTCTATAGGCGAAATGTCGTAAAAGTAAAATTTATCTCTTCCTATATGTGGGGATGGGGATAAGTCTTTAAGAATGTCTATTTTAGTCTTGTTGTCTGGAGGTGTCATGGGTATTGAGGTAAAATGTTCATTTAAGTCATCTACAGAAATGTCTATAGAGTCAGTTGAGGGATTCAACTGTCTAAGTCCCATTGCACGGAGCTTTCGCCAAGTGTCCCGTGCACTTATTTCAGGTCCGATTATACTGTGGGCGTGTCGTAGTTTGGCATTACGTATAGTTTGTGTAGTTGTGTTTCTAAGTTGTTTGTACAGTTGCCAGTTCTCGTCATTTTTATGTCGTCTGTATGTTCGGTATGCTTTGTCTCGTTTTGACATAAGTTCACGTATTGAATCATTCATCCAGGGAGCAGGGGAGCGGGAAAATCGTCGGGTTTTTACTGGTGCATGTCTGTCATATAGTTGTAGTATCAGTGTATTAAATGTGTCTACTTTTTCATCAACTGATCTAAGATTCCATATTGAATACGAGCGGCCTGTTGTCAAAGCTCGTGGATCCCGGCCCACAAGCGGGATTAGCGGCCGCTGTGGCGAAGCGGTGGGAGACTGGAGATCAGAAGCTCCTTTCTCTTGGTTCAATGAAACCGAGGACCATCTGTGGGGGCACCATGGGTGATG
The DNA here is from genome assembly GCA_030220185.1 of Diploptera punctata. Taxonomy (NCBI): domain Eukaryota; kingdom Metazoa; phylum Arthropoda; class Insecta; order Blattodea; family Blaberidae; genus Diploptera; species Diploptera punctata. The sequence continues at coordinate 1,585,128 of JASPKZ010001241.1, read as the reverse complement.
AACACCCTGGATGCCTACATTGCTCAGTGGGCTGGTCTCACAGCAGCGGCACGACTAGGCCTAGTCTTGCGAACGGGCTGGTTGGGACAATACCGGGCGTAATGCTGGGAATTACCACCAGGTCAATAACCTCGGATAAGGAGGAAGCGCGGTCTTTGGTGGGGGATTAGCGCCGACTCCGGGACCGAGTGACCAAAGCACAATCTGTGAGGTCGTCAGAAGTTGAGCGACCTGACGTACTAATGCTCAGGCTGGACCCACTTCAGCAACCAAACACGTCCTAAGGTGGTGCACTGGGGGAAAGGTCGGTGGATCTGCTAGACAGTCCTCCCGGATAAGTCCAAGGGACTCGTGAACCATTAGTGGGGTCGGCAGGAGTTGAGCGCCTTGCCATACTATTGCCCACCTGATGGAGCTTGCGAGCTCCGTGCTGGACCTCAACTGCAACAGGACATGTCCCTGGGGGCACACCAGGGCACAGCTCGGACCATTGCAGAGGGGAGAAATTCTGCTGGTTCCCGGCTAAGCCTACGGGCTCGTGGACAAACTGTGGGGTCATCAGGAGATGAGCGCCTGGATGTACTGAAGTCTCACATTGTGGGGCTTGTGGACTCAAAAGCCCTAACCGGTCCTCACAACGGCTGCAGGATACGTGCCTGGAGGTAGAACAGGGGAACCGTCGATGGATCTGCGACAGCAGTCCTTCCGGCGAGGCTCAAGGAGCCCGTGGACCAACTGTGGGGTCGTCAGGAATAAGCGACCTGACGCATTATGTAGCTCAGCAATTCCCGAAGTTGCAACTCCAACGCCTTCTCCCTAGGGGTGTTGGTTTTAGGCCGATAACTCTTGAATGTGGACGCGAAATAGGTAGGGAGGACAAATGTGGGACTTGGGAGTATGGTCTTTTGACCGAGGTATCTCAAGGGGTGGTGGCATGGGCCTAGATCTCTTTAGGTTCAAGTTTTATATCTGGCATCCATAAGGGGGTGAGGAGATAAAAATGTAATGAAGTAACCGAGATTACTGTATAACCCATACGTTTCACGAACGCAAAGCTATCTGGTCAGAGTTCAGTTATAAATTATGCCCATGAATGGCCTCTAACACCCCATAGGGGTAACAAGGTAAAATATAAAATTTCCAATATGACTGAGATTAGTGTCGAATCTGAAGGTTTCGGAACCACACCAATCAGGTTGGTGACACTCCCGTTGACAAAATTTAAGTTTGACTCCTCAACCCTCAGAATTGAGAAGTGGGCGTCATTAAAAAAGTGATAGAAACGACAGATTTAATGTCCAATCCATAGACTGCTGGGTCGCTGAGGTGAATGTTGAAACTGGTGATGCTAAAGTACACGCTCAGCTCCTATTGAATCATGAGCGTGAGTTGGGGTGAATAATAAATTCAGATCGAATCCACAGTTCACGGGGTCATTTAACAAGATTGGGATAAATAATTACCCTCGCTAAGCCGGGCAATCAGCTAGTGTGGAATAAAACAGATCATTGGATTACAATGACGGAGATTTCATCCGGTATATCTGTTGTTTTGAAATGTTGTGCTACTACGTTTTTAATAACACATTAACCTAGAACTTTTGTTATTGTTATGAACATTTTAATTACCTTTTTAAGAGCTCACGTTAAAGGGGATAATTAATTAGAAATATATTAGCAATCAAATTAAACGGAAAATATTCAGGGCCTCAAAATAATTCTAAACATCTAATTATAATATCATATGCGCACACCATGATCAATGCATAGTGGTCAATATTATTTTTGTCTCAAGAGTACCAATAGTAGTACTTAATGCAGTTTTTATCGTATTTTCAAATATGTATTCGGAATTTCTCCATCACCCACAGTTTGTTTTTTATTTCAAATTCAATTAATGGATGTAAATAATTAATTTAAAAAAAACGTTTGTTCGCTCATTTGTCAATTTTAAAGTAAAACAGGGAACACATTCATCAGGAGATTTCAACTATGGAAAAGAGATATCAAGGCAAAATGATTCCTAATATGCTGGCCGATTATTATTGGACCATCAAGAGGGATATTCCACATGCGAAATATAGCAGATAATCGTCATTTCTTACTTTGTAGGTGAGTCCGAATGTTCGAATGTAGAAAATATTAAAGTATTTGAAATGATAAATTCCTGTTTCTCAAAAACCTTGCATGATGGAGAAAACCCAATATCATATTAGAATTCAGGAAAGAAATGCTATCAGATTCACATAATTTTCTTTCTGAGACAAAAAGTTTATTTTTTGTTGCTCAGTGTAATAGGTTAGGTTTTATGTTCCTGAACAAAAAGCGATTCTCCCTGTATAATCTGCCGTTCCTTAAATTTTGTTGGTTAGCCGCTGTAACACCCTTCATATTTTATTAAAATCTATTAGCCATATTAAATTGCCACCCTCATGTTGTTTTGGTTCGCGTTTAAAGAAGAAAGTGACAAAGAGTTAATGGGATGAGAATATATTCCCGATAAGGAAATGTTTTGTTTTGTATGAGTGAACCTTCCTAAATCATTGCAAACATAATTTATTTGCAGACGACATGCAAATCTACATCCACAAAGACAAATATTCACTAAATGACGCTGTTGCCAAAATTAACGAGGATCTTGACTCACTAATGACTTGAACAGTTAAATATGGACTGCAATTAAATCCTAGAAAGTCACAATCAATCATTATGGGTCATCAGAGACTATTATCTACAATTAACCTAAACACAGTTTCGCATGTGTCACTAAATGGAGTTCAAATCCCTTATAGTGAGACAGTAAAAATTCTAGGAGTATTTATTGACAAAAACTTAAATTGGCATACACAAATAAACCATACATGCAAAACAGTCTTCTCAATAATACATTCATTAAATCGTGTACGAAATTGTTTGTCATTCGCCCTTAGGAAAATGTTAGTAGGAACACTTGCAATGCCCCATTTTGATTATTGTGACACTCTTTTTACAGACTTAAATATTATTTCCACTCAAAGACTTCAACGTGTTCATAATTCTTGCGCACGTTTTATTTGTGGTATTCGCAAATTTGACCATGTTACACCGTCCCTGGAACAATTATCGTGGCTTCGTCTAAGAGATCGTAGAATAGTCCATTCCTTATCCCTTCTCTATAAAATACTTCACACATCATCGCCTAATTATTTATCACGCCGCTTCATCAGACTATCCGACACACATAATATTGACACTCGATCCCATCAGCACATTGTCCTTTATATCCCGCCTCATCACACTGTATATTATTCATTATCTTTTACGGTCTCACTTACCAAAACATGGAATTCCCTTCCGTCCTATGTCAGAGACTGTCAAACTATAACATCCTTCAAAAACAAACTAAAGAATTATTTAATAACAAACTAACTTATACACCTCACTGATAATATTCTTTTAGCAATATTAATATATTTAATTATTTATGAAAATAATATTAAGAATAACAAATATTTTTATTTGTTTTGTTTTAAATATTGTATAATCGTAAAATTAGTTTTCTATATCTCATTATTTTCCTTTGTTTTTTATATACACTAGACAGGGACAATTTAATATGCCTTGCTTGTATACATTTTATTATTAGTTTTAGTCTTAATTTTAACTAATATTAACTGGTTGTATTATAGATCGTAATATATTAGATATTATCTTTTGATCAAATTTTTACTTAGTGTTTAATATTAGAGTTAATTAAGATTGTTATATTCTGATGTAATATATGTTTGTCCTGGTGAGTGGAAGAGAAGGCCACATGGCCTTAACTCCACCAGGCTAAATAAATCTAAATCTAAACCTAAAGAAAATGACAGTTTATCATCCAAGATACGGAAATATCCTGAAAATTGGGTTTGAGAACATTATCCTTTTGTCCCTTTACCTGTGCCTTGCCCAGACTGAATGTCATCTTGTATGGAATTGGGGACAGAACTAACAAGGAGCTCTATGATGTAAAGTTATATTCCGTGACATTATGTCTCACTCGGTGATGCTGTTGAATCCAGCTGTGATAATCAAACTCTTCCCGTCTACACAAGTAAATGGACCTCAAAGAGATTCTCAGAATGATAGAATATCTCAATGTCCAACAGATCTGAATCTTATTGAACCCAACAGCAGACGTAATTCCCTTTGTAGCCATATCCAGAATTCCTAGAACAAACTCCCATGAAAACAGGAATATTGAATGTGTAGCAAACTCATATGTGTGATTCTAGCTCAGTGATTTACACATCCGACTTGAATTGTGTAACGTTGGGTAAGTTCTCGATAAAATTATGTCAATTAATAGAGACTTCTCCACAATTCTGGAAATGCATGCTATTATGCATTGCAGAGACTTTTGATGTTCCAACACTTTCGAAAAACGTTAAACTGAAAATATATAAAACTAAGATTCTACCAGTTATGTTATATGGGTGCGAAACATCGACTCTTACTTTAAGGGAGGAAAGGAGATTACAAGTATTTGAGAATAAAGTACTTAGGAAAATTTTTGGACCAAAGAGAGATGAACAGACAGGTGGATGGAGAAGACTACATAACAATGAACTACATTATCTCTATAGGAAGCCAGATATAATAAGAACAGTTAAGTCTCGTAGACTGCGATAGGCAGGATATGTTGCGCGTATGGGGAATGAAAGACTTGCATGGAAGCTTCCAGTAGGAAACCCAGAGGGAAAACGCCAGTTGGTAGACAGAGAATGAGGTGAGAAGAATAATATTAACTATGATTTGAGGGAAGTAGATTATACAGGAAATGATTGGAAAGCATTAGCTCAGGATAGGGATGCATGGATAGCTTATGTCCGCGTAGTCATGAACCTACGGGTCCGATAGTGCCAGTGAGTAAGTAAGTAAGTAAGTAATATAGAGTTCTCTATGAAAATATCTACAGCTCTAACGGAGGAGCCGAATCGTCATCAACCGTTGTCGTTTCTGATAAACGAGGTCCGCTCCAGGTACCACACTGAACTCAGTTTTTCTCTTTCTCACTCTAGTCCTGCATTATATTTTCCTGCCTTCAATGTTAGTAATCGATATGAATGATTTAATTTTAATAGCCAGCACTTTAACTGGAACCATAAGCCCTGACGACATGGAGAAAGCCATAGAGCGGTGTATATACTATTTTAAAAAATAATTTTATTTCTCACTAAATATACCAGTGATATTCTGAAAGTGATACCTAGGATCAACACGTACATCCAATAGAGCAACTCTATGGAATTGGGGCTCGAAGTTAACATCAATGAAACTAAATATATGGTTACACACAGAAATACATTACATGGAAACTGGCAGTTAATGAAAAATGAGAAAATTTTTAAGATGTGATTGAAGTCAAATAACTGCATACAATTGAAGAATCTAGTGAGAGAGGGAGCTATGTCACTTTGAGAAGAAATGGAAATAATCAGTGCTATTTATATTAAAATATATATTTTCCCTTTTGCATAGTTTACGTAACAGTAAGTTAAAGAAAAAAAAAGTTTCCCCTTTACTGTACAAATAATTTCGTAATATAATCTAATACATAAAAATGAATGTTTGTTTGTTTGTTCGTACTTTATGCGCGGCCATACCGTTGATCCAAGAGTGCTGGGTTTCTTTCCTAAATGTTCAGGCGATTCCCGGGATGACCATAGGCTGTAAGAGAGTTGTGATACTCAACTCTTACAGCCTTAAAATCGTCCTTTGTAGTGGAAAACGTGAAAAAGTAGCTCTTTGGACACTTAAATGGCTTACACTCCCTAAACTCTAACAAATACAGTAAATTAATGTACACGGAATTGAATGTCTCAAAAAACGCAACACAAAAGTCCGCGACAGCATATGTTTATCTCTTACGAATAACTCGCAATAACCATTTTTGTCTTTCATTGATGCCAAGCAGATCGGGGCAAGTAAGTAGATTCCTGTGCAAGCATAGCGGGTAATCTTTTACGGATAACTCATAATAACGAATTTTGTCCTTCAGCTCATTTGAGCCAAGAAGATCGAGATAAGTATATTCCCGGACAACACCGGGTAATCAGCACGGAGAATATTAAAATAATAACGATACCGGTTTATATTTATAACTATTTTTCATTTGACGTATTCAACTAATCATGATAAGTACATTAATTTTCGTCTTTCACCTCATTTATGCCAAGAAGATCGGGATGAGTAGATTCGCGGACAACGCCTGGCAATCAGCACGGGGTATCTAAAAATGTAAATGTATAATTATTTTTCCTTTTACTTATTCAACTATACATAAAATCATATAATTTTCATTTATTTAGGCGAAGCAGCGCACGCCGGGTATTAGCTAATGCTTTATAAAACCCAATTTATTTCCATTTATTCTCAAAGTGGCATTGCTCCCTCTCCCACTAGACCCCTCAATTATGACAAACAGGAAAACGAGATTAAATAATTATCTCAATTATGGAAATGTATGCCATTACTGACTGCAGTGATTTTCGTTGTCCAAACGTTCTCTAAAATGTAGTTAAACCGATTGTATATAAAACGTTTATTCTTCCAGTTATATTATATGGATTGCGATGTTTGGACTCTTACCTTTAAGGAGGTAAAACTTTTACTAGTACCTGAGATTATAACTTAGGAAACTTCAGAAATAAAGAGAGACGACCTGACTGAAGGGGGCTACATAACACTGATCTATGGTATCTGATCTTCACGGTGTGTCAGATATAATAAGAAGAGTTAAGCCTCGTATAATGCGATAGACAGCTCATATGCAGAGGGAAATGACCCAGTAGATAGACCAATAATAAGATGGCAGAATAACATTATATATTATTTGAGACACTGGATTATATATTGGACGTGGCTCATGATATGAATTTATGGTGAGAACTTATCCGTGCGGCCATGAACATAAGGATTCGATACTGCTAATGAATTAGTGAATTTATGAAATTAGTAATTCGATTCTTTGTTTGATTTGTCTGTATTTTATATTTAACTATGCGTGAAGAATGGTATATTGCTTTTCCATTCATCACAAAAGGCAACAGGGAGTGGTCAATTATGTATAACTACAGTATACATATATTTTCATGCTATGCTTGCAGCTTTACTAGGGAATTGTGTACGTGTGGTAGCTTCCCGTTGCTTTCCACACCGGTGAAGGATGATGGTGATGATGATAATGGTAATGATAAGGATGATAGCGATGGCCATATGATTTCGCGGACCGTTTGGGCCTTAAAGTTTTTCTGACGTTAGTCTTACAGGTGAGCGAAAACCCCGATAAAAACCTTACCCAGGAAAACTGCCCCGACCGGGGATCGAACCCGGGCCCGCTGCGTGACAAGGCAGCATTCTACCTCGAGACCACAGCGGTGGACTATATATATATATATATATATATATATATATATATATATATAAGGGAAATTATGGGTGTCCAACAGGAGCAGGACATCATAGATATTATAGAAAAGAAAATATTACAGTTGTATGGCCATGTCAAAAAAATGCCTGAACAATGATTGCCTAAATTGGTTATGGAATGGATCCTATGGAAAGGAGGAAGAGAGGTAGACCGGAAAAACCTTGGATAGAATGGGTACAAGCGGCTATGAATGTCAGAAGATTGGAGGAAGATAAATGGATGGACAGAGAGGAATAGCGTTTGTTTTCCAGAAGACGGCGGCAGCTGGCATGATACTGGTTGAGGATATATATATATATATATATACATGCATTTCTCCTTCCATGTGTTTCAGCAATAATTTTGGAGAGAAAAAAATTGTTTCCAAAATTATTCCTGAATTATAAACCACATGCAAGGAGAAATTTGGACGCCTACACAAAAGAAGGTCTGACAAATTTTAACAATACTAGCTTTCATGAAACCGGAACGACCCAACAGGCTTAATCCTTGGATGACGAAGAAGAAGTTTATACATTTAGTTTGGAACATTCACTTGTTTTGTTCAGATGTCTTTTCTCCTTCTTAGGATTCACGCTAACTCAGGGATTTCTTTTTATGAGAAAGCTCACGCATTAAAATCGCTGAGGTCAGCAGTAAAATGTCCTAGAAGGGTGATGTAATGTGCCGAAATTCAAGTTTATTTTAATTTGGATAAAGTTTACCAAATTGCATATGGTATACATGCTTGTGTAGAGCTAAATTGTCATTGACTATGATTCAAGTCTGTGTATTGTTATTAGGAGAAATTTGGCCCTGATACTAAATTGTAGGAAGTCATTATCAACCTTTGATCACATTGGTTATTGTTTATAGACCATTCTTCCCCTATTATCCCTCATATTGCTTGCGAGAGTTAGCTTCTCACTGCAAGGCTCTGTATTTTTTTCCGATTACAGCTCTCAACAGCGAAGGTACTGAGGTTGAAATAGCGGCAGATGGTTCCAAGTAGACCTAACATTACATACCAATCATAAGTGCTTAAGTATTACAGTGCAACAATTGTAAGTGAGGAATATTTATTTGGAGTGAAATAAATTAAGCCTAGTTTGTTAATTCTAAGCATGTGTATTAAGTTATGGAAGATCCAAGATTCTTGGTGGTCCTCCGTAGAAAGTGAAATATAAAAATGAACTGTGTGGCATCATTTCATCAGTGTTACGTTACGACAGCTTGCTAGAGTGTTACTTGACGGTTAGGAATTGTTCAAAAAGCCGTAGATAATTCACTTTTAGATATATATATATATATATATGTATATATATATATAAATAAAATTATTAGGTAGTATATTTAATGTTACTTAAAATAGTTATATAATTAAAATATAGATTTTATTTTTATGTATTAAATTTTTCATAAGTAATGCCACGAATGATTTCCAAATTATCGATAAATTCACGACTTACGGAGTGAGGAGTGAATTTATCTGAGAATGTGGAAATCAAGAGTGGCATTTGTTTGGACTATTTAACGAATTAAATTAAGCTGTTTACTCACTAATCATTATTTAACTATAGTTATTTTAAAATATTTATATAATTAATATAAACGGCGATGTTTGAAAATAAATGAGAAACGATTGGTACGCTTCATTTGCTTCTTGTGTTCGATCACTGCAACCAGATCATAATATTATTTATTGCCAAAAGATCGCAATGTTTTAAGAATGCACCCTAGTGGAGAAATTTATAACCAATATTATAGGTATTAATTAATTTCTGATGTCCTATGATGTAAGTATGCCAATTATATTTTTCTGCGTAATTTCCTGGAAAATAATTCGTTTTGAAAGTGCAAACAGTGGTTTCTCTTTTTTGTGTAATAATCAATTGTTACAAATGTTTTTATATTATCTCTCGTATGCGCTAGGTGTTGACATTCATATACTAGGCTATATATATACAATCTGGTAGGTGTTTTTCTTGAGTTATCAGTCACTGCAAAATAATGCTATGGCCTATTCAAAATGTTAAAAAAGGAGGTGCTTTCTTTATTATGACAAACTTTAGTTGGTAAATTTTAGGCGAAACACGATTGTGATTGGTTGTAAATAAAAAATCATTGAAATGTGATTGGGCATTGACTCCCATTTGGGGCATGAGTTAAATAATCGTCCTAATATTATTACTAATCTTCTAAATAACATCGCATGTTTAAATGATCCACCCATATCAGAAATACTTATGCCAGAAAAAAATTAGAAACTTTTTAATGTTTTTGTACCTAAAGTTTGTCGCTAGAGGTTCCTGTCGGCAAAGTTTATGCATAAAACATTAAAAAGTCTGTAGTTCATTTCTGTTATAACCACGAGTTGAAGGAGAAACACTGTATTGTGGAACATTCCTAACAAGAAAATATATAAATTTCATAAAAAAATTAATATTAGATAAAATTATATAATGACTCACAACTTTGTAACAAACTATCACTCTTATTCACCTTAAGTGAATAGGGTATAAATTTCGGATATTAAATAGTAATAGTATTAGTAACAATAACAATAATAATAATAATAATTATTATTATTATAAATATTATTATTATTTTGTTTGTTCTAATACAGTACTAGTGTTATTTTTACTCACTTAACACCTATCAGGGAAATAATTTTATGATACTTAGTAATGCTATAATACCACTCTATTGGGCTAGTGGACAGTGTTTATGACTACATTTAATTACTCTTGGGTTCGATTCCCAGTCAAACCATGGGACTTTCTTCTTAAAGTGTACTATTCCTGTGTGCTCCCATAGTCTGAATGTAAGTTAATTTTTGGTTTTAAAGACTCACCTGGCGCTTCTTTATCATTCGTCACCTATCATACATCGAGCCTACTTGAAAAGTGTGTTACAATTCACCAATACCGGGAGATTATATCAAAACTGTCATCAAGAAAACCTGGAGAGGTTTATTAAAACAAAATATGCAATAATTCAATATCATTAAATAAAAATCACCGAAATGAGAGTTTCCGTTTAGAAATATTTATAAATATATTTTTAAAATACAGATGTGTAAAATGTAAACATTTCCGAAGTATATTAACAAAGCATAGGCTGAACTTCAGAAATATTAATCTCTTCATTAAATAATCAAACATGTAACAAAAAATTATTAATAATAACAAAAATAATACTGTTTATATTCTTAGTAAGTTTATATAAATTTCTGACACGGTTGTGATTCATAGTGGCCAACCTGAGGAAGTTGACTCTGAAAAGAAGGCCATACATGAGCCAGCGGTTGACTATTACAAAGATATATACCAATTAGACAGTATAACTGTCACACGATTGATGATCAGGGCAAGAGGCACACTACCAGGATTCTTAGTTAAATTTCGGAATTTCTTAGATTTGGACAAAGTGTAACTTTCTAAAATATCCATCGCTGTCATTAGAGGATCAATTTCAAATTTTAAGAAACCATCTTTACAAAATGTATACTTTATAGAATATACTTCAATTACAATTTGAAAATGTTTTAATGTATTTACAAAATGTGTTTCATCATTTTCGAAAATTAATTGTCTATATCGCTTTGTCCTTGTTGCAATCCTCTAATGAGGAACGTTTTATGTAATATAAAGTACATACGTAAGGACTTTATTAAACTACATGTAAGATACATACAATGTTATTTACAAATATGGATCGCGCGGGCAGTAAGCCGTACGTGCTGTTGACAGTCCGTTTCACTAAGTTGATGTTTGGTAATAATAAACTAAAAAAAAAAAACAAAATAAAAAAACAATAATATTACAATTAGATATCAATACAATTACATTATACATTTACTTAGTTATGTAGAATTATTAAGAATTAATGGTATTGCAATTTGTTAACATATTTATTCATTCCTGAATAAGTGTTGTTCTTATTTTCCGCATTTTGTCCAGAAATCTACCAGTAACTCGTAGCATGCCAATCTTTCACGATTTGAATTTAGAAATCTTTCCGGTAATAACTGATGCCTCCAATATTCTAAATCCTTACATTTTCCTAATATATGTATCTCGTCTTCAAAGCTCCCGGACATTGGACATATTCGCATATCGTTATTGTCGCTAATTTTTAAAAAAATGTCCATGCCCCTAAAGTAATGTAGTAGTAGTAGTAGGACTTTATTAGACAAAAGTAAGATATTTACAATATTATTTACAAATATGAGTCGCACGGGCAGTAAGCCATACGTCCTTTTGACAGTCCGTTACAATAAAGTAATAATTGCTACTAGTGTGAAGAAATATAAACAACAAAAAAAAGCAATAACATTACAATTGCATAAAGAAAACGCAATAATATTACAATTAAATAATAACACAATAGCATTATACACTAAAAAAAGCAATAACATTACAATTACATAAAGAAAACACAGTAATATTACAATTAAATAATAACACAATAGCACTATACACTAAAAAAACTATAACATTGCAAGTACTTAAGAAAACACAGTAATAAAGTAATGTATGGTAATATAGACATACGAGAAGACGGATTATTCAAGCATAGAAATCCCAAGCATGGTTTCATTGGGAAGGAAAGTAAAGCCGTTGCCCCTGTCGTTGATTTGCCCCATTAAAAAAAAATAAGTCTGAAAAAAGAGGCCACGGGGCAAAATTTGTCTGTCCTTTTACGCCCTCGTTAAACTGCCTAATAATTATCATACAATTTAATAAGTGATGTGAAGTAAAATACCTATGTACTAACCAACATTAATTAATTTCGTTTGTCTTTTACTATTTACAAAATTAATCAATCTTAACTAACTAACTAATTTACTGACACTATCATTTCCATAAATTTGCCGCGACAATACAAGTTATCCATACATTCCAATCCTGAGATGTTTTCCAATTGTCCCTTGAAGGCCTGTAATTTATCTACCTCCATGAGATCATTGTTAACATTAATTTAATATCACATTCTAGATATACACTCACTTACTTACTCACTGGCACTATCGAACCCGAAGGTTCATGGCCGCGCGGACATAAGCTCTCCATACATCCCTATCCTGAGCTAATGCTTTCCAATCATTCCCTGTATAATCTACTTCCCTCAAATCATAGTTAATGTTGTTGTCCCACCTCATTCTTGGCCTACCAACCGGGCGTTTTCCCTCTGGCTTTCCTACAAGAAGCTTCCATGCACGTCTTTCATTCCCCATACGTGCAACATGTCCTGCCCATCGCAGTTTACGAGACTTAACTGTTCTTATTATATCTGGCTTCCTATAAAGACCATGTAGTTCATTGTTATATAGTCTTCTCCATTCACCTGTCTGTTCATCTCTCTTTGGTCCAAAAATTTTCCTAAGAACTTTATTCTCAAATACTCGTAATCTCCTTTCCTCCCTTAAAGTAAGAGTCCATGTTTCGCACCCTATTAATATAACTGGTAGAATAATAGTTTTATATATTTTCAGCTTAACGTTTTTTGAAAGGAGTTGGGACATCAAAAGTCTCTGCAATGCATAATAGCATGCATTTCCAGAATTGAGCCTATGTTTAATTTCTTTGTGCATCTCATTCCAATTTGTGATTATTGTTCCTAGGTATTTGAATTCAGCCACTTCCTCAAAATTTCCCTCATTAGTCATTAGCTGTCCATTTCCATTATATACTGAATTTCTACGTGTGATCATATATTTAGTTTTACTGATATTTACTTCCAGTCCTAATTTCTTAGTGTTACTCAATAGTGTGTGCGTGTTGGCCTTTAGTATCTCCTCGCTATCGGCCAGTAGTACTACATCATCAGCATAAACTAACAGCTTATTAATACCATTGAGTTGTAAGCCTTCCTCATTCTCTAAAGACTTAATGGCATGCTCTAGTACAAAATTAAATAGTAGAGGAGATAGTGCATCTCCTTGCTTCAACCCATTCTGGATTTCAAAAGTGTCTGAAAACTGTTTGCCTACACGCACCCTACTCTTTGAGCCATTTAGACACATTCGTATAAGTCTAACTAACTTTTTAGGAATTCCGAACTCCAGCAGGATACTATATAACTTCTCCACACTGCTCAAACAAATTAGGGGATATTGTAGAATAACCTATTAAGACTATGTTTTTAGGAACAGTATTAGATGCAATCACTTTCTATTACTCCAAAGAATGTCAACAAGAGTTTGAAGTCATTACGTACCCTCTGTACCACACCAGATGTCAAAGAGATCCTGATTAGGAATATGGCAAACAAACAAAGCAACATTAACATGGGTGAAAATGTTTCTTTAGTATGGTGTATGGTCTCCTCGAACGGCCAGCACTGTCTCACACCTGTGTGGCATTGTTGCAAAGAGGTTAGCAATGAGTTCTTGGGGGATACGTGGCCACTCTTCCATAAGAGCAATGTGCAGCTCTGGAACAGTTGTGGGAGGTGCTGGTCTGCCTGCAATGCACCTGCCTAATGCATCCCACACATGCCCAATCGGATTTAAGTCCGGGGAGGAAGCTGGCCATTGCATACGCTCGATACCCTCCACTTCCAGCATGTTGTCCACCAAGCCAGCTCTGTGGGGTCGTGCATTATCGTCCATAAAAAGAAAAGAATCACCTATGGCATCAGCATAAGGCACGACAAAAGGTCGGACAATCTCATCTCTATACTTTACCGCAGTCAAAGTACCACCTTGGATAACGTAGAGGTCCGTACGTCCACCACTACTGACTCCTGCCTACACCATCAATCCACTGCCACCATATGGGGATCTTTTACGTACAAAAGCTGGATTGATTCGTGTCCCTTTTTCTCTCCAGATGAATACATGCCGACTATCACATTCCATGTTGAATCGCGACTCATCAGAAAAAAGAACTGATCTCCATTCAGCATGCCTCCACCCACGATGTTCTTCCGCCCAGTTCCTGCGATATCTACGGTGTTGTGGAGTTAACCTGGTACACACCATGGGCCTACGGGCATAGAGACCACTTCCATGTAGTCGATTAGGGACAGTTTGAGTTGACACTCTGCGTCCTGTTGCTGTTTGAAGTGTATTTCGCAGATGAGTTGCATTCTGCTGTCTATTCCGACGGGCTGTTAACAAGAGGTAACGGTCATCCCTTGCTGCTGTTGCCCTTGGTCGACATTGTACGGCTCTTCTGTGAACAGTATGTTCTTTGAAAATGATTCCAAAGACTGGAAATCACGCTTTGAGACACCCCAATGGCTTGTGCCACCTCTTGTTGTGTCTGTCCAGCTTCCCTCCTTCCTATGGCCCTCCAAGCCATTCATTGGTTCAGGTAAATCACGTTGTCGAGGCATTACTGTCCCTAAGGCAAGTCATTCACTAACTGAAAACTGGACTGGATTTAAAAACAGCAACAAAACATTCACCCCCACACCACCCTTTCACATGAACAGTACAGACACTGCCCTTTGGTGTGGTACCGAGGTTACGTAACAATTTCAAACTCTTATTTACATTATCTTGGTGTAATAGAAAGTGATTGCATCTAATACTATTCCAAAAAACATAGTCTTAATAGGTTATTCTACAATATCCCCTAATTTTTTGAGCAGTGTAGTTGGACCCTATCTGTGATATTTCTACAATGAGTCTTAATACACCTCTTTCATTTCCCATTCGTTACACATATCCTGCCCTCTCAATCTATGTGACTTTACTCCTCTTATTACGCATGGTTTCCCACAAAGATCATGTAGTCCAATGTCATAGACTCTCTTCCATTCACCTGTGTGTTCGTCTCTCTTTGATCAATATTTTTTTTGCTAAGCACTTTATTTCCACATAATTGCAATCTTTTCTCATTTAAATTAAGGGTCCATGTTTCATATCCATATAATATAATTGAAACAAAAAAAGAGAAGTGTCTGTGCTTAATTTCTTTCTGAACCGTATTCCTTTAAGCATTCATTCATTTTGACAATTTTCCTCATCATTCAGGGTTCTCTCCAAACGAACTTAATAACTAACATGAGTTTTTTTAAATACATAAATGACTACGGACTACAAACATTCACAAATTCCCCTTAATTAAAGTTCTCCATCGTTATCTGTCCTCTGGTATTTCATCCGTTACACCAAATTTCCTTCTTGAATTCTGAATATTATTATTCCTGATTTTCTTAGTCTTTATTTCTGATTCTTCTTTCAATTTACCATGCATTCACGGCCTTTACCAGACTTCCTTCCTGCATTCTTCTTACGTGTCCATATCATTTTAGCCTTCTATGTTCAATCTCATCCATTATACTACTTCCTGCATTCATCCATTTTCTAATTTCTGTATTTCTAATTCTTCCTTTAGTAATTATATGAATACAGTCACTTCTTCAAAATTTCACACATTTCACATACGATGTCAGTTTTCATCACGTATAACATATTGGGTACTTTGTGTGGCGATAATATTTAATATTATTTGCATTTAATTCCAGTTCCAATTTCTTATTTTTACTCAATATACTGTGCGATATTGGTCCTCAGTATCTCCATATTATAACTTAATAATACTTCATCATCAAGGTATACCAACAACTCGTTAATAAACCTTGAGTTGAACGTCTTCTTTATCCTGTAAAAATCTCATTGTGTGTTTATAATGTATCGTGTCCCATTCAAAACCTCCCACATTTTAATTAATCATAATTCTCAAAGTATGCGGAATTATGAAATGAGGTTGGCATTAAAAGAAAGATAAACTCAAAGAAGTTATGTTTTCATTGTTGCAGTTAATTCACCTGTCGCATGTTGGATAATAATGACATAAAACAAAATGGCGACACCTCAGCAACGAGCACAAACTGCTTTCTGGTAAGCAGAGACGAAGTCAATAATTACCAAGATATGTTGGAACAGTTTTTGTATCCCAAAGTAGCTGATCTACAACCCCAAGTAATCTTTCAGCAAGATGGAGCCCCACCACACTGGAGCCTAGATGTTCGGAACTCATTCAAAGAATCCTTCCCAGATAGGTGAATTGGACGCGGCGGACCAATCTGCTGGCCACCACGTTCGCCAGACATCACTCCACTGGACTTCTTCCTCTGGGGGTATGTAAAAGACCGTGTGTTTGCGACTCCAGTACAAGATCTTCATGATTTACGAACCCGTATCCTTGAAACAATTGCAACAGTACCAATGGACATGTTGGATAGAACGTGGCACGATATTGTTCCTGCTACTAATGGTGCACATAGAGTGGTGTTTTAGTGTATGGTAATGTGTGACAATGAAAATTCTTTGAGCTTGGTTCGATTAATACCGGCCTCAATTCATAATTCCGCATACTTTGTTACTTATGAATAATTAAAATGTGGGAGGTGTGGATCGGATACCCTGTATGTTTTAAGCAATTATCAATAGGCCAATGTTTCATTTTCGTTGGGGAAAAATCCATAGCCCTATTGACTCCGAAATCCATCTATCGGTTTTAATCATCCGTATTATGTTCACCTAGTTTAGTTCGAATATGCTGGAGTCTCGAGCTCGAGTCTAAATGATTCCACGTGGGTTTCGAGGTTAACGAAACGAAGCTTGGGCAGGTTTTTCTATGGTTATCTCACGTTTACTTTTGCCACAAATATCATTCAGATATTTCTCCGTACTCGTCTCATCCAGTTCGTTTCAGCTCGTTAACTAATCTCTGTGACGATGATTTGGGGAGTGGTGGAGAACATCTTTGTCCTTCACAGAGTTCTTTAAATGCAACGGGCTTGTTCACATCGTATCCTGGAGCCGACCTTCAGTTGGAAACGAGTTGAGGATATTAGTATAATAGGAATGTAAGAGAATAAATAATAGTTTTAAAAAACTAAAACAACACGCTTTAATAGAAAACCGAACTAAAAAAATGAAAAATAATTTTAATTTCCAACACGCTTGGGATAAATAATTTTACCATCAAAAGCGTGGGGTGCTGTTTATCAATTAATATATTTGATAATAAACAGATATTGGTAAAAGTAAAGTCTCTAAGAATAAAATGTAAAAATCATTAAAAAGCACCCCACGCTTTTGATGGTAAAATTATTTATCCCAAGCGTGTTGGAAATTAATTTTTTTTTCAGTTTTTTAGTTGGGTTTTCTATTAAAGCGTGTTGTTGTAGTTTTTTAAACCTATTATTTATTTTTTATTTTTTAGTTTTAATATTTTACAGAATAAGATAAAAATGTAAATATCTTTAAATTCGATAATATTGTAGTATGAGCTAAAAGTAATACTCTTCTAAAAAAATCCTCCCAGCCGGATTCGAACCAGCGACCTATGGATTACCGAAATTTTATACCACTACAGTTCACCGCTCTACCATCTGAGCTCTTTAAACGATTGACTAAAACGTCGACAAGTCCGCAACCTATTATACCAGTTTTAATTTTTTTGATTTTCTGATGATTCTGGCCAGGATTTTAGAAAATAAATATGAATGTATTATATTGTCACGGGTTCTTTACATCTATACAAAGTTTCAAGTCGATCCAATGTTTCTAAATGGGTGAAAATCTTGTTCAAAAATTCCGTCAGATATACACAAAGACACTTTTTTTTTATTTTCTGATGATTCTGGCCATGATTTTAGAAACAAAATATGAAATTATTGTATTGTCACGGGTCTTTTACAAGTATACAAAGTTTCAAGTCGATCCAATGATTTTAAGTGGGTGAAAATTGTGTTAAAAGATTCAGTTACATAGATAGATACAAGTGAAGTTAATATAAAGCGTGTAAAAATGGCGTGTCTTGTCTTAAATACGCTTTTTACCTGGAAGGTGAACCCGGAAATAAATCACGTTAAAATTTATTTAACAATGACTGTAAGAGTATATTAGGTATTTACATTCATTTTACAACTAATGATATTTGAGAAACGGTTATTAGATTATTCCTTATGTTATGAAAATATATTCAACTTTTCAGAAAAAAGTTAATAACTTCAGTTTTTAAACTAACACTTCAAGAAAAATGTTTCGTGTTTGTAGTCTTGATAACTAGAAGATAATTTATTGCTGGTAGTATCTGCAAACATAATTACTAAAGTTATACAGCCATACATTTATTTTAGAGGATGTGATTCATACCTCATTATTAAGTTGAAATAGTGTTATTTAACTTTACCTTTCTTTAGAAACGAATTACAATTTTATATTCATTTTTAAGTAAAGGCGACGAAAAACAAGAAACGTAAATTTTTTACTAGACTTTAATAATAATAATAATAATAATAATAATAATAATAATAATACTTTATTTATTCTGGCAGAGTTAAGGCCATAAGGCCCTCTCTTCCACTCAACCAGTACAAATACAAACAAATATTCGACAAATATAGATATACACTATACTAATTATAAACATTTAAAGATACAATAAATGTAGCAATGTAAATGTCATGTACAAACAACATTTTATAGGGTAATAACAATAATGATACGATAATAATAATAATAATAATAATAATAATAATAATAATAATAATAAATATGATACATTATACGGGAAACACCAATTATATATATATATATATATATATATATATATACTTACACTGGATAATAATGAAGTCGAGTTTAGAGCAAATATAAATTTAGATTTCTTTTAAAAGATGCCAATGTCCGGCAGCCCCTTATTTCTTGTGGTAGGGAATTCCAGTTGCGAGAAGTGGAGATGGTATATGACATGGAGTGATGTGATGTCCTATGTTGCGGTATATTAAGTAAGAGACTATGTTGTGATCTTGTGTTTAAGTTATGGTTTGAGGATAGATACTGGAAACGGGATGATAAATAATTGGGAATCGAGGTATGTAGGATCTTAAATAGGAGAATTAGACAGTGCGATTTTCTTCTCTCTTTTAGATGTAGCCATGACAATTCGTGGAATAATGGAGAAATGTGATCGTATTTTCGAACATTAAATATGAATCTGATACACATATTATGGACACGCTGCAGTTTGTCCGACAATCCGTCACTTATGTCAGTTAGTAGAACGTCACAGTAGTCAAAATGCGGCATCACTAAAGTTTGGATTAAAATTCTTTTAAGAGTTGTAGGAAGAAAATGTTTAAGTCGCTTTAGGGAATGCATTATGGAGAAGATCCTTTTAGATGTTTGTTTTACTTGCTCATGCCATTTTAAATTAGAATCTAAGTAAAATCCCAAGTTTTTAACGACGTCGGTATAAGGAATTTGTTCATTATCTAATATGACAGCCGGCATATTGCCATTGTTTATGAGGTGTAATAGCCTTGGATGTCCGATAATTATTGCTTGCGTTTTGTTTACATTTAGTTTCAGCCCATATTGTCTGGACCATAAAGATATATGCCTGAGGTCAGTGTTTACTTTGTCAATATATTCATTAATTTCGTCAGGCCTAAAGTGTGTGTAAATCTGTAGGTCGTCGGCGTAAAGATGATGCTTGCAGTTTTGTAGTTTCTTGGTCACGTCATTAATATAAATCGAGAAGAGAAGAGGAGCGAGGACGCCGCCTTGAGGTACCCCTTTCCTCACCAAGCGCCAGGAAGAAATGCGATTATTAACAGAAACTGATTGCTGACGATTAGTGAGGTAAGATGCAAACCAATCAAGGCAGTTTTCCGACAGATGTAGTGTCTTTAGTCTCGCTAGCATTAAGTCTATATCTACTGTGTCAAAGGCTTTGCTGTAGTCGAGTAGGACTATTGCGGTGAGTTTGCTTTTGTCCATTGAGTCTCTTATGTCCTCTACAATGTCAAGTAGTGCAGTACTTGTGTGATGTCCTGTTCTAAAACCAGACTGATGTTCATCAAGTAAGTCGTGTGTGGTGAGGTAGTCTGTTAACTGTGAGTGTATTATGTGTTCCAGTGCTTTAGATAAACAGGGAAGAATACTAATTGGTCTATAATCATCGAGTGTTGTGGGAGTGTTTGATTTCGGTGTAGGACGAACTAGAGCCATTTTCCAGAGTCTGGGATAAGTCCCGGTCATTATAGAGGCATTAAAAATGTGGGTTATTGTTGGGAGAATAATGTCTATTATTTTTTGCAGGAGAGTTATTGTTATATTGTCTATTCCTTGTGCTTTAGATTTAATACGTAATACTGCTCTTTTGGCGTCATCAGGTGAGATATAGGAAAAAAAGAATTTGTCTCGGGTAGGTTGGGAATATGACATTAGTTCATCTATTGTCTGTTGTTTGTGTTGTGAGGTGTTGTCAGAAGGGAGGCGGGTAAAATGGTCATTCAACTCATCTAGTGGTAGGTCAGCTGTTTCTACCTGTAGTTTATTTTGACAGAGGCCTATTGATTTTAAATTTTTCCACATGTCAGCTGAGTTGGACATAGATTGTGTAATAATAGTATGGGCATATCTTAGTTTTGCATTCCTTATAGTCTGGTTGACTTTATTCCTCAGATGTTTGTATGTCTGTAAGTCTGTCAGTTCTTTGTTCCTCCTGTATTTCCTGAATGCTACGTCTCTCTCAGTCATAAGCAAGCGGATATTATCAGACATCCAGGGTGCAGGTGGTCTGTTTATACGTCTAGTCTTGATAGGTGCGTGTTTGTCATACAATTGTAAAATCATGTCATTAAAATTTTCAACTTTCTCGTCTACAGTTCTAAGTGTCCATATGTTGTTCCAAGGTAGTTTTGCAGCGTCATCAATTAATTGCGCATAATTTATATGTTTCAAGTCTCTGTATGTTACAAGTCTAGGTCTACGTTTAGAGCAAAGGAGTGAATATTCAATGTATATTAAGTCATGTGCAGAGATGCCTGGAGCTTCTATCTGTCCACTAGTTATAACTTTTTGAGGATTATTTGTTATAATTAAGTCTAGTAGTGTGTCAGAATACCTAGTATGATGGGTTGGTTCTGAAGGCAGTATTGTCATATTGCATGACTGGAACATTGTCTGTAGTTGTATAGTGTTGTAAGAATTTGTGGCTAATAGGTTAGTGTTGAAGTCTCCTAGTACAATTACATGTTCATAAGATGGTATCAGATTTTGGAGAACTGTTTCAATGTCATGCAGGTGACCGACATTTGGGGGCTTATAAACTACTCCTAATAAACATTTCTGCATTTTCGCTCTAATTTCTATAAATAGGTATTCGGGTCGAGACGAGTATTCACTAGGCGAATGGGATACAATTTTCGGTTGTAGATCGGAACGTATATACATCGCCACGCCGCCTCCATTTTTCCCGAATCTGTCATTCCTAATCAAGGTGTAATTTTGCATGTTTACAAGAGAAGAAGGAAGGGTATTTTTCAGCCATGTTTCAGAAATTAAAATGGCATGCAGATTTAGTGTTGAAAATATAGTTTGGAATTCTGAGAAGTGGGACAGGAGTGACTGTGCATTACAATGTGTTATTTTGAGTGTATTGCTGTTCAAAGAGAAACGTGATTTTAAAAGGTCTGAGGTGGAAGGGGTATGTTGAGATGGGGACAATGGAACTGTCAAAGACCGAAAAGGGGCTGCAGGTGCATTCCTTAAATCTATGGTTGAAATGTTACTAACTAAAACAAGAAAACCGTAAATATGAAATATCAATTGGTGTTTAGTATATGAAGTACAAAATTAAATTAATAAAAAAAATAGATTATACACGAAAAAATGAAGAAAAAAATGAACACAGTAAATAATTAAATACTAATAGCAATAAATTACAAAAAGTAACGAGTTTCTGAGTTGATAATTATCACTCTGACCTGAGATCTGATATATGATTTATTCGCTTTTTTCTGTCTCCTACCTTAACAATGACAGAACCATCTTGGGTCCAGACATTGGTTACGCCATGAATATTGATAGCTTCGCGAAGTAACTGATGCCTAGCACTAGTAAGGTCCTCACGAATCGTAATTCCACTGCCTTTCAAATTCTTTTTATTTCGAAACACCTCACTTCGCTTACGGTAGGACACAAATTTAACAATGACAGCCCTAGGTCGTCCACCATCTGTTTTTCTACCTACACGATGACTACGGTCAATGTCACTGACCTGGAGACTAACACCAACTTTCTCTGCTACCTGCAAGGCGATGGCATCTGTGTCTTCATTTTCTTCCTCCGCAATGCCAAAAATACGCACACACTGACGCCTTTGGTATTGTTCTAAGCTATCAATCTTAGATTCCAAAGTCACTATCTTGTTATCACGGTCCTGAATAGATTTCTGGAGTTCACTGATTAAGGCGTGACTTTGCTCTAATGCCACTTTTAATTCTATAACCGCCGCAGCAACAGTCTCCTTTATTATGTTGGCAACACTTGTCAGCATGGTAGCATCTTGTAGCGACTCTTGTAAGACACGCTTCACCACCTCTTCTATTTCCATTGAGTTATTCTTCTTGGGGCCCATCTTATGAATTTAACTTAGCCAAATTGTTTTATATAACACAAACTATCAGTTACGATGTTTTAAGCGGCTTAGAATGTGTTCACACCTTCAAAATAATATGTTGGTCACGAGCGATACACAACACGTCTAGTCACTTTCCGCCATTAACAAAAAAAAAAAAACTAACAATACTAACTACAACGATTTGTTCAGATCAGTATAAAAGAGTAGTTCATTTACAATTAGAAGTCTGTGCGGTGTTGGACAGTTATTATAAATTATCTCACTCTCCATACAGCGTTGAGTTCATAAACATAATGCATAGAGTTACTATTACGTTAGCATTATTTATTTAATATTGACATACAGTAATAATATTTCAACGTTTTTTTTTAATATATAAAGGTTTTTAATACATATTCCTTAACAATGTGTAAATATTGTCCACCGCTGTGGTCTCGAGATAACGTACTGTCTTGTCACACTGCAGACCCTGGTTCGATTCCCGGTCAGGACAGGCTACTGGGTGAGTTTTTTTCCGGGGTTTTTCCTCACGTATAAGACATATGTCAGAAAGCTTAGGTCCCAACGGTCCCCGAAAATCATCCGGTCATCATCATCATCCTTCATCGGTGTGGAAAGCAACGGGAAGCTACCACACCTAGTAAAGCTGCAAAGCATAGCATGCAAATATTTTAGCTGAAATAATTCAGTTTACGCTTATTCAAAAAAAGAAAAGAAAATAAACTCCCTATATGTTTAAGTTCCAAATTTCGTCCGTTCAAATTGGTGAAAAGTATGAATAGTAGTAGTAGTAGTAATAGTAGTAATACTAATAGTAGGTAATAATAATAATAATAATAATAATAATAATAATAATATCCATCCACAGTAATTCTGCCCGAGGGCAGGTCTTTCGCTGTAATCATAGCATTTTACACGCTTTATATTAGCTTGACCTGTATCTATGCATGTGACGGAATCTTTCAATGCGATTTTCACCCACTTAAAATCATTGGATCGATTTGAAACTATGTATATTTGAAAAGGACCCGTGACAATACAATAAGTTCATATTTATTTTCTAAAATCGTGACCAGAATCATCAGAAAATAAAAAAAGTGTCTCCTTTTCTATGTAACGGAATATTTGAACAAGATTTCACCCACTTAGAAACATTTGATCGATTTCAAACTTTGTAGGCCTATACATGTAAAGGACCCGTGACAATACAATAATTTCATATTGTGTTTCTAAATTCCTGGCCAGAATCATCAGAAAATAAAAAAAATAAAAACTGGTATAATAGGTTGTGGACTTGTTCACGTTTTAGTCAATCGTTGTAAGAGCTCAGGTGGTAGAGCGGTGCACTGTAGTGGTACAAAATTTCGGTAATCCATAGGTCGCTGGTTCAAATCCGGCTAGGAGGATTTTTTTAAAGGAGTGTTACTTTTAGCTCATACTACAATAGTATCGAATTTAAAGATAATTACATTTTTATCTTATTCTGTAAAATATTAACATTAAAAAAATAAAAATAAATAATAGTTTTAAAAAACTAAAACAACACGCTTTATTAGAAAACAGAACTAAAGAATAAAGAATAATTTTAGTTTTCAACACGCTTGGGATAAAATTAAAGTGTTCAACAAAAAAATCATCTCCAACAAATCAGATCTATTGACAGATATCTTATTCTTGTCTTTAATAGCTCGTGCTGTCCACCCGCACCTAGAGCGCTCAAAGGCCGGGGGATAAATTCTAAACACCACATTTCAGAAATAATATTTTCTATGTCCCGATTATTTCTCCGGGAATCCGCAACTTTTCAAAGTAGGCCCATGTCCACCAACACAACATCCGAGACCACAGTACAGCCTACTCTGTACTTTCATTTGCCGACGGATAATTACACTTAGGCCTACGTCAAACTTACGCGCGTTATACTTTTAAATTATATCGAAAACAGTTTATATATTATACAAATAAAACAGATTACAAAAAAATGGTACTTAAAACATATAAAAGTAATATGAAATACTCATTTCTCATTAACTGATGGATTGATCACCATCCATCTCCAAGTATATCAGCTGGTCGGCTCCACATATAGCAGCACACCTTTATATCGCGTTCATTGCAATTTATAAACCCACGTAAATTATTAATATCACGGTCCTGGACTAAATACATACATCGCGACGCAAGCACAGCGGAGCAAAGTAGAACTGTCGGTCTTACATCATGTCTTTAATTACTGCATTAATACATATTAATTAAATTCGCGCAACTTTGGCGGTACATATACTACATTTTTCTGGTGTTAATGTACTCTGATTTCGTACCCATGCCAATGTCTGTCTAACACAATTTGGCAGACAGCACAGTAGCGGCCAAACAAAGCCGCATTATGTGCTGTCCATCTCTATTAGTAGACGAAACGTCGAGTTTCAAACAAATTGAATCACACTCGGAAAACAAACTGAACAGGAATCAAGAGGCATATGATTAGGAATTTACGTTACTCAAGTTAAATTATTTATATGACTAATAGGATGGTTTGATACATTTAAAAAAAAAACCCCGAAGTACTTTCCAGCTAACTGCAATACAAAGGATGTATTAGAAATTAATAAAACAAATTAATTCAAGAAGATAAGGATAATATGTTGGAATGTTTTAAGCAATGAAACTGATGGGGGAATTACATTTGTAATAACTTACATCAGGACATAAATATAATTGGTAGCTTAAATTGAGCTATTTAGGATAAATGTATATCCAAAGTGATTAAAAAGAATTGGTAGAGCTATGGTAGAAAGAGTTAGCTGCTATTAGAGTGAAACATGGTGCATTAACGAATAAATGAAAAAGCAAATCTTGGTACTGAAAATTTAATATCTGAGAATTTAGAGTAAAAAAATGGAGATAATTTTACGTCAAGAAATAGGAAATAGTTTGGATGTAGAGAAAACAGTTTATCGAACGAACTGAAAAAAAATCAATTTTGTTGGACTATCTGATGAAATGAAGGTTGATAGGTAAACGAATATCTTCAACTTGTGAAACGTCTGGCAGAGCACAAAGGAGGAAAACGAAGATATAAGTGGAAGGAAAATATGGTGGGAGCGATGAGAATTACAGGACTGAATTTAGAGGATGCTTTGTATACAATTAAATTTATATTAACAGTGGAATTCCTGTTCTGCGGTCAATGAAAAAAAATCTGAAATAAATTTGAAACAATTGTATTTTAAATTAACATCAATAGAATTTGTGTAATCACAAATAGCAGAGTGGTTACTTGTGAATTGGAACAATAAATAACTTACATGACATCCTTTGTAATAAAACTATAATATTCACAACAATCACATAAAACAATTCATTAACACTGATTATCATATATTTAAACAGTTTAAATATAATTAAGTTTATAAAACAAGTGTCAGAATTTAATTTAATTATTTAGGTGTATTAATAACAAACACTAAAAATTTAATAAAAGAAGTAAAGAAACAAGCTGATAAAGCAGCACAAATATGAGGGTATATGAAAGATTTAATTTGGCGCAACAAACATATGTCAATAGAAAGTAAAACCTGCATATACAAAGCGATAGTTCGACCAGTTGTATATGGAGCAGAAACTAGGGCTGATACAACAAAAACTAAATAAATAATGAGCACATGCGAAATGAAAATCTTAAGAACTATTCAGGGGAAAACATTATTTGATAAAATACACAACACAGAAATTAGGGACAAATGCCATATTCAAGACATAACCAAATTTATTATAGATAGACGAAAATATTGGAAGGGTCATATAGAAAGAATGGAAGAAAACCGACTTGCAAAAAGATCTAAAGAAGATAGACCAATGGACGGGAGAAGAACAAGAGGAAGACCAGCCAAGAGATGGATAGACAGTGAATGCACATCCAGTACGTCTTCCTCCGAGGAGTGGAAATAAACAGGATGAAAATCCTACAAATTAAGTTTAAGAAGAAGAAGAAGAGTTTATAAAATAACATTCTGCATTTTGTATTTTTTAACCACGCCATTGACATTATGACAGATATTGTTTTAACAAGATCTATCTGTTGTCTATTTATCATAGGAAACTTCTTCAATGTATTGCTTTTACTGCTAGAGAGATTTCAACAGCTCCGAGTCAATTGTATCTTCAGAACATCTTTAAAAATTGCTGTGATAAACTGGCGACAGTTCATTGCATGGTATTTTCTTTATTAAATCAATGATATCGTTGAATGAGTTATTTCTCACATTGATTACACATTATGTAGACTCATGAACGTACTTTGACAGTATTGTATATCACAAACAGTGTGAGTGCCAACAGGAACTGTGAGATAAAACTTTTTTAAACCCAACTTTACACGTTTAAGATTAAATTTAATGCCTTGTCACGTAGCGGGCCCGGGTTCGATCCCCGGTCGGGAAAATTTTTCTGGGTGAGGATTTTATCGGGGATTTTTCCTCACCTGTAAGACAAATGTCAGGAAAACTTTAAGGCCCAAACGGTCCCCGAAATCATATGGCCTTCCAGGCACCCCAACCTCAGAAGTGGGTACAAGTAAACCATGCCAGGAGAGAAAACAGGAATGTCGAAAGACAAACCTGGGGCATTTGAGAAAAAAAAATCAATTTAAATGCTTTATAGAGTTTCTTTAATATTTATTTAATAATCCCTATTGTTGTTTAAGTATGTTTGTCTCTTATCTGAACGAATTGTCCTACCAGTTAATTTCTTCTTTTCGAGGTCTCCTTTATAAAATATTTGTAAAAATAAAATGATATAATCTGTGAGGCCCTTATTATATTCTTATAGAACGATGTTTCACGCTGATTAAAAATCTGATTTTATTATTTTTTGTATCAAGTAACGCTTTGTCCTACTCACGTTTGAAGTTAGTAAATAAAAATTATTATTTTTTTAAACTGACAAAAAATATTCTTTTAGATCGATTTCAATATAGCGTCTTTTGTAACTTTCCACAAAATTACAAAACACTTTATTAGAATAGATAATGATATATACGCACTTAAGTATGGTAATATGACAAATTAACTCCTCTTTAGTGCTTACTTCATCGCCTTATCAAGTGAGATAAAGTTATTTTCCTTGGTTGCCTTCCTTCATCAGTGTCCAAATTTTCAGCATAGAAAGTATTCAGCCCTAATTGCAGCACATTCCTTCATATCTCTTTCCCATATCCTCGATGTCCTGATGGAAATTTTAACCCTGTTCGTCACTGAAATCGTCGAGTTTTATAGGGAAATGTCCATATATGAATTTACGAAATGAAGCTTCACACTCGTGTTACATCCTAATTTGATGAAAATCAGTAATATACATTTTTTTGATCAGGGTTTTAGATTTTGGAAGTTTGTTTTTTCCCTAAACGTCGGCCACAAATTCTTTAAACGAAACCCAAGCCACGTTTTCACTGGATTCATTGTACATTCAATCAAACTGTCTTGAATGCCTGAACCGCGGTACCACAAATATCATATGATTATTTCGGAAATTTTGTAACCAAGTACAGAAAGCAGTTTCCAATATATGGAAGAACGTTAGTGATTTCTTTCATAATTTTGAGCTTGATGTGCAGAGGAGGTAATAGAATCTTCTTGGTTGAACAAGTGGTACATTTGCCATGTTCTATGAACAGGGTTGGAGGGTTTTTATTTTGGGTCAGTCTGTTACCTTAGAATTCTTGTCTTTGGCTCGGCTATCCCATTCATAAATGAAACTTTATTGTTTTGCAACCGGATTGTGTGGCCACGTAACATAACAACTACTTTAAATCTCCACAAATTATTCAAAAATAGTTTTTATACTTTACATATTTCAGCAGAATATTAATATTTTCATAAGTCTCTTTGAGATATATCGAATGCGCTTATGGGTATTGAGCCACACAAACTGTCATGTCTATGAGTACACTTTGATAATATTGTTACGTGTCGTGTAAGCAGCGTTTGAATTGCGTAGGCGAGTGGCCCCTGGCGAGTTAGATTACCCGAAAGCCGCAGAATTTTCTCGAGTGTGTTGCCAGATGATTCTATCAGTCTGTCTCTTCTCCGTGGAGAACGATTGGAAGCCAGAGGCTTCTGGGCTTCGAAGTTACTCGAAGCTGTTTCTGGCGCTTTTCTCCCGCTTTATAAAAGAGCGGAGGCAGGCCGGCGAGTCAGTTTTGTGTTTGACGCTGGCGATAGTAGTCAGTCAACGATACTCAGTCATGTGGTGAACAGTGTGACGATAAGTTGTGGAGAATTGATTTATCAGTGAGTGGAAAATTGTTCTGAGATAACAATTAACAGAATATTCTTAGTGATTTGTATCTGTAAACAATAATTTGTTGATAATTGCAGAATTCAATGAAGTGATTAATGAAATTTGTAATAAATTCATTGTGCTTACTATGCCCTAATAACATAAATGGAAAATCAAGGCTATCCTGTGACAATACGTTTTTACTAGTTTATAAATAATCTCCATTGACATAAATTATAAGTGATATTAAAGATATTCAATAAACCCGCAATGTCACAAAAAACAGAGTTTTCTTCCTTAAAGAATGTTATTACTTCTTTCTCTCTGGCCCAACACCAAGATACTCAGTGCATAGGTTTCAACCCTTAGTTGCATACATAAACGGAATGAAGTCTGATCAGTGGTGTACAATGCATCATACGTCATCAGTACATTTCTACTACAGGATACGTATTTTGAAAGACACACCATTTAACTGGTTTGTACTTAATTGTAGTCAGTGTAGCAAAGATTGTGTGAACGCATCGGCGCTCTGATGTGAGAGTACGGAACATCCAACACTGTAAGACAGCGCTCGAAGCTCAACGTGATACCGATGTGCTAGTGACAACACAAGCATAGCTTACTTTGATAACAAAACGCGGAAAATAAGGACAACACTCATTCATGAATAAATATATGTTATCAACATGCAATGCCATTAATTCTTAACAATTATATATAAATTAATTAGTGTATAATGCTATTGTGTTGTTATTTAATTGTAATATTATTGTGTTTTCTTTATGTAATTGTAATGTTAATGTTTTTCAGTGTATAATGCTATTGTGTTATTATTTAATTGTAATATTACTGTGTTTTCTTTATGTAATTGTAATGTTATTCCTTTTTTTGTTGTTTATTTTTCTTTACACTAGTACCAATTATTACTTTATTGTAACGGACTGTCAACAGCACGTACGGCTTACTGCCCGTGCGATCCATATTTGTAAATAATATTGTAAATATCTTACTTTTTGTCTAATAAAGTCCTACTACTACTACTACTTTGATAACGTCATAACGCATAAACTACTAAAATGTCAAAATGAAATTCGACTGGCAAAGCAAATGTATAATATGTTTCATATGCAGTAAATAACGTAACCACACTCTATTGATTAGATATATTAATTTATATTTTTTGACGATTTCCACAATAAACATAAATATAGACGATATTTACCATAATTATAATATCTACTACATATTATTTTATGTGCCATTAAATTTTAACTTATTTCAAAAATTAATTCTAAAACCATGAACTAATTTTTTTAAATGCCACACGTGCGCACCCTTACAGTTCCTATAATCGTAGTAGTCAAATTGTTAGCGGTATGAGATTCATGATGAAGCCTTAATCTTATTGTTTGAAATATAAATACATATTAATGTGTGAAATACATCGGAGACATCACCTTTCCTGATCCCAAAATGTTGTACATTGCTGAATATTAGCCCTAAAGTACCTTACATGACAATGAGCTGTTTCAAATCCGTGCCACTTTGGAAAATCATGAAGTAAGTAAAGTGATCCCACAACAGGCCCGGAGACCCTTGGGGTAGTAGGAGGTTAAGGCTCCCACTTTTTCTAGACAATCGGCACTTTATGTCAGCCGGGTTGTCAGCCCTGCGTGACGGCCGCCTTTACCCCAGAACAAGTGTCTGGTACTCATTTCCGTTAGAGGCTGAGTCGACCCCAGGGCCATAGTGCCGCCAGAGGGTTTGGGTCATTTTAAAAATCCTGACCCCAACGGGACTTCAACCCTCGACCTTCCGGCTTGTAGCTCAGTGCCTTAACCACTACGCTACGGCGTCAATGAGCTGTTACAAATCCGTGCCACTTTGGAAAATCATGAAGTACTCAAATAAAACATAGTATGAAATATAATTAAATGTATATAAGGGAGCGCAGCGCATATATATATATATATATATATATATATATATATATATATATATAATGTGATATTCCAAGCCTCTACAAGTCTGTATAGAATTGCATTTGTTTGCCAAAGACGTCTTCAGATTAAATATCCGCAACTCGTGCCCAACTCTAGCATTGTGTCATGGCGGATTGTGAATAAGAGTGAAACTGGTTGCTCGTGTTTTTACACAATTTTCAGCAGGTGTTAGTTTGTTTTTATAAACATAATATCGATATTGCGAATTTATTTTGTTTGTAGCTTAATTTTACGCATAATGGCTCCACGTAAAACAAGAAATTGTGAAGAAAGCAAAGAAGAAATAACTAAGCGTGTGGTCCAAGAATGTTTGCGGGATCCAGCCATGTTGCAGCTGTTGAAGGACTCCGTGCGTGAGGCTATTGTATCGGAGCTAAAGGTAACTATAGACCGTAATACGGAAGTTATTAGGCAGTTGGAACTCTCGCTTCAGGAGAGGGACAACAAAATATTAAAACTGGAACAACAGTTAAGTGAGAAAACCGACTCGCTAGAGCAATACCAACGTCGACAGTGTCTACGTATTTTCGGTATACCTGAACAGGATGGTGAAGATACGGACAATATAGCAATCGACGTGGCCTCCAAAATTGGAGTTAAATTAGAAACCTGTGATATCGACAGGAGTCACAGGGTTGGGAAAAAGTCGGATCGACCACGGCCTGTTATTGTTAAGTTCATCAGTTATAGAAAGAGAAGGGAGGTCTTCCAAAATAAAAAACAATTGAA
Organism: Diploptera punctata; assembly: GCA_030220185.1. Taxonomy (NCBI): domain Eukaryota; kingdom Metazoa; phylum Arthropoda; class Insecta; order Blattodea; family Blaberidae; genus Diploptera; species Diploptera punctata. The sequence goes on along the minus strand of JASPKZ010001241.1, from coordinate 1,553,285 downwards.
AGGCAGTGGGATCACAGTAAGAGAAGATCTCACCCAAATTAGATATAAATTGTTAAAGGACTGCATCACAAAATTTGGCGTCACAAATGTGTGGACAATTGATGGCGCAATACATGTGAAAAATGGAGATACCAAACGCATCATCACCCGGGCCTCTGATATGTAAATCTACCTAGTGCAAACACGCCCAGTGATACCATATCCCCAATTTAGCACTTTTATATAAATTATTAAAATTATATTTAGAAATTTCACATTAATTATTAGTATTATATTTAGAAATTTTACTTTATTTATTAATTTAATATTTGAATAAGATATTAGTGACTTGTTCTTTTCTTATAATTCTAGTTAAAATATTTTTAAAATTTTCCATCCAAATAATGCTATTCATTTGGCGGTCTCTGACAGGTTAGAGGACACTACCCTTCTCAAACCCCTTCCAAACAACAATAATGCAAGACAGGTTCTAGAAACAGCATTCTCCCCCTTCCCGTCTTCCCTACATGTGGTTCACTTGAACGCACAAAGCTTAACTGCACATACAGACGAAATTAGTATGATTTTTTCTTCTTCCAATATTCATGCTATTCTCGTATCAGAAACATGGCTCACTCCCTCCATTAATTCTAGTTTAATTGACATGGATGGTTATACTTTTCTTAGACATGATCGTGTACATAGTCGAGGGGGCGGTGTTGGTGTCTTCGTTAGGACAGACCTTTGCCCTAAGTCTGTATACTTTTCTAATAACGAGACATCTCCTGAAATTATGTTTATAGAAATATACGCAAGCTTCAAAAAATGCCTTCTTTGTGTAGTGTACCAACCCCCTAAAATGAAAAAAATAGCAGAAATAGAATCCGCTCTACAAAACGCACGTATACAATATGAACACGTTATCGTCATGGGTGACTTTAATATAAATATACTAGACACTGACAACAGACATACACAACAGCTTATGTCCGCGTTCCAAGTTTGTGATATGACTATCCTTCCCTTACAGCCTACACATCACACCAATCATTCTGAGACTTTACTTGACTTAATTGCTACTAATAATCCAGACAGAGTACTAACCCACGGGCAACTGTCAGCTCCCGGAATATCAGCACATGATATTATATTCTTAGCATATTCACTGCAGTGCCCTAAACTAGCTCGTAAGACTATCACATATAGAGACCTAAAACATATAAACAATGCAGCTCTACTTGAAGACGCTATAAAATTACCCTGGCATACTATATGGACGTTGCATTCTGTTGACGAAAAAGTTGAGGCATTAAATAACCTTATATTACAACTATATGACAGACACGCTCCACTGAAAACTAAACTAGTGAAACGACACCCTGCTCCCTGGATGTCTGCTAACATTCGTGACTTGATGACTGAAAGAGACGCAGCATATCGGAAATATAGAGTCGACAAAACTGATATAAATCTTAATCACTATAAACGGTTACGAAACAAGACTACACAAACTATCAGAAACGCCAAACTTAGACATCTATACAGCCTTACTGAACCTAATAACAATAACCCAGATATTTGGAAAAATCTGAATAAAATGGGTGTAGGAAGGAAAGACACACAGGTAGAAAAACTACCTGTTTCTCTGAACACACTTAATAACCATTTTACAAGCACATTCTTTACTCCTAAAGACAAAACACATACAACAAGTGAACTACTATTGACAAATCCACCAGACAGAGAACATTTCCATTTTTCATATCTTACAGAAAATGACATAAAGAAAGCTCTCAAACGAATAAAAACAAAAGCAGAAGGTACTGACCGTATAAATATCACTCTACTTAACAAAATAATCGACGTTATACTACCTACCATAACTCATGTTTTCAACTCCTCACTACAAACCTCTATATATCCCACATTATGGAAGCAAGCAATTGTACGCCCACTCCCGAAAGTAAAAACTCCCTTAACTCCTAACGATTTTCGACCCATTAGTATTTTACCTACCCTTTCAAAAGCTTTGGAACGATTAGTCCACAAACAACTGACTGACTACCTAACTGAACACGACCTTTTAGATCAATACCAATCAGGCTTTAGGACAGGACACAATACAAATACTGCTCTACTAAATATATGTGAAGACATACGCGAAGCATCTGATAATCGAAAACTTACTATTCTTACACTACTTGACTTTAGTAAAGCATTTGACACGGTAGACTTGGACTTATTGTTGCTTAAACTAAAAAACCTCTCACTTTCTGACAGTGTCACGCAATGGTTCAACTCCTACCTTCGTGAGCGCCAGCAATATGTTGTAGGAAATTCTACATTACGCTCTTCTTGGACCTACCGTAAAGCTGGAGTTCCACAGGGCTCGGTGCTCGGCCCATTGCTTTTTTCAATCTATATAAACGACATATCTGACTCCCTAAAACATTGCAAACATCATTTATTTGCGGACGACATGCAGATCTACCTTCACTCAGACAAATATTCTTTAAATGACGCGGTAACCAAAATTAATGAGGACCTTGACTCGCTAACGGCGTGGACAGAGAAATATGGACTTGAATTAAATCCTAGAAAGACACAAGCAATCATTATGGGCCATCAGAGACTATTATCCTCAATTAACACAAATGCAGTATTACATGTGTCACTTAATGGGGTTCAGATCCCTTATAGTGAGACAGTAAAAAATCTAGGAGTGTTTATGGATAAACATTTAATTTGGAATAAACAAATAAATAACATTTGCAAAACTATCTTCTCAATAATACACTCATTAAATCGTATAAGAAATTGTTTACCGTTTTCTCTAAGAAAAATGCTAGTAGAAACACTCGCAATGCCCCATTTTGATTATTGTGATACTCTTTTTACTGACCTAAATACTGTTCTTACCCAAAGACTTCAACGTGTTCACAATTCTTGCATACGTTTTATTTGTGGTATACGTAGATTTGATCACGTTACACCATCCCTGGAACAATTGTCATGGCTTCGTCTTCAAGATCGTAGAACCATCCATTCCCTATGCCTACTCTATAACATATTACACACATCTTTACCTTATTATTTATCACACCGCTTCACTAAACTCTCTGATACACATAACTTAGATACCCGATCCCTTGAGCACAGTGTCCTTTATATCCCTCCTCATCATACTACCTATTATTCGAAATCTTTTACAGTTTCTCTTGCTAGAACATGGAATTCACTTCCACCCTATGTCAGAGACTGCCAAACTTTACCATCTTTCAGAAATAAATTGAAAATAAAATCACTAACAGAAACAACTCACTAATACTACTTTTTAAGAATTAATAATGCGTTTTTGCATTATTTAATAAAAATAGACTTAGGATTTGTTAATATATTTACCTAATGCCTTGTATAAAAAGCGTAGATTAATTCATTGTAGTGTTTTTTTTTCTCTTCTTTTTATGCATAGTAGATTCGAGCTGTTATTCCTTTTTTATTCATTGTATCATTAATTTAATTTTAATTGTATTTAGTTTCATTCTATTATTAGACATTAATTTCATTATTATTCAATATGACAGATAATGAATTGTTCAATAACTATTATTGTAACTTTTTTTTGTATTCATATGTAACATGTTTGTCCTGTCTAATATGACTACTATTGTAATTTTTTTGTATTCATGTGTAACATATGTTTGTCCTGTTTTATATGACTATTATTGTATTTTTTTTTTGTATTCATATGTAACATATGCTTGTTCTGGTGAGTGGAAGAGAAGGCCACATGGCCTTAACTCCACCAGGCTAAATAAATAAATAAATAAATAAATAAATAAAATATTCAGATTAAATTATGTTATGTACTATACATGATTGATTACGAATTCAATAATTGTAAACAACCGGTTATGATTTCCAGCAAATACCGATGATTAACAGGTTAAACACTTTAATTTACCCATAAGCAAACCCATAAAAATGCCGAGATCTATTGATTATCTGTTGATCCGTAACATGTAAAATGATTGTATTTGTAGTAACATTCAGTCACACATTTTTACATTGTTCACTCTGTTTTCTAATTAATTTCCTGCTGTTCATTGCAGTGTGCAGGTGTTTAAACAGTGTTGGTGAAATAAATCCCACACGTAACATTTTAATTAGTATCATGGGACTGCCGAACAAAAAAAGAGCAAAGATATAAGATATTGTTTGAATGTAGCTGAAAATGAAATCATTAATATTTAAATATTTCTATATATAATCAAAGTATAAATTTAACAAGTATTGGTCTGAGCATTATCAAGTACGAATACTATATATAGCGTCACAGCTATAAAGTAAAAAATTCTCTTTGATTTACTTACTTGTTATATTAGTAGCTACCAGGTGGCAGTGTGAAGACCGAGTTCTCGCTACATCTCGTAATAATGGTAAAAATATATATCAGAAAAGTTAATGTTTGTATTAGATTAACTCGATGGTGTAATGGATAGCACGGTGGAGTACCAATCCAGAGGTCCGGGCTCAAATGCCTTCCAGGCATTTATTTTTCTTATGCCATATAGGCCTATATATATATGTTAATTTACAATCACAATATAATTTGTTTATTGAGCTTTATTCAAATTTTGTGTAATTTTAATTCCTCCCGTAACAAAATAATATATATATATATATATATATATATATATATATATATATGTGTGTGTGTGTGTGTGTGGTTACGGATCCAGGCGCAGCCCTTAAAAACCGGATTATCTATACCTTCATTTTCTACCCTCACTTCCTCTTATGGAAAATCCAAATATGCTTTTTAGGAGTCCTTCGAGAATACTTAAGACTCTAGTTTATCACACATATCGTAATGGATATATCGTGTTGAATAATTTAATACCTACATGAAGACATATTGATGTGCTGCTTACACTTGCAACCTAGTTTAATGGCTGTATGAGCCATGACACGTCATATTAATGTCTGTCTCTTACGAGGTATATTAGAATGTGGAGTATGTAACCGCAAAATCTAAGATATAGCTACCTCGATGCTAAACACTGTAGCTTATACCAGGTGTTAACTAATGGTCTATGGCTTACGGGACGAGGTTCGATGACTCTTCCATAAAACCCCCCTTATCATCCCTATCTCAAGCAAACAGAATATAATTCACGTCTTATTTTATCTGTTCCCTTATATCAACACTTCCTAATTGTCTTTTCCATAGGTTTCCGAATAAAAAAATGTTTTTTGGATTCACTCATTCACGATATAAAATCTGCTGATCTCAATCCCTTAGAATTAATAAACTTGACAATATCGCGGCAATTATATAAATGATGCAGTTCTACATTGTGAAGCTTCCACCGTTTTCTATTCCCATTTTTCGTGGGACTGGCCCTATTATTATTGTATGTTGCAATATCTTAAGAACAGTTAAGTCTCGTAGACTGCGATGGGCAGGATATGTTGCACGTATGGGGAATGAAAGACTTGCATGGAAGCTTCTTGTAGGAAAGCCAGAGGGAAAACGCCCAGTTGGTAGACCAAGAATGAGGTGGGAAAGTAACATTAACTATGATTTGAGGTAAGTAGATTATACAGGGAATGATTGGAAAGCATTAGCTCAGGATAGGGATGTATGGAGAGCTTATATCCGCGCGGCCATGAACCTACGGGTTCGATAGTACCAGTGAGTAAGAAAGTAATACCTTGTTTCTTATCTCATTGTATGACTTTTCCACATCCATAAAGATTTGCTATGGATATTTGGGCCTTGCCTGATTAAAATTAGCATTTACGTTCATTGTAGTTATTAATACTTCTAGTGTTAGAGTATTATTTTTTTAATGCGCCAGGTTTGTCCTTTTGGACATTTCTGGTGTTATCTCCTGGCATTGGCGTAATTGTATCCCACGTCCCTGGAAGGCGGGATTGCGTTGTCGCGATGATATGATGGGTGATGATAATGATAGTGGTGCGCCAGGATAGTCCCTAATCCTAAGTTTAATATAAGATGTATATGAATAATGATGATGATGACGATGATTGCGATGGCCATATGATGTTCGGGGACCGTTTGGGCCTTAACGTTTCCTCGCATTTGTCTTACAGGTGAGGAAAAACACCGGAAAACCTCACCCTGGAATCTGCCCTGACCGGGGATCGAACCTCAGCTCGCTGCGTGACAAAGAAGCACGCTACCTCGAGATTACAGCGGTAGTATATGGTTAGATTTTTCTTTATTTTCGATATCATATGACTTTAATAAATTGAAATTGAAACATAGTAAGAAATAAAATAACGTAAAGGCTGTGAATTATTAATTTTAGTTGGGTTTAGAAAAACGAATGAAAGACAATTTGAAAAATATACAGATACATTGTTTTGTTTTCATAAAAGCAATTATTATTGTTGAAAACATACATGAACTCCGTAAAATTCAAATTTAAGCTCTCTTGGGACCTACCCTGCCATAAGAGAAAACTATAACTATTCCGATGTAATTAGGAGCTCCTTGTCCTGTTCGGATATATTTCGGACTCTTATCTTCAATATGTCCACCGCTGTGGTCTCTCGCAGCGGGCCCAGGTTCGATCCCCGGTCGGGGCAGTTTTCTTGGGTGAGGTTTATATCGGGGTTTCTCCTCACCTGTATGACAAATGTCAGGAAAACTTTAAGACCCAAACGGTCCCCAAAATCATATGGCCAACATCATCATCCTTCTCATCATTATCATCATCATCATCCTTCACTGGGATGGAAAGCAACGGGAAGCCTACCACACTTACAATTCCCTAGTAAAGCTGCAAGCATAGCATGAAAATGCTATGACTGAAGTGAAGGACCTGCCTTCAGGCAGAATTATTATGGATGAATCTTCAATATACAAAGTGACATACAATTTGAGCATATTGATAATTGTAACAATTTTGTGTAATGTTTAAAAAATGTTACATATATGTTTATTTTAAAAACGTTTAGTTCACTTAGCCTGTAAATCTTACGAATATATTAAACTTTGTGCAGTTTTAGAATAGGCGTCCTAAGGTGTGTAAAAAATTAAGGGAGGTTTGATCAAAATCCCGCACATTTTCTCGTGTATTTGTCAACAGATGTGTCCCACTCGATCAATGTCTGTCTCTTGTAATTTCTTCTCTCGCACTTTCTGCTACTCAAGATACATTGATTGATGGATTACAGTTGATAGAACAAGCGAAAAATAATTAATGAACTCATTTTATACAAAAAGGAACAAAGTTATCCATCAATGACTATCAGTTTATATCGAACGGTTTGATGCATTCACAACAGCAAATAATAGCCGAACATATTCAGTAGTTCTTGTAGCCAACAGTACAACATTGTGGTATTTAATAGTTGAATGCTGGCTATCACGGCCGGTAATCACAATATTAAGAGATTCCGTGCTATGTAGCCGTGTTACATGACTGATTTTCTTCACAACTTTTGACCCTCGATTGCGGAGGGCATATTCAGTGGCGAGAACACCTTCCGCAATCGAGAGAGAAACGTCTGGTAGAAACAACAGATATGGACCACGGCCTCATAGCACGGAATCACTCAACATTATGAAGCGATGTTTAATTTGTAAAGGAAAATTACCTCTGTGTTAAAAAAAAATATTCGGCTCAACTGCACTTCTACTAGAGCTTGATTTTTCAGTTATATTGTTGTAAACTGATAGCTCGTCTTCTGTATTTACTAACATTATTTAATATTTTAAACTTTTTCAAACAATGTTTATAACATTATTAGACAATTTTGAAGTACTTATTTAAATATGCAAATCATAATATTATGACACTGTTAGACAATATTGTGATGCTAACTGCTATTTTCTCCACAGAGTATATCACTTAGTCTATGATTTTTCTATCGCTGTTTTGGGTTATCGCTGGTTGGATCAGCGTTAGGGAGTGATAAGTAACTATACACCCATTTTTAATAACGTTTGGTAAATTTAATATTATTGATATATTTTTTTAACATAGATTTGGGGATTTATTGTAAATATTGGTCATTTAAATTTCATAGCGACGCGACGGATAGTAATCGAGGATGACAATCGATATGTGGTTCGATTGTGGGTTATCGCTGGCTCTATAAATTCTGGCGCATTGTTGTTCTATGGGACTTCGAAAATATTTTACGCTGGTTTAAGTGCAGTTTTTCCAAATATTCTACTTTGTTTCAAGTATGTGTACTGCAGTTGGTGGAAACATGGAGCGCAGCGTTGCACAACGCAACATGGTATCTACCTCATTCCACACAACAACGGAAGTACATTCGATCAATATAGCAGCCAAGCAGATACCTTGAACCAATTAAAATTCTTATGATATGATAATTTGCCGTAATAATAATAATAATAATAATAATAATAACAATAGGCCTAATAATAACAGCTTAATTCACCTGATAATCGAGGTGCAAAAGGCTTTATGTACCACTCAACCGTACACAGATTTATATATTTTTTTCACACAATTCGAGATCATTTGTAGGTCAAATTAAATCTTGACCTCGATGTCGGTGTTTTAAATGGGTTTTAGGTATAAGAACTCCAGAGAACATATTCAGAGAGTGAAATCACAAAGCCTCTGCTGCCGTTTGAAGTCACCAATTCACGAGATGATATAAGCACAAAATAATATTTAATTAGTTAATTATTTGTTTCCAACCCAATTTACTTACTGCTGTAATCAGATGTAATCAAGATAAATTAATTACTTTTGCTACAATTTCATAACTCAACATTTGTGTTGTTTTTGCAATACCAACAATTAAAAAAAATATTTCCTCTTTCCTTCATAAATACAAATGTAGAATATTACGCTATTAACTGCAGGAAATCCACTTTAATTAGGATCATAGTAATATCTGAGTATATACATGCTGTTATTCAAATTCCTAGTACTGCCTTTAATGCAAACTATCTGAATTATTTGGTTTTTTGATCTGATGCTAGAGAGCATTCCACTCGACTAAAATTCAGTATAGCCAAACACTGACAGTTACAAATTTTTACAGGCTTTATATTAGCTTGACCTGTATCTATCTATCCACCCACCCATCCGCCCGCCCGCCCGCCCGCCTCCCCTGAAATATTTATTCTTGATTTTCAACTTCAATTTGTTACACATTTCTAAAAACTGCCTTAATACAGTATTGCTATTAATAAACAAAAAACATCAACTCAATAAGGATGTAATTATTATATAATGAGAATGTTATTATTTCAGACTATGAATTTATATATTAATACGAGACGAAAAAACTTTGTAACCCACTTTATGCTCATCGCGCGCACGGAGGAGCGTGATATTTGGCATAATTAAAGTTAAAATTGAGAAGGAGTGCAGAAAAATAAAATTTATGTATAATATGTGTTGTAACAAAAAAAAATATATATATATATTTTTTAAATGTCCCAGGTTTGTCTTTCGACATTCCTGGTTTCTCTCCTGGCATGGCGTACTTGTAACCCACTTCTGAGGTTGGGGCGCCAGGAAGGCGGAGTTACGTTGCCCCGATAATATAATAGTAATAATAATAATAACTTTATTGTACCTGGCGCTCAACCTGGTTTAAAAAAAAATACAAAATACAAAAAAATAGTCTTACAACTACATAAACAATTACATGTTATAAAACAATACAATACAATCAATATTTATAATCTATTTTGATATACTCTAAATTTAACGAGTTAAATATATAATATGTACAAGATATAAAAAAACGAGAAAAAAAATATTAATGACATAGTATAAATTTAAATAAATAAATAAATAAATAAAGAGAAATTAATTATTAGACAACAGGTAACTGTATAAGCGTGACGTAAAGGTGCCAAGTGATGGGTGATGATGATGATAATGGTGCGCCAGGAGAGTCCCTAATCCTAAGATGAATATGAATGATGATGATTGCGATGGCCATATGATTTCGGGGACCGTTTGGGCCTTAAAGTTTTCCTGACGTTTGTCGTACAGGTGAGGAAAAACCCCTATAAAAACCTCACCCAGAAAAACTGTCCCGACCGGGGATCGAATCCGGGCCCGCTGCGTGACAAGGCAGCACGCTACCCCGATACCACAGCGGTGGACAAAAATAAATTAAATAAAACAAAATAAAATAAATTGTCTCCAATTAATTTATGTGCAATACTCATTCAATTGTTCACGTTCATACTGAAAGTGCATTGTTGTAAAAAATAAAATTATGTAGCTGAAATGTGATTTGACTTACTCTCACGTATTTACTATTAATGGTTAAAAAAGTGGGTACATTTTATTATTTAAATTTAAATTAAACCGTGTCTAATCTTGGTTTAAGTAATTTCATTTTATATTTTTTTATATTTAAGTATTCGCACCTACTTCCATTATGCCTCGACATAGAAGATTGTTGGGTCGGAGTGAGACACAAAGAAGAAGGGATATATATTCCCGTACACATGATAATAGGCTAAATGCAAATTTAAATAATATAAATAGTATAAACATGTGAAATGACGCATTATTGGTTTTTAAATATGGCTTAACCAAGTTATACCACCTATTTCCTATCGCTCGTATTTTTAAAATAAACCGCAAATTAATGCATAATGACGTATTTGTGTCACACCTAAACATTTAATGAATTGTGGTCGAATTTCGACCGTTGGGCGACCACTAGTATGTATAATTGTTTTAGTATGTAAAGAAACACTCTTAATTACTATAGAAAAAACACGAATAAATAAACACGTATGAAATTAATTTATTTTAACCATATACCCATCTTCCACTGAAGCTCTCATTTATTTATGTAGTTACAGCATACCTCGTTAGCATACTAATGGCTGCCACTTGACCGGTATCAGACTTGTATCTCTCTTTTGCACCTTGTTGTTATTATGGAGGGCACTTTAGCGACTTCCACTGGCTGCATTTAAACACATCTACAAAATTTGCGATGTGGAGAGTCTCATTCGGTACTTACTGGAGAGTAAACTCTGCAAACAGATCGATCCACACTTTGAGGGTCTATAATCATAAACTGTGATAAGTTTCGAGATGACGTTGTCCTGTTCAACAGATAGCAACTAGACAAGTTGGTAGAGATCAGTCGGAATGTTCAGGAGTTACAATCAACAGCACGCAGACTTGGGACTGTAAAGTTTCGAGGTTTCATTTTAACTTGCACATTTAGAGCAGTAAATATACAGTAACAGCTCTATTTATAGTTCCTTTCATATACAAGGAACAAATAATCATACCACTCAATCGTTATAAATCAATGTCTATAAATAGATATCCGTGAAATTCGCTAGTCGCGATAAAGCAAATGCTCTAATTTTGTCATTTTCTTGTACTATTTCTTAACTCCATTTCCCACAACCTCAAAAAACCATTTATGAATCGAGAAATGACACGAAATCCTACGATAACGCGAAACAACACCGAGATTTAAAATTTTTAACGAATTCCGGAGAATTGTTTGTTCTATTCGCGAAATTTTCATAATGCATTTTTAAACACTGTTTTCGGATTCCATCTTCTTTTTAACTGCCATATCTGCTTGCTCAATGCACTCTTGCAAAGGGAAATGATTGTAACACAGTTCACAACATAGAGGTACTTTCTGTACTTCTCATGCTCAAATCTAGTCTCTCCATAGATTTTAAGTTCTATGACCAATATGAATTCCACGAAATACGAATTATATTAACGCGTAAGATAAGTTTTCCCCTTAAATGTTTGCAGATATATTTATCAATTTTATATCTCTTAAACTCTATTTGCGTTTATTATACTAAACTAGGATTAGACAGACTCGAATTTACATGTTTTTTTTTTCAGAATAACACCACTACATTCCCAATAACATCGAAATCTTTAAATTTTAAAACGAATTTTCCTTAAATATAAAACCACGTTCGCGGATCTCTACCTATAAGTTAGTATATTCTTGATGAACATTTTGATTCTGATTTCGTTGTAGTACTGAATTAAATAGAATCCATTGGCCTAACAATACATTTAAAAACCACGCGTTTCAACAGCAATAGCGATAGCGACTTTCTCAACAAATTTTAAATATAATGTTTAGTAAATAGGTTTATGTAATGTAATATTATATTATCGAAATCAGAGTAGCGTTTATTCTGGCTCTAGAGCGATATATCAGTAACCATTCGTAATAAGTGTTCTGTGAAGAATTATAATACATGGTTATGAATATTCGGTCAGAAAAGTACAAACTCAATAGCCGATATATTTAGTTATTACTATATTTCACTTACATTATAATTTTTATTTTTCCCACTAACATTTTCTAACCTACATTGTGAAGACAAACAAATCGGGCATTTTCACAAAAAAAGTAATATTTGCTATATATGTTTTTCCTCATAAGAATTTGTTACTATTTGTTTCCTATCTTAATAATTTCTATGATTATTAAGATTCTAAATGACAGAAAAATTATATGATAAAATCATCATGATGAACAAATCCGTTTTAGACCACGTGACGGTAATCATAACAAAGATGGTTTTGCTCTTTCCACCGATGTTTTGGTATTCCTTAGTCCCTACGTCCAGTTGGAATATATTGGAACGCCAATTATGGAAGTATATTTCTTTCCATTCTTCTCAGATAATTTTTCCATTACTTTTGGTATCTTTCTATATCTTCATCCAAACTTGTTACTCCAATTTTTACTGTAATAATAACAATATAATAACAATAACATTAACAGTAACAGTAATAGTAATAATAATAATAATAATAATAATAATAATAATAATAATAGTGTTTATTTGGTTATCCAGTCTGTTAATTCCTAACGGTAAAGGTAAGAAGCGCATTTGGCTTAATCTAACTTTATGATAAATTATTTTATTTAAAATCCAAATTTTACTTCCGTATTTTAGAGCAGATTTTGATGCGATGTTATGTAATCTTAGTTTGTATCTGTCACATCTGTTCACCTCAAGTATTCTTATTACCCCATTAATTTTATTAAATATTTTTTTATAATTTTGAATCACTGTCACCCTTATGTTCTGCAAATGCACTTCCTAAGAATGAGAAATAAGAGACGACAAGATTTTAGAATAAAATCGGATTTCATTCGTTGTCAATGCAAGTTGTTTTATATGTGGAGTAATGTATCACCACAAACAAGTGGGGCATTTCCAAAATAACCACAAGACTTGTTACGAACTAGAAATTGTGTCGTGGAGGTATACAAAGAAGCATACGGACTTATTTCATTTTCAGATTATTTAGTTTCAATTTCTCAATACAGCCGAGAAGATAAGTAATAAAACATCATTAATGTAGATATTTGTAGCATGAAGAATACCACATATTTTGTAGCAAGAAGAATACCACTAATACAATCAGTAGTTTATTGTAGATCGAACAATAAGTTTACATGCTGTTACATTCCGGTGGACAACCCGCTGCAGGAGTAATGTTGTTGCAGTGACCGTGTTCAGACAGAAGTACTATACATTTTGAGAACATACTACTTACGTCATTCAAAACAATAAGACTGGAGGTGGCATCTTGAACGTCAACATTTCTGGATTAATGTACGATTTTTTGCTGCAGTTAAACTGGTTTGTTTTCATTCGCTTCCTCCCCAACTGCTGGATGTTCAGCTCAGCATATAATAATATGTTTTGAATCGATCACTATTCACAACAAAATCTCGTTTACCACAGGTATATTTAAGGAAGGCAAAGAGCAGCAGAAGTTTCATACTATACGCAGGAGGTAAAAATTGCCCTTTCTTTAATTGTTAGAGTTAGATTAGTCCATATTAGTCGAAATTGTTGTTTTAGAATTAATCCTACAACACTACAAGACTTGGAAGGCGTCATATTTTGCGGAAAGAGATTGCCCATCTTTGAACAGAATCTCGTGTAAAAATCGTCTATTGTCGGCTGAATCGATAATCTAACAATTCAATAGTGTTATGTGCGTAGTGAGATGAGGCGTATAAGCCATCATGAACTACAAGCTGCACATTGGCCAAATATTTTCCGTGCAAATATATTTATCGTATATAAAGTGTAAAGGAAACAGTCTCTGGATGTTTTGCGAATATAATTGTAGGCATACTATCATATAATAATCCGAGAGTCAAATCTTATTAACTTCTGAGAATTAGGGAACTGTAGATCATGAAATCACACAGAATTTGTTTTACAATACGATGTCACCTTTATTAACGGAACGAAGTTTTGCTTCTGCTCACGGGTCCTGCTTAATACATAGTAAACGCAGCTAACATATAAAATTACGTTTTGTAAATTCTGCATTCAACATGCCTAGCTCTCCGTTTTCATAGAATGCCTGAAGTTATGTGGCTTTCCTTGACGATGTGACCATTTATAGCTAATATGAAAAAAGATATTTCTCAAAGCCACTAAGAGAGTTAGAACATTTAACGAACTGGAATCAGAAATTCCAGTTCCTCCTAAACTGGGTGAGATAATTGTTTAGAAGCAGCTATATGTTATGCGAATCACTATGAAGAAATGCTTATAATTGTTTATAGTTTTAATGATGGGGACGCGACTTCAAAGAACACTGCAATATCTAAACTTTATGACAAGTGATCATCATATTTAAAGTTCAGTAAGTAATTTTGAAAGCATACATAAGATCATTAAATGTCTGCAAATGTTTGACAAATTATCAATATATTTAAAGCTCATTAACTACTTATAAAACTGTACCTTAGACCATTAAATGTCTGCAATTGCCAGATTTAGATATCCCGAAAGCCATAAAAGCGTGGAAAAAGTATTTCACTCCTTATATCTCCCAAAACTAGACACGTTACTAAAAGTGAAAGATAAGTTGAATAGAGTCCTTAAAAGTATGTGATTATTCTGAAATGTGTTCCAATAGAAATGTTTTAATTATCCATTATCAACCAAGTGGATGTGACAAAGCGAATATTGTATATTACCTTAATTATGCTCAAACTACTGCACGATAAGAGAATACTTCTTTTTTAGTACCGGTATAAACTGCAATAAATGACACTGCAATAAATGACGTAAGCAAATGTATTACTTCCCTTTTCTTCCTTTTGCGGTAAGTAATTGTTTAATTGTACGTGCGAATAAATCACCTTCTGTGTGGAATTGAATTTCAATTCGAGTAATAAACAGGTGAGATGAATATTTTGAATATGTTAGTTTGTAGTGTGTACCAGGTTGCACAGTCAGAGCAACAGGCCATATGTCTTGACATTGCCTGACCCAGTCATTCCAACTTTGTAAACAACCTAGTTCCGTTTGTTCGTAACAACTCGGTTTTTATTTTCCCGCGGTCTGATGATCCCTTTTCTCCATTTTAAACGCATTTTGATTGTTCCATCGCCAAGATCAAATACAATTACCTCGTCTAGACCTCCTATTAGAAATTCTTCATTCTTGGACATCACAATATTTAGCCATCCATTGAATTTGCTTAAAATGTGGTTTAAATATTTTATTTTAGCTTAAATATATAATGTGCATTTATTTAATGATGGCTAATATCTAATTTAATATTTCTACTATTAATGTTGTATCTTTGATTACTATTGTTATAATGATTATTATTTATAGGCTATGTTTATATATTATTAATTAATTCCGACCGAATATAGCTATTATGATTTTTCTCATAATAAGGTTTTTCAGAAAGTTTACATATATTCACCCATCTTATCTAGTAGCCATGAAAGTGACCATGACTAAGAGTGCACTTTTTTTTTCTTTCGTCTACTTCTGTTTTGTTTTATTGAAGATTTCTCAATTCAAATTGTTTATACAGACAATAATAGAAAGTATACTTACATATGGATCAGAAAGCTGGACAATAAATTAAAGGATGCAAAAAATAATCTTGGCGAAAGAAATGAATGGATTACGGAGAAGTATGAGAATATCCAGGCTACAACATATTATAAACACATACATCAGACAAGAAATGGATTGCACAAGAAAATGTTATTGATAGGATAACAAAGAGAGCTTTACCGTGGCGTGGACATGTACAATGGATGTCGGAAGAATAGTGGCCGGAACAGGTGTTAGATTGAATGGTACCAGGAAGAAGAAAGAGGGGGAGAAATGGAAAAACATGGCCTGAGGGAATATATGATACCATGATGAAGAGAGGTATGGAAGAAGGACAATGGAAAGACAGGAATGTCTGGAAAGCAGGAATTAAGGGCGAAATGCTCTAAAGAGGAACACTGGTGTTAAGAATTAAGTAAGTACAGTACCGTATATTTTTTTACATTAAAATAAAATAAATGCGTGAGGCGGGTTTTGATCCGAGACCTCTAACTATATACGCTAGCGCGTTTTCCAACTGAGCCGATGTGGAAACCCAACACAAATATTTATTTTTCTTCCTGATATATAATTCTAAATTCACAAAACGCAGTGAAACATCTGTCCAATTACCATCTAGTGGCTAAGATAAAAAGTAAGCATTCTTAAAAATCCCAGCTCAGGCATATCAATTTTCTTTTCATGTCACTATTGGCCTGTAATATTCTAAAATGTAATTAAAAGATCTAAATATACAAGCGTCACTGCTATAAAATAAGAATTGTCTTTTAAAATGCTTGATCGATATAGTACCATTAGATGGCAGATCAACTGACGTCCCGCTGTTTCTCGCGATTTGAGAATTATATATTAGGAAGAGAATTAAATGTGTTTTTGCTGGGATGCCTGAGTGGCGCAGCAAGAAAGCGCGCTATCGTATAGAGTTCGATGTCACTGGTTAAATCCCGGCTGAGGCATTTATTTTCATGTTTACTAATATTCTAGCGGCCGATTGTTTTTTTTTTTGTCCATCGAATCCAAACTTATCATATAGCAATTAGTAAAGGCTTTTATTGGAGTTTGTTAACAAGAAATACCTGACAACTAGGTCAGGGAGTTCACCTGAAAGGGAAAGTAAAAAAAAAATCCAGTGGTCTCGGTTATGATATTAAACAACAATAATCACAACATGCTATTACAATAGATCGAGAAATATTCTCGTAGAACTCAGAGATATCCGAATATTAAAGTGGGGGATTTCCTGAAACCGGAAATTAAAACTTGATTCTAGTAATATCCATGTTTGGTTCGGGATGCATACCATATAATTTGATTTTCCCTTGAATCAGCAACGTATCCTGTAAGGTATATTATTTTATTTATTTAATATTTTAATAAAGTAATGAAACAATCGTTGGATATTATTTGCAACAATACTTATAATGGAGGTAATAACTTATGGTTATGGATGATTAACACTTGGAACTGTTCATGAAGGTAGAACACCTCTACAATAATACGAATAAATATTTCACTGCAGTCCGACAGTTAAATAAGTTTGCATCATAAATTGAGTTTCTGAAATTCACTATTCGTGTAGCAGAGGTAAACGATGTAGTCACTACTTTTGATACAAATTCCACCAAATTGATATCCACTTCATTGACGTCCGAATATTGTTTGGTACCTTAACCACATTCGTGCACCTGGTGAACCCCTTACCAATCTTCCTGATTATGATTTGTCTCATACTCCTATTTCTAGACTTTCACGCTGGCAATTATTACAAGTTCAAAGACAGCTATTTTGGAAACGCTGGTGTTCGGAGTATTTGTATAACTTACAAGCTAGAGGAAAATTATCTATTGAGACGAATATTTTGTCATTGGGGGATCTTGTTGTTATTAGTAGTAGTAGTAGGACTTTATTAGACAAAAAGTAAGATATTTACAATATTATTTACAAATATGGGTCGCACGGGCAGTAAGCCGTACGTGCTGTTGACAGTCCGTTACAATAAAGTAATAATTGGTACTAGTGTAAAGAAAAATAAACAAAAACAGCAATAACATTACAATTACATACAGAAAACACAATAATATTACAATTAAGTAATAACACAATAGCAATAACATTACAATTACATAAAGAAAACACAATAATAATATTACAATTAAATAATAACACAATAGCATTATACACTAAAAAAAAGCATTAACATTACAATTACATAAAGAAAACACATTAATATTACAATTAAATAATAACACAACAGCATTATACACTAATTAATTTATATATAATTGTTAATAATTAATGGTATTGCATTTTGATAACATATATTTATTCATGAATGAGTGTTGTCCTTATTTTTCGCGTTTTGTCCAGAAATTTACCGAGGTTTATCCAATTTTCTGGATTTACCAATAACTCGTAGCATGCCAATCTTTCCCGATTTGAATTTAGAAATCTTTCCGGTAATAACTGACGTCTCCAATATTCTAAATCATTACATTTTCCTAATATATGTATCTCATCTTCAAAGTTCCCGCACATTGGACATATTCGCATATCGTGATCGTCGCTAATTTTTAGAAATTTCCATGCCCCTAGCCTAAACAAGCAAGCCCTGATCTCTCCTTAAATCCTAGGTTGAGTATATACGATTCTTTTCCCCAGACGTGTTTTAGGTCTCTTTGTAAACACAGTGAGCGTTTTCCTGTACATTCGGCGAAGGTATCTTGTTGGTTTACATCTAAGTACCTCCTCCTTATTTTTCTCCACACGTTCTTGCGATTTTCAGTCCCTTTTTCCCATATCCAGCCCATCCCAATCTTTTGGAGTTCTCTCCTAACCTCGTCTGCCCAAAATTTAACATCTATGTTTTTAATTTGGTGGTCGTAGCAAATTGCTCTAAGCATTGTTTGTTCACCTTGGATTACTCGCAACCAGTATTTGAGTACACGAATTTTACAGTTAATGTCGTCCTGGAATGACCCGAATTCATATAAAATTCCACAGTTAGAAACGGCCTTACTAAGTCCTGTAATATACTTTAGAAAATGCGTATATACCTTATTTAGTATTTCCGTTCTTTGGAAACCCCAAATCTCACTACTATAGTGCATGACTGGCCTGACCATAGCTCCATACATTTTTTCTAATGTGCTGACTGGAATATCAGGCACTCGACCCAGAATACCGAGTACACTGTTAAGTTGTCCCCTCCCTTTAAATAATGCTATATCAATGTGTTTTTTCCACTTTCCGTTCATTTTCAACGTCGTACCAAGATATTCGAAATGTTTCACGTTTTGAAGAACTTGATCTCTGTATTTCCATTCCTCTGTTCTACCATAAACCGTCCCATTTTTAAATGTCATTGTTTTTGTCTTACTAGCATTTACAGTCAATCCCCAATTCCTACAGTATATTTCCAGTAGGTCAAGACCTCTTTGCAATCCCTTGATTGTCTTGGAACAGATAATTAAATCATCTGCATACAACAGGACTGGGATTCTAACATTTCCTATCTCCGGAGCCTCAATTTCTCCTTCTAGCATTACGTCTACAATATCATCAACGAATAGATTAAATAGCATTGGTGATAAAATGCAACCTTGTCTCACTCCCCGATTGGCTTCACTGCTCTCTGTAATGTGCCCTTGGTCTACTTTTATACAAAATTTAACATATTTATAAATTGACATTAAAGCATGTATCATTTTACGAGACAATCCTTTCCGATTTAATTTTTCCCAAAGTGCGCTTCGGTCCACAGTATCAAATGCCATCTTAAAATCAATGAATGCACAAAATAATTTACCCCCCTTCATTTTCAGATTGTCATCAATTAATGTTCTCAGAACAAATAGGTTGTCCACCGTGGAGTACCCTTCTCTAAAACCTGCCTGATATTTTGAGAGCCTATTGTTCTCTTTAGCCCATTGTCTGATTCGTTCGTAAAGTACTTTACAATATATTTTTCCGAACACTGACAAGAGACAAATTCCCCTATAACTTTCTGGTATCTGTGCCCCACCTTTCCCTTTGTATAGCGGTTGGATGACACCTGTCGCCCAGGCTTCCGGATAATCTCCTCCATTAAAAAGTTTGTTGAACGCAGTTTTCAAAACGTCTAATAATTTATTGGATGATATAATATTTTTCAAGAATTCCCCTGGTATTCCATCAATTCCAGGTGCTTTACCGTTCTTTAAACATTTAATGGAAGAAACCACTTCATTTTTCGAAATATCCTGATCCAGTAATTGAATATGAATTGGGTCAGGGATCTCAACTATATTTCCTTGATTATATCTTAACCTCTCATTTCCCAGCACCCTATCAAAGTAACTTCTCCATTCCCCGGGCGTTATTCTTGTCCGATTTATGGACTTTACTTTGAGTTCCCTTATCGCTTTCCATATGTCCGCAATGTTCCCACTTTCAGTCGCGACTCTCATTTCTTCGGATTTCTTATTTTGCCATGCTAGTTTTGTTTCTGCCAATAAGTCTTTATATTCCTTTCTCTCTTGCGCATAATTTTTTCTGCTTTCATCTGTGCTTTCTTTTCTAAACTTTAAAAGACTACTTTCGACAAATTTCTTCTTCTTTCTACATGCATTATTGTACCACCCTTTGTCCTTCTGGTTCATTGCGTATTTAACCTTGAATTTTTCCCCTGCTTTTTGAAAACATTCTGTCAAAGTTTTAATAATTTCCTCCCCGCTAAGATCATTTAATTGCAGATCCTGTATTAGCGTTTCCAAACTCCTGTAAATTCTTCTCTCAGATCCTCGATCCACCTGAAACGGATAATTGGCCGCAATATTGTTGCCACCTCATCATTAACTGTCTCACTAATACCTTTCATATTTAAAATAAGTTTGTTTGGGAAGTGGTGTGATTCGATTCTGGAAACTATACAGAAATTACTTAGGACTGGAATCATGTCTTGTGTGCATATTGAATAATCGATTACGCTACTTCCATTTTTATTAATAAATGTCAGTTCTCCATTTTTATCTTCCCCATATTTCCCATTCAGAATTTCAAGTTCAAATGCATCGCAAAAAGCTAACAATTGGTTTCCTTCTGAATTTAAAATCTTATCTTTGCTTCTCCTACCCTCACCTCGTGTTTCATTATCATCCGATTTTATAGTGATATTTTCCTCCCCAATCCTACAGTTAAAGTCCCCTAAAATTATTATTCCCGCTTCCGGAAACCTATCTTTTATTTCTGCCAACGAGTCAGACAATTCAACGAAAAAATTTGGATTGGCATACCTGGAATTTAGTGGTTGGCGATAAATAGACAACAGACACATTTCTGCTCTTTCTGTATGGTAATATATACAAATTGCCTCTTTTAAAGTAATATTTACCTTTTTTAATATATGGGTCTAAGTTAGCTTTATATAAAATGGCAACACCGCCTGAATATCTACCTCTCTTTCCTCTCTTTTGATTACCCTTAAAATAACCTTTCATATTACATAGATTTACGCATTAGTTAGCTTTTAACCATGTTTCTCCTAGGGCTAATATATCAAAAGTCTCAATAAACTCTACACATCTGTCCATTGAAAGTTTTGCTTTAACCCTTCGATATTCCATGAACCGACTGTCAACAAACGCTATTGTGTTCCCTTGTCATTAGTCTTACCTGTATTTTTTCGAACTTCCCCTCTCAATAGTTCCTTTTCTGCGGGTAGATTCTGAAGTCTTAGTGATTTTCTTGTTGGAGTTCTTGCGTCCGCCGGTCGTTCACTTCTTAGAGGTGGGGTATGCTGTTTGCGTTCGGCCGTTTTTTGCTGTATGTTTATTGGATTTCTGGGAGTTATTAGGTAGTGGCCCCTCTCTCTTTCTCTCGTGTAGAATTTTCTCCCTCCTCTGCTGTAAGGAGACCACCTGCTGTTGAAGCGTCCCCTGTATGTTTTGGGGACTCGCTGTCAATGACCTCTTCAAATTCATTTTCAGAGTTGTCCATATTTTGTAGTTTTTCCCTGCTCCAGATTCGTCCATTTATAATCAATTTATTAAATTGTATGATTGCATGGCAGCCCTGCCTCCTCGCCTCGAGCATGTGTCGCTTAAGAAAGTCTCTTTCGCGGCGCACCTTCTCACTAAAGTCTTCGGCAATATTGATACCGGTCCCTTTAAGATATTTACTGTCTCTAAGGATCCAACATTTTATTTTGTAGTGTGATAATTTGCATACAATCGGTCTCTTTCCACTATTCCAACGACCTACTCTGTGCGCTCTTTCAATATCACTGTCCACCAAATCAATTCCGATTTGCGCCACTACTCTTTTAACTATATGTTCAGTTTCTTCCCAGCTTTCTCTGTCCTCTTCATGCACACCATATATCACAATATTATTACGGCGACTCTGGTTTTCGAGATAGTCTAATTTAGATTCCAGCCATTTCAATCTGTCCTCCATCCGATGCATGTTCGTCTCAATATCACGAATTTTTTCACCCACGTTGCACTTTTCAAACCCCTCTTTCACTTCAGTTGACAATGTTTCAATCAGCTTTCTAACTTCTTCCATAATGCTTTGTCCCCTGCACACTTCAACCACTCTAACAAAAACACGTCCGCTCTTCTCGACGGCTAGCAGATAATCCTTGTTGTTATTAAGGAAGTAACCGCTCCTCCCATGTTATTTCTTAATGACAAAATGTTTAGAGTTGTTGACTTACAAACAGCCTCTGGATTGTTTCAAGAGTCCGTCGCCGTGGCGTAGTCGGTAGAGTCCTTACCGTCCACTCCGGCGACCCGGGTTCTATTCCCGGCGGGGTCTATATGTGAGAATAACAGAAAGTTAACAAAAAGGTAAAACAAGAAGGAAAACAGTGTAAACAAAAAGAGGAAAAAAACTAATTTCACGTTGGTAATGAATTTAGAGTCCGTCGCCGTGGCGTTGTCGGTAGAGTCCCTACCTTTCACTCCGGCGACCCGGAGATTTTAAATATCCACCTTGGGTCTGGGTGTGTGTCCCGCCCTTGTGTCTATATGTGAGATAAAAAAGTTAACAAAAAAGTAAAACAACGTGGAAAAACAGTGTAAAACGAAAAGAGGAAGGAAAAACACCGAGCTAATTTATAATAACAAAACACGACAACTAAAAAAAAAGTGTTAACAATATTTGTAATTTGTTTTCTTCTTGAAATAATTCCCCCCAATATGTTAAATCATAGATTTAATGTTCATGTTTATTTATATTCGGAGGAGATGCCATTCTTTTACGCGTCTTCGCCATTGCTACTCAGTAGGTAATTGATTATAATTTTCCGATTTTCTTGTATAATGTTAATGTAATATATAAAAATGAATGAATGTTTGTTTTTTCGTAGTCTATGCGCGGCTATACCGTTGATACGATTTTGACGGAGAATTTTGTAAAATGTTCAGGAGATTCCCGGGATGAATATAGGCTATAAGAGAGTTGTGATATTCAACCCCTTCTCCCCTAAAAATCACCCTTTGTTGTGAAAAACGTGAAATAATGTCCCTATTTTGACACTTAAATGGCTTACGCTGCCTAAACCTTAACAAATACACCAAATTAATGTACACAGATTGAATATCTAAAAAAAAACTCTACAAAAAAGCCCGCGACAGCATAGGTTTATCATTTACGGATAACTCACAATAACCATTTTTGTCTTTCATTGATGCCACGAAGATCGGGATAAGTAGAATCCCGGGCAAGCGTGCTCTGCCGATTGAGATGGGGCTTTTTTGAAAAATATTTCGGGGATGAACATAGGCTATAAAAGTTGTAATATTCAACCCCTTCAACCCTAAAAATCTCCCTTTGTAGTTGAAAAGCGTGAAATAAAATCTCTATTTTTACGCTTAAATGGCTTACAGAAACATTCCGCGACAGCATATGTTTATCTTCTACGGATAACTCTCAATAACCATTTTTGTCTTTCATTGATGCCAAGAAGATTGGGATAAGCATATTCCCGGGCAAGCATAACAGCCATGGTAAAAACACATTAACATTTAATTAGGAGTTGCAGCGCACGTCAGGTATTAGCTAGTATAGTATAATTATGAAACGAAAATATCTCTATGGAGTTACTAAAGCAATGAAGGAATGTTACTTGTACTATTCAATTTATTCTGTAAATAAGTACAGTATTGAAATTAAACAATTGTTCACTTGTTTTTTTCTATTATCTTAATATAAAAAAAATTCGTGTCACGTTGTTTGTCCGCGATGGAATCCTAAACTACTGAACCGATTTTAATAAAATTTTGCACACTGTGTGCAGTTTCATCCAACTTGAGACTTAGGGTATTTTATAACTAAATTTATAGTCGCATTATTTGTTATTGCAATTTATTTGTTTACTATTTAACAAAGAGTTATAATTATCTGTGAGTTCCATACGATTGTAACAGATGGCGGTGTAATTATCTGTGAGTTCCATACGATTCTAACAGATGGCGGTGTAAGATAATTTGGTAAGATAATTGGTTTATTATTTAACAAAGAGAGATCCAGATGACTGTGCATTTTCTTGCAACCGCGAATTTCAATTGAATTACAAATATTGATTATTTCATAATTTAAGTGTGTTCAGTGTTTATTTTACTTCCAATATTATTAATTTCGTGTGTAAGTATTAGTTTTAAGTAATCTGGCTGAAAGACAGCAACTTAATTAAAATTTTTAACGTGTACCTTAGCCACAGCAACGCGTGGCCGGGACTTCTAGTATATTATATATTTCATTCATATATAATAGTAATATCAGCATATATATTAATAATAATAAGGTGAAACAATACAATGTTTTTCAATTAGAGGATTGTCATTCATGTTCTGCAGAGCTGAAGACTGAAGCCTGGAAGCACAGATTTACTCATCATATTACTGAGTCTGTAATTTGATCTGAGAATGAATTCCGCGTTCTCTTAGTACGTTTACCAACCATGTAAAATAGTTACGCTACTTCTCAACTAAATATTTCACACGTTAATTAATTCGCTTTAATTAACGTTTATGAATCCACAACTCAGTGAAGAACAAACAGAGTTAGAATACAGAAAATAGTAATAAATAGACTACTAGTAATACATATAAACTTATTCAATTTTAACGAGGTTTGTAAATTGTGATTCAATATCAGCAAAGGTTTAAAAATAACTCTGAAATATTTGAATTCCTACATAACTCAGCATCGGTTCTTTTAATTAATGCGCTTATTGTACTCAGTATTCTTGTACGACTACATTCTTTGGAACTGTGATATATCAGTAGTAGGTCTCATGGCTCAATCGGAGTAACGAGTTTTGATGAATTCAATAAATATCTTCAGATTCACAACTCATTCACAATTTTATATTATGGCCACAGAACATGCTTCTAAAAATAATAATATAACTTTAAGTAGCTTCAAACTTAATTTTATTCTATTTCACTATTTAACTCATGCCCCAAATATGAGTCAATGACCAATCACGTTTCAATGATTTCTGTTTTACATCCAATCACAGTCGTGCTTCACGATATATTTATCAATATTAAACGTATCATATTAAAGAAAGCTCCTCCTTTTTAATATTCTGAACATGTCTGACCATTATTTTGCAGTGACTGATCCCCGATTGTATATATATAGTGCATAGATATCAACACATAGCGCATGCAGGAGTTGTAGCAATTTATTATACCACCAAAAAAAGAAACCACTGTTTGCACTTTCTTAAAAGCAGTTTTTCCCAGGTAATAATCCAAAAAAATATAATTGTCATATCGAAAAAAATATAATTGTCATATTTACATCATACGACATCAGAAATGAATTAATATACAGTTTGATGTGTTTCATTTTTTCTCCACTAGAGAGCATTCCTACAATATTGCGTTCCTTTGGCAATAAATATTAGATCTGGTTGCAGTGAAAACACACACACATACAGCAGAATGAAAGACGTACCAATCGTTCCTCCGTTGTTTTCAACACCAAAAAACCTCGCCGTTTACATTAAATATATAACTATTTTAAATATAACTCTAGTTAAATAATGATTTGTGAGTACAACGGCTTAATTTTATTCGTTAAATAGTCCTAACAAATTCCACTCTTGATTTCCAAATTCTCTATATAAGTTTTGAAATCACTCGTGGCATTACTTAATGATAATTTTTCGCTAACTAACCGTATGTTAAATACAAAATCTAATTCGAAAGAATCTTGAAAACACAATACAATTACCTTGTCCTTTATTGACGCAATTACAGACTTATATGTAACGTATGTTTTGCAACATTTGTATAGAAACTTGAGTGTGGATGGACTACTAGAACAATAGTATTTTATGTTAATATTATTCGTTTTTTTATAAATCTTAATGATGGACAAATTATATTTGAAAAGAAAAATATACGCCTAGACTGGCGTTTGAAGCCAGGACCTTTGACTCTCTATGTAAATGCTCGTCCATCTGAGCTACCTAATATCTTCACTTCTTCTCTTATCTAGAAGTTTGGAACCAGCCACACTTCTCAGAAATCTCATTTCAGCTGCTTCTATGACCTTCTCTTCTCTTTTAGTTAAAACCCAAAATTCACTACCATACAATAGTAAGGGGACTGCCACTACTTTATAAAATTTTAGTTTTGTTTCTTTTCTTGTGCTTTTAAATATCCTTTTGATTGTTCCTAATATATAATTTAATTTATTAAGTTTGTTAAATAGATCTTCATTTTTAAAATAGGAATTTCATAACCCAGGTATTTAAAATGGTTCACTTGTTCAATGGGTTTCCCCTCCAGAATTATTTTAGCTCTTACGGTATCTGATCCCTTAAAAGCTAGGATTTTCGTTTTACTTATTGATATTTTGAAATTATATTTATGTATATTGTTCTGTATAGCAATTGATTATACCACCAAAAAAAAAAAAAAAAAAAAAGAAACCACTGTTTGCACTTTCTGAAATGTATGTTTTCCCCGAAAAATATAATTGTCATATTTACATCATAGGATATCAGAAATGAATTAATATACAGTTTGATGTGTTTTATTTTTTCTCCACTAGACTGCATTCTTACAATATTGCGTTCCTTTGGCAATAAAAAATATGATCTGGTTTCAGTGACGAACAAAACAAGCAAATGAAGCGTACCAATCGTTTCTCATTTGTTTCAAACATCGCCGTTTACATTACATATATAAATATTTTAAAATAACTATATTTAAATAATAATTTGTGAGTAAACAGCTTAATTTTATTCGATAAATAGTCCTAACAAATATCACTCTTGATTACCAAATTCTCCTCACGAAGTGAGGAGTGAATTTATCTAGAGAATTTGGAAATCACTCGTGGCATTATTTATGATAGTTATCTGGATCCTGCTCGCTCAAAATATTTTACCAACATTAATCTGATATGGTAAATATAAGAATTTTCAATATATGTAAGTCGGTATTCTAAAATTTCGCAAATTTGAAACAAATAATAACATACATCTACCTGATTAATGTGGAAAACTTACAAAATTTAATAGCAACCTAGCTATATCACATCCGTCTCAAATAGAATCGGTGCTACACTTACCTATTATATTTTGAGTTATTACCATTATATCTGTTTGGACGATAGACAACCAAGAATACTAGGAAAATGTAGTACGCACAGAAGCCATTACACTTGTAGGATTAAGAAAGTGAAGATGATGATAGGTAGAGGGAAGAATAGAGGAGGAATACAGACGAGACGAGGATTCGAATCCGTCTGCAGTACCATAGGATGGATGGATAGATGAATGTGTGAAATATTTATACTCCAGTGCTTAAATAAGAGGGTATTTTTATCAATATCCTCCTACTGTAGCCTAAACAAATTTCGGATCCTTCTAAAAATTACTATGAGTTGTTTCTCTTCAAATAATTAGAAAATAATTATTTAAACTACACATTTATTGTTTTGTGTTAAAACGCGTTCTTCATAAGTTTATAACAAACTACTACCGCACTGATAAACATGCCAGTTATTTTTATTACTTTAAAAAAACAGATTTTATAAGAATTATTTATATACAAATTTTCTACGTATTCGCAACTACATAATTTATTATATGCTTAACTGTGAAAATACCTGATGCAGTGCCACTTTCATCGCAATAGCATACGTTACTTGTTAAATCACAATTTATTTATATATGAATTTACTACTACCTAATGTATTATTTAAATATATTATATTTATCTTCAGAGCATTTTAATGCCAGTACAACTTAACAGACTTAATTTCAGTATATGAAGGTGTTTTTGTATATCTTCTTGTAATTTACTGGCTATGTGGAATATAAATCCCTAATCTGACAACTTAAAATTACACTTTTATTATTATTATTGTTATTATTATTTATTATTATTATTATTATTATTATTATTATTATTATTATTATTATTATTATTATTATTATTATTATTTTGTAGTGGTAGCAGTTAAAATAAAAGTTATTATTATTATTATTATTATTATTATTATTATTATTATTATTATTACTATGGAATGGATCCCAAAAGAAAGGATGAAGAGAGGAAGTCCGAAGAAAACTTGGATAGAAGGGGTACAAGCAGCTATGAATATCAGAGGATTGGAGGAACGTCAATAGATGGACAGAGAGGAATGGCAGCTGCCATGATACCGGATGATTATTATTATTATTATTATTATTATTATTATTATTAATTGGCAGTAGTAGTAGTTCAAGCAGTAGTATTTTTATTATCACATTACATTAGGTCCCGCGCCGTAGCCGAGCGGTTAAGGTAGGAAGCCTTGGCGCAGAGCTACGGGACTTGCGCTGGTTCGAGTCTCCATGGGGGAAGAAATTTTCTCATGGTATTTCGGCCAGTATGGGACCGGTGCCCACCCAGCATCGTGAGGCAATTGGGTAGCTACAATAAGTAGCGGCTCCAGGTTGAGGAACCAGCTATAACGGCTGGGGGACTCGACATGCTAACCACATGTCACCCCTACACTGGCTGTTGATCATTTACCTCTGTGATTGACACATGTGGATGTGAAGGGCCAGCAGCCGGCTGGTAAAAGGGCAACCGCTGAAAAAGTGGAAAGACCCTCAATCGGACATTCCTTTAGATGACACACTACTCACACATTCGGTTTCCAACATTAAAACATTATTTTACTCACATGGGTTCAGCAATCACACTTGGAAAATATAAGAATGTCTGTGTTTGTTTTCAAATCTAAAAGCATTATGCATTTTGGATTCGTAAATATATATGTATCCATCCATAGTAATTCTGCCCGAAGGCAGGTCCTTCACTACAATCATAGCATTTCCATGCTATGCTTGCAGCTTTACTAGGGAATTGTTGGTGTGGTAGCTTCCCGTTGCTTTCCACACCGGTGTAGGATGATGGTGATGACGATGATGATGATGATAAGGATGATGATGATGATGGCCATATGATTTCGGGGACCGTTTGGGCCTTACAGTTTTCCTGACATTTGTCTTACAGGTGAGGAAAAACCCCGATAAAAACCTCACCCAGAAAAACTGCCCCGACCGGTGATTGAACCCGGGCCCGCTGCGTGACAAGGCAGCATGCTACCTCGAGACTACAGCGGTGGACTTATATATGTATATATATATATATATATATATATATATATATTATTTTTTTGCGCAGCTCACGGTTTTCCCTCCGAGTTCAGCAACTTAACTCTGCATGACAAACACCTGCGAAACCAACAGAAAATTCAATCGAGTTTTGTCTGACTTATTGTTACTCTAATCTATAATTATTTTTATTGAAATATCTACTTAATTATTACCTGGATCAAGGTTATTATACAGCGTAACATATTATACACTGACTCTCACTTTCCGTAATTAATAAAAATGATTCATTTCATTTTGAGAATTCCTCATCATTGAGGGTTTTCTCCAACCAATCTTAGAAATTAACATGAAAAAAAATATATAAATGACTACGGACTTATAGACTATCAGTTTGCAACACACATTCACACATTTCCCTTAATTAAAGTTCTACATCGTTCCCTGTCCTCTGTGTCTTCATCTCTTACACCAAATTTCCTCATTGAATTTTGAATGTTGTTCTTCCAGGTTGTTCTTCGCCTTCCACTCCTGTTCCTTCTTTCAATTTTCCATGCATAGACGACCTTTGGTAGTATTCCATCCTGCATTCTTCTTCGTGTCCATACCATTTTAGACTTCCGTGTTCTATCCCATCCATTATATTTCTTTCTGCGTTCATCCATTTTCTAATTTCTGTGTTTATAATTTTTTCCAGTCGAGATTTTCAGGCAGCTATTCTCCAAAAATCCATTTCAACTGCAGTTATTCTGTTGATATGTTGTTGTGTCATTGTCCAAACTTCCGATCCATATAACATTATACTTTCTAGTATGGATTATAAATTAGTTGTTTTGTTCTATTAATTATGTTTTTACTCCACAGTTTAGTGTTTACATTTGTGTGGTTTTTCTTTCATTACTAATCCATTTTAAAATTTCATTATTTGATGTTTTCCATCTTTCTCTATAATTGATCCCAAATAACAGAAACTCTCGCTCCTCTTTATCTTTACCCCATCAATATATAATTCATCTTTGTCATTTTTTAAATACTCTTGTTAAAATGATAAGAACATATTAATAATCTTACTTGAAAATAATTTATAACGTAAACGTTAAAAGGAAAGCAAACAAAC
This sequence comes from Diploptera punctata, assembly GCA_030220185.1. Lineage (NCBI taxonomy): Eukaryota > Metazoa > Arthropoda > Insecta > Blattodea > Blaberidae > Diploptera > Diploptera punctata. The sequence continues at coordinate 1,522,691 of JASPKZ010001241.1, read as the reverse complement.
GTTTAAAGTAATATATATATATATATATATATATATATATATATATATATATATATATATATGGTATGATAAGAAAAATAAATGCCTGGACGGGATTCGAACCCGGATCTCTGATATATATATATATATATATATATATATATATATATATATATGTCCCGCGCCGTAGCCGAGCGGTTAAGGTAGGAAGCCTTGGCGCAGAGCTACGGGACTTGCGCTGGTTCGAGTCTCCATGGGGGAAGAAATTTTCTCATGGTATTTCGGCCAGTATGGGACCGGTGCCCACCCAGCATCGTGAGGCAATTGGGTAGCTACAATAAGTAGCGGCTCCAGGTTGAGGAACCAGCTATAACGGCTGGGGGACTCGACATGCTAACCACATGTCACCCCTACACTGGTTGTTGATCATCTACCTCTGTGATTGACACATGTGGATGTGAAGGGCCAGCAGCCGGCTGGTAAAAGGGCAACCGCTGAAAAAGTGGAAAGACCCTCAATCGGATCGGATATATATATATATATATATATATATAACAAGTATATCAAGTGCAAGAAAATATTATTCACTATAATCTACATATAACAACAGACAAATCAAAAGTGATGACATTTGAGGGAAAACATTCTATTCGGTGAAAACGTAGCTCTACATAACTATGCAGTAGAACAAGTAAGATATTTGAGTTATTTAGAATTTTATTTTCGTATCAAAAACAGAGATCTTGATTATACCTTATTAGACTTGCAACATGTGTGCGGAACAATTAAAATATCCTTGCTTAATAAAAAACAGGAAAGATACAATGATGAGATTTTATAAGGTCTTGGCATTCCCACTCCTAACATACGTAAGTGAAAATTGGACATTAAATAAATCTGGAGAAAGGAAGACAGAAACGGCAGTAATGCGTTTCTTAATAAGGATAGCAGAACACACTCTGAGAGATGTTATCGGCAATACTTATATTAGAGAACAATTACAAATTCGAGTACAAGAATAAACAAATAAATAGACAGACAACATATTAAAATGATATGAACATGTAGACCGAATGAGACATCTCGTCTATCAAATCAGGCCATACAAATAAACCCCAAGAGGTAAATTTTCCGATGGACATCCCATGATCAGATGGAGGGATGTTCTTTGAGTTTGCATAGGCTTACAACTAACCTTGAAGTATAGGAAAAAATAATGTTACGAATATTAAAAACGGTAAATGTCAAAGATAATGTTATAACAGTTCTAGAAATGAGATTTCTAATGCCCCTAATTAGCTTTAATTGAGCGGAATGCTAGCCAGATTGCCACCTTATGCCAAACATATTTTTTTGCGCGATAGTGCGTTTTATCGTACTTACAGCAATGGCGACCATAATTGATAGTTCAACTTCTACATTTCGGGGTTGACCACCTAAATAACTACACTGTAATATTACATATTACAAAGCGCGTGTGGGAAGTAAAACTACTGCCATCTATATATACCACATACAATGTGAATACAAAAACTATACAGAAGGTTATGTTAATATACATTAACCGAAACAAATCACTGCATTTTAATTGAACTGAACTATATTTGATGCAATATAAAATAATAAATACATACTTGTCGCCATTTTATCACCAAATGGTCTCACGTTCTCCTGTAGTTTCAACTAATAAACATTGCCCTCACAGTCAACGTTAGTCAATTGTTTATAATGAACGCAAATGTTTCCAATAAATATGTTATTATTTTACTATTATTCATTATTTTCAAAACATCATCATGCACAAAAAAATATACAACGCACGTTTGTGAAGTGTTTTACAGAATCTCGGAAATTAAAAACATTGTGATTCTGTAAAAAGCAACCTCCAAACCTCGCACCGTAATATAACATTGTGACATTTTATTAATTTTCTTACGTTCCTTTATAAATCGAATATTTTACATTAAAGATCATATTATTTTACGTGCAAGTTTCTTCGAACAAAAGCAATTCTGAATATAGTACCGCCGAAGACAACAATAAAGCCAAACTCCTTTTTTTTTAAATTCATTCGCTAATATAAGCATTGTGTGCGAGAAATAATTCGGCCAACTGGATTGTGAAAAAGTTACATAATTCTATTTCGTTATTATCTGATGTACAATCATCAATGACATAAAATACAATTCTTGCGTTGTAACATGATTGGCACAACACTGGTTAAGACATGTACACTAATGACAACGTTTAAAAATGTGATTATTGTGTCTTATAGTTTAGAATATCTTGAATTTGGGTGTGATGTTGAATAAGTGGCTTCGATCAGATATGCATCAACATTTCTACGTATATTTAACTTTCGCGATTTGATTGGAATCCGACGTCTATAATATATAACTGAATGAATACTCTTAAATCAGAATAAGTAAAATTTCGAGCTTACGTATTTTATATAACGACACAGTTTATGACAAGTGAGATTAAATAAAAATATACTGCTCAAAACAATTAGAGGAACACTATGAAATATGCAAATATTATTTCATTGGATAAAGGTACAAACATGAAATTAATAAAGTACATTATTTGTGGTTATTTATTTGTTTATTTATTGCTCATTTCAGTAAAAACAAAAGAATAACGCTGACAATTAACTTTTCAAATAATTCCGCTATGTAAGCAATTGAATCTTGTGCTTATTTTTCAAAGTTAAACACTCGTTATATAGCGTTAGTATAGTGTATGGCCTCCGCGATATTCGAAGACAGTTTGGCGCCTTCGGGGCATGCTCCCAATAAGATTCTGGATCGCCTCTTGCGGGATATTCTCCCATTCCTCCTTCAGAGCATCTCCAAGTTGCTGAAGAGTTTGTGGAGCTTGATGTCTAGAAGATCCCACAAGTGTTCAATAGGGTTGAGGTCTGGGCTAACCGCTGGCCACTCCATTACCTCAATTTCATTCCTCCTCAGGAAACCCCTGGTGACAGCCGCAGAATGTGCCCTGGCATTATCCTGCATAAACAGTAATCCAGGGCCTACTCCAATGGCAGCAGGTACTACATGCTCTTCCAGAACGTGCTCGATATACCGGACAGCATTCAGTCGCTGGGGAACAAGTACAAGGTCCGTACGATTGTTGTACATAACTCCGGCCCACACCATTGTGGAACCTCCTCCGAATCTATCAATTTCCTGTACAGCCTCTGCAGAAAATCTTTCTCCTGGCCGTCCCCACACCCTCAATCGACCATCACAACGTGTAAGACGATACCTGGATTCGTCCGAGAAGAACACAGACTCCCACTGATTCAGGTTCCAATCACCATGGTTTTCAGTATAAGTACGTCTTGCTGCCTTATGCCCATTTGTTAAGCGTGTTTTTTAACGGGCCTTTTTTGACGAATATTCTCTTTCGTTAATCTGTTCCTTATGGTTTGGTCTGAAACCCGGATTCCGGAAGCCATATGAAGGTCATTCTGCAGGTCTTTTGCAGTTTTTGTACGCTGTCGAAGAGCAGAAAGAACAACGTATCTGTCATCCTGGGGGCTTGTTTTAAATTTACGGCCCTGGCCACGTCTTCTACAATACTGACCTGTCTCTCTGTGCCTGTTGCGTAACCTGGACACCACGGAAGGAGAAACCCCAAGCTCTCTAGCCACTTGTCGCAGAGATTGACCTTGTCGTAAAAGATGTAGAGCATGATACACTTCAAACTCATTTAAATGCCTCATTTTGTCAGAGACTTCAATAAACAAGGCAATAATCAAAATTCGTCACTATAGCAACATCAGGAAGTTTACCAATTAGAAGTGGCCAGTGCCTTCCAACATAAAACATTTCTCTATATTTGTTATTTGAGGTAATTTCTCTGTATTTAAGCCATGGATCTTTAAAATTTGTATCCAATGATAAAAGTAATAACTCAATTTACATATTGTCCAACCGTCAGCATCACAGCTTTAAAAAACAATTACTTATTCAATTTATTATAAGTGTTCCTCTAATTATTTTGAGCAGTGTATATAATAGCAATTGTTATCGTAACTATGAAAGGACTTTGAAAAATTTCTGTAACATTTCGATCCTACAAACCATATAATTATAGAAAATAAAAAATTACCATTGAAAAAAATAAATATGACATCCGTGTGTTAATGCTCTAACGGGCGCAATTCTTGTAATAACACATAAAATATATAGGAATAAATTTTAAAAAAGTAAGCCTGACTTCGTTAGACAAAATCGAACCATTGGAGTGGGTGTTAACCAAACTATTTTTTAAAATAATTCTAGGGACCATAATTTTCCATTCTCCGCAACAAAACTCGGTACATGTTATTAAAATGAAGTGAAAAATGATATAAGAAATGAACGAACTCGAAGTTGAGACCAGGTACCGACCCCAACATTTAATAATTTAATACGGAATGATATTTAAAAATAACGTAAGTCAAATTGAGAACAATAAACTGTGGATATATCATGTTTGATATCAAATTAATCGGAAACTAAATGCTATTCAAATGTATTATAATTATCTTCTTCTCCTTCTACTACAAAGTTAAGACTATGCAGCCTGTTCTGGCGAAGTTAAAAGTGAAGTTCATCTTCTACGTGGTCGGCCAACATCTCTTGTTCCTCTGGGATTATACAGGAAGGTTCTGTTTGGTATTCTTTCGTTGTTCATTCTCATTAAGTGTTCTGTCCATTTCTGATTATTTTCGCTGATTTTATCTTCAATTTTATATATATTTAATTCTTCTCGTATTGTTTCATTCCTTATTCTATCCGCTCTTGTGCATCCTTTCACATTACGTAAAAATAGCATTTCCGCAGTCTGTATCCTGCATTTATCCCTTCATTTCATTATCCAATTTTCACTTCCATACAACAACAAAGGAACAGCCATTGTTTTATATAATTTAAGTTTCGTATCTTTCCTTGTTTTCCGACCTAAGGTTCTTTTTATGGTTCCACAAATAGCCTCAAATGCATTTACCTTATTTTCTATATCTGTATTTTCTCTATAAGTTATATCACATCCTAAATATTGGAAATGTGATATTTGTTCAATTATTTTGTTATCAGTACAATTTTTGATCTAATTCCATATTTACCAATAAATGCCATTAATTTTGACTTATTTATTCATATTTTACAATTATATCTATTGGCTATTAATTTAAATTTATATGCTAACATTTGGAGCTGATTTTCAGATTCTGCTAAAAGTACAATATCGTCAGCGAGTAATAAAGCATTTATTTTATCTTTATTATCAATTCATATTCCTTCATTAGTTAAAACCTTCTCCCATTCTTTTAGGATATTGTCCATATACATATTAAATAATATAGGTGAGAGTGAACACCCTTGTCGTACTCCTTGGTTTATTTGAAAAAATGTCTTATTTTTAGTCAGCTGTGGGTCAATACAAATATTTGTTCCATAGTACAAGCTCTTAACAGTTTCTATAATCTGAATAGGGAGGCATTTTTCTTTGAGGATATTCCACAATATTTCCCTGTTTACTCGAACAAATGCTTTATCTATGTCTATAAATAACAAATGTGTTTCTAGGTTTTTTCTTGTCTTTTGTTTATTATCTGATTCAGGGCAAATATTCCATCGGTACAAGATAGTATAATTATATTAACTAAATTTCGTAACCAGGATATTAATATACATTGTTAAATTGCTAGTTATTAAAAGTAATCGGATGCACATGGGAGGTTATTTGCTAACAACAAGATCCCATGATAAAGTAACATGGTGATGATAACTTGAAGTAAGAGTTGAAACTTAGATGAAGTGTAGTGTCTGAAATAGTCTCTTTGTTAAGATCAGAACGGTATAGGCAGACAACATATAATCCGAGCTCTTGTCAGCGGGTATTTTAAAGCTTGTACTTCCCAAGTCCATAGAAGTTTGGTTTACTTCTTAAGTTTGCAAAACGCAAATCTAATAAGACATATTACAGTGTATCCTGTTGGAATTATTTAGGACTGTGGGAATATCCACTACTGTGGAAAGATGAAAATGCTGGCAACATCTATGGGATATGTCCAAACTGGACACATAGGAGAATGTAGTGAAATCACAGAGATATTAGTTTCATTACGGTCATGAATCATTTCTCAACTAGAGTGTATCCTCTAAGAATAATCATTTTAAAATGTGTGTAGGCCTTTACAAGGAAGTAAGCGTATGGGGAACGGGAGCATGCTTGGTATAATCAACAATAATAAAATTCATGATAAAGTTTAAGTCGAGCAGACGGACCTTTCAGGTAAATATTTCATAATTTTGTATTTTAAAGGTGATATAATGACTAACATAATTGTTCAAATTACTTATTCGTATTCTGTTGAAGACACTTAATCATCAATATCAATATGGATTTGGCTACCGAGAGGTCTGTTTTATATAACAGAGTCTATAATTCGACATGTAACTTTAGGACATAAATTTGACATAAATAGACATAAATTTGAAAATGTCGAAATTTCAAATGATGTGCTGGACTTTACATAAAACACTAAAAAAAACAAGGTCAGATACTAGATTGAAGTTTTATAAAACATTGGCAGTTCCTACATTACTTTATGTGAGTGTAACTGGGTAATATCCAAAAATTATAAAGTAGAATACAAAACGTAGAAATGAACTGAACAAAAGGCTGCACAAGATTGAATAGGATAAAGAATGAAGATATAAGATAAGAGTTATATATATCCATCCATAGTAATTCTATCCGAGGGCAGGTCTTTCACTACAATCATAGCATTTTCATTCTGTGCTTGCAGCTTTACCAGGGAATTGTAGGTGTGGTAGCTTCCCGTTGCTTTCCACACCGGTGAAGGATGATGATGATGATGATAAGGATGATGGCCATATGATTTCGGGGACCGTTTAGGCCTTAAAGTTTTCCTGACATTTGTCTTACAGGTGAGGAAAACCCCCGATAAAATCCTCACCCAGAGAAACTGCCCCGACCGAGGATCGAACCCGGGCCCGCTGCGTGACAAGGCATTACGTTACCTCGAGACCACAGCGGTGGACGTTATATATATATATATATATATCCACTGAATTATAAAATCAAGGAGTATAGAGGTAAATGATTTAGACGTGTAGAAACAATCAATGTGACAATATTATCAAAAGCAGCATTTAACTACAAGCCAAGAGGTTCAAGGAATGTAGGACGGCCAGTGAACAATGGACAGAACAACTGTGAGGCCGAACAGGCAGTTTTCCTAGCCCACGAAGTTTAGAAGAAGAAGAAGAAGAATTGCTGTTTCAGACTTTCTCCCGTCTTGAAATTCTTGTCGATCGTAGCGAAAAAATACTTTTCTACTGCTAATAGCATCTTATCTTGATGCCTATCACTAACGTAGCTTCAAAATACATACGGATAATTGTACATAGAATTAGTCAAGACTATTATATTAAATGAGAATAATAATTTTATTGTGTAAGGCCTTGTTTCACACAACGGGATTTAGGCGCTCTCCCCCTGCAGGGAAGAAGTTGAACCATACTAATTTAGTTACACTTGTTTTCGAATAGATGTCATTGGAGTGGTCCGTGGTCAGCGTTCCGCCTCATAGTTACATTTAAGGTACATACAAGGTAGTACTAGGACGGGAAAATTCGGTACATTTTGCTTAGACACCTTTTTATTTAGGCGGGACCTACGGCTTAAAGTCCCTCCCGGAGGACTTGCTTCTTGGATTTCATCCTAAAAAATCCATCGACCTCGGCCGGGTTTGAACCCGCGACCCTCGGGACCAGAGGCAAGGAGAATAACCACTAGTCCACTACGGTCGATATAATAATAATAATAATAATAACAAATAATAATAATAATAATAATAATAATAATAATGGCAATAATATTAATAATAATAATGGCAATAATATTAATAATAATAATGGCAATAATATTAATAATAATGGCAATAATATTAATAATAATAATAATGGCAATAATATTAATAATAATAATAATGGCAATAATATTAATAATAATAATAATAATGGCAATAATATTAATAATAATAATAATCATCATCATCATTGTAATTATAATAGTAGTAATAAAATTGCCTATATTAATAATTTGTATACAGGAATTAATTAATAAGGTCCAGTCCACATTATTATAGATAAGCGAGTGTCAAAATAAAAGTTAAACAAAAATTGAACTTTGTTATGTGTTCTAGTGTTATAGTAAACTGCTCATATTAGATTTGGTGAGCTACGAATAATGGCGAAACGGATCATTGAAATTCATTTTCATTCCTGCATTCATGTTAAACCTAAAGTCGAGGAAAATAATCCTATAATGAAACTGAGTTCCTCCTGAATACAAAACGCTGCCAACTTAGTCAAGTAGCTCGATTGTAGGTTATATTCTGGTTTTTGTTGTAATGTCTTGTTTCCCTAGGGCCATTTAATCTCAGAAGTATTCAAGAATTACTTTAGCAAAAGAAAGCAAACGTTTCAGAATGAAATGTAATTTAACAAGGGAATAATTCAATTTCAACATTCCCTTTTTAAATGTAATAGAAGTCAAAGTTGCTGATATAACAGCAAAAAAGTCGCTGACATGACAGTGTAGAGAATTCAAAGATTTGCAACGGAAGTAATGAAAAATTAAGAATGAATTCAGTTTTAGAGAAGAAATGTGTAAGACGAAACATTGTTAATTTCATAGTATGACGTTTAGAATAATACCTGCAGTGGTGTGTTTGAGATATTGTATATAATGGTAGACATTGAAATATGTTTGGTTCTCACAGTCGAATCCTCGATAAGTTTCACACGCACAGTTTTACGTGACTAAATCGACGGACGTTACAGATAAAACAGCTTATGCACACATTGGATTCCTCGTTATCTTAACATTTTACTCTGTTTTTAAACCTTTGTTCATTTGTCCAATTGATCACGTTCGGATTTTTAGTTCAAAAACTTTTCATAGATAGCACAATAAATTCACAGTTCTGTTTTCACCTCCCAGCTTTGACTAATTGCATAATTGCTGTAATACTATTTTATTATTACATCATGTATGCATTGATCATTCATATATATATATATATATATATATATTTCTTATCATATCATATTAAGCTTGCATTGCTCAATGTTAAAAACATTTAATTATAACATCGATAAAGCGTCACTGCTATAAAGTAAAATAAATATTCTCTTTAATTTGCTTACTTGATATAGTAAGCTACTAGATGACAGTGAAGACAGTGTTCTCGCGACATCTAGTAACAATGGAGAGTATAATACGTATATAAGAAAAATAAGTGTTTGAATTGGATTCGCCTGGTAGTGTAATGGATATCACGCTGAGGTACAGACTCAGAGATCCGGGTTCGAATCCCGTCCAGGCATTTATTTTTCTTATCATACCATATATATATATATATATATATAATCATCATCCGGTATCATGGCAGCTTCCGCTGTCTTTCGGAAACCAAACGCCATTCCTCTCTGTCCATCCTTTTATGTTCCTCCATTCCTCTGATATTCATAGCTGCTTGTACCCCTTCTATCCAAGTTTTCTTCGGTCTTCCTCTCTTCCTCTTTTCCACTGCGATCCATTCCATAACAATTTTTGGCAACCATTGCTGTGGCATTCTTTTGACATGACCATACCACTGCTATCTTTTCTTTTCCGTGTGGAGTTGCTAGTCTCCCATCGGACGCCTCCACAGGTGGCGGATAGGGGAATGCTCACCAGATATGGCGGGTACTGGGGAAATAAAATACCCAGGGCGGACCAAAACTAGCACTGCTGCCTTGCAGTAAGATACTGGACTATCAAAGGCTAGAGGAAGAAAACCTTTAACAAAAATTACCCGTCCCCCAGGTTGGGGTTTGATGCATCGGGCCAGCTCCTCGTTCATCATAAAAAGAAAAAAAAAATGCTAAAAAAACCAAACATCATGTCTCGGAAAAACACTCTCGGACGATTAAAGCTAAGAAAAAGGACTTTGAAAATTGACACATGGAATATTCAAGGCTGCATAAATAAAATGGAGAAAGTAATTAAATAAATAGATGCAATGAAACTATATTTAGCAATTTTAACAGAAACAAAGAAGAAAGGCACAGGAAATGAAACATTAGGTAATTATATACACCTTTACAGTGGCGTAGAAAAACATAGACGAGCAAAAAGAGGTGTTTCAATATATAAATTGAAACACCTCTTTTTGCTCGTTTATGTTTTTCTATATATATATATATATATATATATATATATATATATATATATATATACACACAATCAAAACATAACGTAGGTTAGGTCATTAAGACAAAAAGCTAGAGACTGGAAGTTCTGATATTCGAGCCCACGTACAAACACGATTTTTAAACTGGCCTAAACCTTCTGGCGGCATCACATCCCTGGATCGACTCAGCTTCTAACGGAAATTAGTTCAAGATGATTGTTATGGGGGTAAAGGTGACCACAGAACATGGCTGACAACCAGACTGTCATTTATTGTGAAAATGTGGGATGCTTAACCTCCTATTAACGCAAGAGTCCCTAAGGCCTGCAGTGGGATCGCTTTATCTTACATACTTAGGTAGCTGCCGCTCAAAGAAATGAAGGGATTCACTCATTCCCTCAGGTTCTAATAGAGAATATGTATTATTTTAATTGAACTCAATTAATTAAAGTACTAATGAATATTATCCATACATCGAATTGCTTTTCCGAATTTAATTTATCCTTTACTTGATATTATAACTGAGTACATTTTATATTGTATTCTATGTGTTGTAATTCGAATGAGGGATTTGTTAAAGATCTTTGACGTTCGAATAATGCCGTTAACCCTCTTTAGCCGGTGGTGGAACTTGGGAAACCTTTCTTTGAATTCATTTTCGTCTGAAACTTTATTTTCTATTATCCTCAAGTGCAAATATCAGGTGTATATGTGTATGTATTTGTTGAATTTGAAGTGCCTAAATAATTCATTTAAAGCATTCCGAGGAAAGGGTCATTTAAAATATTACTCTATATCAGATATGTACAGCCTTTGAAAAAAATGATCGCGCAAATCTTCATCAATGAAAGTTAGGGGTTTAAAGAACGGTTCACACCAGTACGTTGTTACGTATGCTGACTCTTTTGAATACAAATCGGGTGGAGTAAGTCTCTCTTCAGGCAATATTCGTATCGTATGCTTCAGTGCAGCACTTGGTAAGATGCTCACGTATGACGACGCGGGCCTTCGGTCCTGGTGAGGAAGATTTATTTTTAATACCGACGTTAATTTTCACAATGCCTACACGCTACCAGGCTTCGTTAAATAAAAAATGTAGGCCTATATATAGGAAAATTAATTAATTATATGAAACAGGTCATATATAGAATATAAATAACGATTGCAACATCCCATTACTTCGTTTACAAACCACAAGGCATAAGAAGATTGTTTATTTTCACAAGTAATGCAAAACGCGTCTGATTAATTGAAACTAACTCAAGTTTGCATCTAATGTCAATATAGAAGTAAGTCCTGAAGTAATGTATCATTTCATGCAGACTGGTTTTTTGCCGGGATGGTTATGGTCAACTGGAGAGATCGCCTGTTTCTCCTGCATAAGATCGCGTGTTCGGTCCTGCTTTCATGTTATTTTGTCGTCCTTATTTCGAGAATTATTTCTTTAATTTGTTTCGCTCTGTTTTATTTATTTATCTGGATTTTTTTCCCTTGCAAAACACACAACGAAATAGAACGGATTTTAGTTTATCAAATACTTGTGCACTTGTGAACCAAGTAGCTCACCTCTGATATTGCGCAATGGCTTCGTTGTGTGGGTTGAAATTTCTTTGAGCGCCATCAATTCCATCAAAGGCTGTGCAAATTAAATCTAGAGCGATCAGTAGTGTGTGTTATTATGGAACGAATTTATTTGCTCTACAGAAGAGTTAGATATAGATAGCCTATCCCTATTAAATATATATTCGCTGTTTGGCACACAGACTTAATTTAGTACTCTTTCATTCAGTGTCATCAATCAAAGAGTATAATGCTATTTTCATATTTCTCTGCAGCTTATCCTATTTTTTTTTACAAATTCTACAAAAAAGAAGCAGCTTTAGATCCTGAAGCGGAGAAAAATGTTTCCCAAAATATGTCATACCAGACGGAATTACAATTCCATATTTTTATTGACACTACCGTCTATACAAGTAATAACCGATTCGCGTATTGATTCAGGCTTTCAAGGCCGGTGTTGCTATGATGATCTTGAAGAAGATTTCCGGGATATAGGCCGTGGTCTCGAGGCTAGAAGTTCCCCGACGTTTCGCCAGAGACTGCGTCTGGCATCCTCAAGGGTTATCTCAAGACAGTCTGTGAAACGTCGGGGAACTTCAAGTCTCGAGAGCACGGCCTACAGCCCGGAAATCCTCCACAAGATCATCATAATACCCAATTCATTTGTTTATCGGAATTTTGGAGAACCGAGAACACTGGGACGGTGAAATGTGTTATGAGACTTGGGTTTTCAATCGGCACTTTCCGATTTTCAATTCACATTTTGCTACTCACATGCAACGGAATATTAACTCTCACAAATGCCCTCTTTGATATAATTCAAGCAAAGGAACGTTAAGTGAAATAGTTCATATAAAAGGAAACAGAGAAGATATGACATTCTTAAAAAGTAAGAGAAATGATTTTGATTCATTTTAGCAAAAATGAGAACAATACTTGGGGAACCGACGTAAGAGGCCTCGTGGAGGTTATTTAGTGACATAAAGATCCAATATCACCCAATCGTATATTTATGATATATATGACGACGTAAACAACCGAATACACTGATTTGAGAGAATGAAAATAATAAGCATATTCAATTGCCTGAAGGAAATAAAAAAGGAAAATCTTCCCCGAATAGGCACTCACGTTAAATAAAGGAGACTATGATCAGCAGTTTGATTTTGTGTTGTGTGCTTTAGTTGGCGCTTATTACAGTTACTACTGCTGAATGTCCTTTTCACACACACATTGTAGGATTAAAGAAGTACAAGACGGATTTTCACGCTTATCAGTGCTACAAATAGAAAGGAAAGTGGAGAAAATTAAAAGATCTGAAAATGAGGATAACTTTTATAAACTGATTGTCACTAGTTCGGAAACAAAGTAAGAAGAATATACTTAGTACAGTACTTAGCCAATCCGGCAGACGTTGACTTACCCGAACATTCAATTCTCGTGTCTTGGCCGGATGTTAAAAATACAAGTTACTTTTTTATCATGTAATTCACTAATTAATAGGGTCGCAAGAAAATTCTCATTGCCATCTGTTGTGATTCAAGAAGCGTGCATTATGACGTCAAATTTTTGTCGAGCGGAATATGTCAGTAATTCAGGTGACTACATATCTGACACAAAAAATTCCTATTACCCGATCGCAACTTCACCTACCGGGCCCAATTGTGAATCTAAACCATCCAAGGACCCACTCAAACACACACACGCACATACCATTTCATCAAAAGCTGTCCAGTCGTTTCGGTATTTTTTAAATTTCGGATTTCAAGTAAACCCCCACATCTAACCGCCGGATTTCGCTCATTTTTTTTGATAGTGCATACATCGGTGTATTTTAATACAATATTCCGAATTTTGTTGTAAAACATCAAAATTGAAATCGCTAGAGCGATATTTAAATGTACGTTTCAGGTGAACTCCTACAACTAATGATTTCAGAACATAATAGAAAACGGGTAAACATTCACCGCCTTAGAAAATCTATACTTACAAATGTTCACGAAGATTGTTCAACGGTTAAGAAGACTACAAAAGACAGACATACATACATACGTCCACTTTTATAAATACTAGTGGTCGCCCAACGGTCGAAATTCGACCACAATATGCATTACATTTTTAGGTTTGTCACAAATACGTCATTATTCATTAATTTTGATTTATTTTGAAAATAAGAACGATAGAAAATATGTGATATAGCTTGCTAAGCCATATATAAAAAACAATAACGTGTAATTTGACATATGTATACCATTTAAATATGCATTTGGCATTTTATTATGTGTACGGGAAAATATATCCCCTTTTCTTTGTCTCTCACGCCGACCCGTCAATGTTCTATGCCGAGGCATAATGGAAGTAGTTGGAAACATCTAAATATAAAAAATGTAATAAGATTACTAAAACGAAGATAGACAGGGTTAAATTTAAATTTAAATAATAAAATGTAGTCACCTTTTCTAAACCACTAATAATAAATACACAAGAGTAAGTCAATTCACATTGCTGCTGCACAATTTTCTTTTTGCAACAATGTACTTTCATTATAAATGCAAACAAATTAATTTGTAATACACAAAGTCCTCACAGAAAATTTTGTTTAATTAAATTTATTTGTAATACATATTATACATACATTTTATTTTTCTGCACTCCTTCTCTATTAGAAATTCAATTAAGCCAAATATCACACTCCTCCGTGCGTGCAATGTGTTTAAAAAAGGGTATAAAGTTTTTCCTTAAGTATTAATATATACAAATTGAAATTGCTGCTTGACAAGGCAGTAAGCTACCTCGAGACCACAGCGGTGGACCTATTTTATAGATTTAAAAGTACACAAATAATTTTAACACCATTACATAAATTGCTATCTACGCAAATTGCATGTAATGTAACAAGCACAAGGATAGTAAAAATATTAGGATCCACACTGTAACAAATTGTTTCATGAACTTTTTCTCACAAGAATGTTGAAACCAGAACTTAATAAATGATCTTATGCTTTTGCTTCAGTATTACATTTCATAGAATTGAGTGTAATTAGGGATTTAATCATTTTGAAAGAATATGACTTGCCAACACATTTTGCTTAATCAAATCAAAATTTTTGGCAAAGGTTTTACAACAAATGTCCCAATATGGTAGAATGAGTGGTTAGATTTTATATCCGATGGGGTGTATTGTATAAATTCTCAGACGACTATACGTGTCTATATTAAATGAAAGAATTCAGTTGAAAACAGTAAATGAAAATTGCCAAACATTTCTTAAGAGGAACGTTATTAGAAGTTCTAAAGGTAAAAATGATCCAAAGATGATATTCTAAGGAATGGATATTCTTGATTTGAAAACTGTGAAAGATCTCCCGTACCTTCGTCATTAAAATCGATACGTATGGTATTTGATTGAAAAGTACTTACATTAGATATAATTAATATGAAAAAAGATACAGGAAAGAAGACAATTTATGAAAGGATAATCTCAAATTTACCAGAATATACAAGAACAAAATATCCCAACATCCTCATCATAGTACATTCACAAATTTAGGCCATTTGTTGACCTGTTTCGGCCTCAAGAGAAACACCATCCAAAAGTCTTTTGAGTGGACGTCCTGGTCTTCTTCCTGCAGGTTGATATCTTAACATTTGTTACTAATTTATAATATTGAAAATAAACTAAAATATAGTATAATAAATCATCATCATCATCATTATAGTACATTCACGAATTTAGGCCATTTGTTGACCTGTTTCGGCCTCAAGAGAAACACCATCCAAAAGTCTTTTGAGTGGACGTCCTGGTCTTCTTCTTCCTGCAGGTTGATATCTTAACATTTGTTTGGGTATTCTGTGATCTTCCATTCGATCAACATGTTGCATCCATCTTGACTTATAATCAGAAATTTTGTTTTCTAAAGATTCCATGTGTAATTCTTCCAAGCTGTCTTATTTTTTTTTTGTGATCTAGTAGTGTGTATCCTGCAGTCCTCCGAAGATATCTCATTTCAGCAGATCTAAGTCTCTGTATATCCTTCTGTTTCAACGTCCATACTTCGCTACCATAGAAAAGAGTTGGAAGAGCCAGTGTTTTATACACTTTCAGTCTAGAATGCTTTTGGACTAACTGTGGCTTGAAGATAGAATTTATTAGCCCTAAAATTCTTAAAAATTTAGATATTTTTGCATTTACATCTTTGTCTTCTTCATATGAGATATTGCATCCTAGATATGTGAAATTATTCACCTGCTCCTAAATTTTATTGTCCAGTACAATTTTACTTCTGACAGGATCTACACCTTGAAATGCCATAATTTTTGTTTTTTGTGTAGATATCTTTAATCCATATTCTTCTGTAATTTTGTTAAGTTCATACAGACTTTTCTGTAGATTAACTTAACATGATATGGAAAAAAATATGGTACTATCTTGATTTCTAAAACTACCTAGTGTATTATAAATCGGATTATCTCAACGGAAGGATACGAATACCGACCTAATATGAAAAAAATATATCTTACGTTTATTAATCATAAGTACAGACAGCTTAAAACATCGAATAACAATTTGTGGATCGACTGAAAAACTCGGATAAAACAAAAATATTACCGACTATTTAACTCAAGCCCCAAATGGGAGTCAATGACCAATTACATTTCACTGATATTTTGTTTACAACCAATCACAGTCATTTTTTACCTCGATTTTATCAATTTAATTTTATCACTTTAAAATCAAGCTCCTCCTTTTTAACATTCTGAATAGGTCATAGCATTACCTCGCAGTGACTCAATGTGGCTACCAGATTGTATATATAATGCACGAATGTTAGC
This sequence comes from Diploptera punctata, assembly GCA_030220185.1. Taxonomy (NCBI): domain Eukaryota; kingdom Metazoa; phylum Arthropoda; class Insecta; order Blattodea; family Blaberidae; genus Diploptera; species Diploptera punctata. Next base: position 1,506,058 of record JASPKZ010001241.1, on the reverse strand, counting down.
AGATAGTGCTTGCGGGATATAATATAAAAACATTTGTAGCAATTGATTATACTACACAAAAACTACTGTTTGCAGTCTCTTAAACGTATTATTTCCCAGGAATTTACGTTCCAGAAAAATATAATTGACATATTTACATCATAGGACATCAGAAATTAATTAATAATATATAATGGTGGTTAAAAATTTCTCCACTAGGGTGCATTCTTACAATATTACGATCCTTTGGCAATAAATAATATGATCTGATTGCAGTGATGTACAAATGAAGCATAGCAATAGTTTCTTATTTATTTTCAAACATCGCTGTTTACATTAAATATATAAATATTTTGAAGTAACTATATTTAAATAATGATTTTTGAGTAAACAGTTTAATTTTATTCGTTAAATCGTCCTAACAAATTCCACTCTTGATTTCCAAATTTTCTAGATAATTTCAATCCTTCATGAGTCGTGAATTTATCGATAATTTGGGAATAACTCGTGGCATTACTTATGAAGAAAATGGCGAAATTCACAACCAAATTAATACCATTACATATTGCTACAAATCTATCCAACGAGTAAAAACAGAGGACTCTTGAGTGTATTAGTAGCCGAAAGGTTTCTCCAATGCCCACAGAAACAACTCGTATAATCTCTGAATTTTTAGAAATTATCAGTAAGTCCCTTAATAGAAGTTAGAAATTAAGCACAAATAATCGAACTGTGGAAAACGTAAGACATAGTGCTACTAATTACAAATTTGTATATTTTAGTTACTTTTACAGCACCTCCGTTACGCTAGTGGATAGCTACTATCCATCTGGAACTACATTTCGCTTCTCTATGTCTAAATGTGGGGTTATTGGTGAACGAATGAGAATCACTGTAGGTGTTTCTGGAATTTCTCCCATTTTACCCTGCAAAAAATTCATTCCGCCATTTCTCAATACTCTTGTCTCTATTTTGTTTCATTTAGGGCTTCATCTCAACTTATCCTTCAACTTGGCTTTACGCAGGATACGAGTAGAAGGTTTCTATTTTTGAAAATATCAGATAAGAACACTTGTAGACATTAAATTTGCTATAGTTGAATGAAGTATTTTTTTTTCAAATGCCCCAGGTTTGTCTTTCGATATTCCTGGTTTCTCTCCTGGCATGGCGTACTTGTAACCCACTTCTGAGGTTGGGGCGCCTGGAAGGCGGGGTTACGTTGCCCCGATGATATGATGGGTGATGATGATGATAGTGGTGCGCCAGGAGAGTCCCTAATCCTAAGCTTAACCCAAGATGAATATGAATGATGGTGATTGCGATGGCCATAGGATTTCGGGGACCGTTTGGGCCTTAAAGTTTTCCTGACATTTGCCTTACAGGTGAGGAAAAACCCCGATAAAAACCTAACCAAGAAAAACAGTCCCGACCGGGGATCGAACCCGGGCCCGCTGCGTGACAAGGCAGCACGCTACCCCGAGACCACAGCGGTGGACTTGAATGAAGTATTAAATAATATAATTATATGATTTAATGCAATGTTAAATAATATTTTAAACTTTGCCTTCATTAAATGTAAAACAAGTATTACAAATATATTGGAAATGAAAATTGAATTTGTTTTAATTTTTAAGATGCCTATTTACTTATATGTTTATATTTCAAAACGTTATTTATATAATACAGGATAATTAGAGTTTTAATTTTATTTTCTGTTTTCTACCATATATTGCTAGGTTAAAAAGTACGGTATAACCTTGAACTTGTACAAAAACAAATCAATATGTAGAGAAAAAGTAAACCATACAAATTTAAAAAAAAATCAAATCAAATGATATAATCTAAAAAAACTAAATTCTCATTCCGTATAGATTTTCATTTTGCATTTTATTTTACTTTGAACTTAATATACATGAATTGTCTGATAGCGACCAATAATAGCGTGTTCAATTAAAAGTCCAACAGAGTGACTATATTCAGTAATTGAATTGAACTACTTCAAACAGAAAAATAGCAATATCCAGCCAAACTGTAGTGTGATCGTTTTATTTATTATTACCTGACAAAAGTGCATGATATCAGTTAAAAATGCCCAATTACCTAAGCGATCAAGTTTATTCGCCGGAAAATAGACGGAATTTCAAAAACACACATTTTATTATTGGTAGTAATAGTAAAGTGGATACAAGTTTTCAAGACTATTTACCTCATGCCCCAAATGAGAGTCAATGACCAATCACGTTTCAATGAATTTTGTTTTACAACCAATGACAGTCGTGTTTGACCTCGATATGTTTTAAATGCTGTTTACAAAAATAAAGGAAGCTTCTCCTTTTTAATATTATGAACAGGTCAGAACATTATTTTGCAGTGACTGGCTCTCCAACAAATACGTTGAATATAGCAAGTAATGAATAGATTCCTTCGAACTATACATTTGTTAATTGTGTGTTCAATAATTGTGTTTTTAAATAATGATTTTACTGAGTTGTTTCCTAAACAAAATTAATTAACCTATAATGTTTGTTATAATACACAATTTAATGCGTTTCATTTTTCTTCACTAAGGTGCATTCTTACAATATTGCTATCATATTTGGCAATAAATAATATGATCAAGTTGCAATGATGAACAAATTAAACATAACCAAACATTCCCCATTTGTCTTCAATCATCGCTGTATACATTAAATACATAAATATTTTAAAAGAGCTACATTAAAATAATAATTTCTGAGTAAATATTTTAATTTTATTCGTAAAATTGTCCTAAGAAATGTAACTATTGATTTCCAAATATTCTAGATAAATTGGAAATCACTCGTGGCATTACTTCTGTTTGTCTTTCGACATTCTGGTTTTTCTCCTGGCATGGCGTACTTGTAACCCACTTCTGAGGTTGGGGCGCCTGGAAGGCGGGGTTACGATGATAATGGTGCGCCAGGAGAGTCCCTAATCCTAAACGTAACCTAAGATGAATATGAATGATGATGATTGCGGTAGCCATATGATTTCGGGGACCGTTTGGGCCTTAACTTTTCCTGACATTTGACTTACAAGTGAGGAAAAATCCCGATAAAAACCTCACCCAGAAAAACTGCCCGACCCGCTGCATGACAAGGCAGCACGCTACCCCGAGACCACAGCGGTGGACATTTCTGAATTATCTATGTATAAAATTTAATAAAATGTAATTTGTATCGGATTCCTATTAACGTTTGAAAACTACGTCCTAGAGTTTTTTAATGATAAACTTAACATTCTTTGCTTTAATTGTTCTTAGGCTCCCTTTTTAAACTTCCATCAGTATATTACTTTTCTTGTCATTGTTACTGTCTTCTCTTTCTTTTCTGTGTTTCTGTGATATGATTTTTCCGATAGATAAATGAAATGAACGTTTTCTTACAATATCCATTTCCGCCAGTTGATAGGCTTATAATGAATGGTATTAATAAGCTGTTAGTTTATGCTGATGATGTAGTACTACTGGCCGATAGCGAGGAGATACTGAAGGCCAACACGCACACACTATTGAGTAACACTAAGAAATTAGGACTGGAAGTAAATATCAGTAAAACTAAATATATGGTCACACGTAGAAAATCAGTATATAATGGAAATGGACAGCTAATGACAAATGAGGGAAATTTTGAGGAAGTAGCTGAATTCAAATACCTAGGAACAATAATCACAAATAGGAATGAGATGCACAAAGAAATTAAACATAGGCTCAATTCTGGAAATGCGTGCTATTATGCATTACACAGACTCTTGATGTCCCAACTCCTTTCAAAAAACGTTAAGCTGAAAATATATAAACTATTATTCTACCAGTTATATATGGGTGCAAAACATGGACTCTTACTTTAAGGGAGGAAAGGAGATTATGAGTATTTGAGAATAAAGTTCTTAGGAAAATTTCTGGACCAAAGAGAGATGAACAGACAGGTGAATGGAGAAGACTACATAACAATGAACTACATGGTCTTTATAGGAAACCAGGTATAATAAGAACAATTAAGTCTCATAGACTGCGATGGGCAGGACATGTTGCACGTATGGGGAATGAAAGACGTGCATGGAAACTTCTTGTAGGAAAGCCAGAAGGAAAACGTCCAGTTGGTAGACCAAGAATGAGGTGGGAGAACAACATTAACTATGATTTGAGGGAAGTAGAATATACAGGGAATGATTGGAAAGTATTGGCTCAGGATAGGGATGTATGGAGAGCTTATGTCCGCGCGGCCATGAACCTACGGGTTCGATAGTGCCAGTGAGTAAGTAAGTAAGTAAGATAGAATTCTAAGTATATCGATACTAGTAAAATGCATGGTGATTTTCCGTTGAGGTATTAGTTCACAGTAGTATAATGTACGGTTAAAAACTATAATATAGTTACCTTGTAGGTCCGTCTCCTCAACTTAAGTTCTTTTAAACTCTGTAGGCCTTTCGGGACTAGTCCCATCATCAGCAGAATGCATTAGGTCCGTTCTTGTTGACCCTTGTTGAAGCACTGACTTGGTTGTGAGAATTTTGTACAGAGGATTGTGTGGATTAGGTGTGTATTCATTGAGAATCTGGTTGTTGTTGATTTCTCTTAGGATTGCGATTTCCTCCAGTATATTTATTCTCGTTGGAATGTTTTCTCTATGTACTATTGTGAGGGTGTTATCGATGTTATGCATATGGTGTCCAGCTTGAATTACATGTTTTGCGTAACTTGATTTTCCTCCATTGTAAATGAAGACAGAGTTTAAAAGAACTTGAGTTGAGGAGACGGACCTACAAGGTAACTATATTATAGTTTTTAACCGTACATTATATTACTGTTATAAGTATATAACCGCAAGTTTAATCTATCAAATAAATATCTTATTTCGTAAGTTACAATTTTGAATTATAATTAAAATAAATGTTTAATTATTTTATATTGAAAACAAAGTCACTAACAACATTATTCATGTCAATGCAACTCTCACTATATTAATATTCATTTAAGTTAACTATAACCAAAGTTAGTGGAGGATTGATTAGATTTGTCAACTCTACTCGCAATGTGGCGGAGATATTGTAATTACAATCAACAATACTTATGGTGTATCTTATACACACACACACGAACAAACGTATAGACACAGAAAAAATATCATTCATTAGGAAATATATTCGCAAATACGTCGTTTATGTGTTTTATGCATTTGAAATTTTGTTCTCGTGTATGGTTTCAACGTTTCATGAAAACAATCTTACACAAATTATTTCTTTGCATGACATGTTGTCATGGTTTACAATGGGTTTACAAACGTTCTGTCCTGTGCCTCATTACTTACTTGATCGGACCATAATTAATGTATAATATTATTGTGTTTTCTTCATGTAATTGTAATATTATTGTTTTATTTTTGTTTTTCTTTATACTATTACCAATTATTACTTTATTGTAACGGACTGTCAACAGCACGTACGGTTTACTGCCCGTGGGACCCAAATTGTAAATAATATCTTACTTTTAGTCTAATAAAGTGTTATTATGCATTGCAGAGACTCTTGATGTCCCAACTCCTTTCAAAAAACGTTAAACTGAAAATATATAAAATTATTATTCTACCAGTTATATTATATGGATGCGAAACATGGACTCTTACTTTAAGGGAGGAAAGGAGATTACAAGTATTTGAGAATAAAGTACTTAGGAACATTTTTGGACCAAAGAGAGATGAACAGACGGGTGAATGGAGAAAACTACATAACAATGAACTACATGGTCTTTATAGGAAGCCAGATATAATAAGAACAGTTAAGTCTCGTAGACTGCGATGGGCAGGACATGTTGCACGTATGGGGAATGAAAGACTTGCATGGAAGCTTCTTGTAGGAAAGCCAGAGGGAAAACGCCCAGTTGGTAGAACAAGAATGAGGTGGGAGAATAACATTAACTATGATTTGAGGGAAGTAGATTATATAGGGAATGATTGGAAAGTATTGGCTCAGGATAGGGATGTATGGAGAGCTTATGTCCACGCGGCCATGAACCTACGGGTTCGATAGTGCCAGTGAGTAAGTAAGTAAGTCTAATAAAGTCCTACTACTACTACTTACTTGATACCTTCGATGAAATTGTCGTCCCACACTGGAGTTTGGAGGATTAAATTTGATATAGTGGTAAGCACAACTTTATTCTAGCAACTCGAGTTTCATGCAGCACATATAAGACTAGAGAAATTATTTTACCTGCTAAAAGATAAGGTCACAGCCTTATGTAAAAAATAATGACCATTAACATTTCCGGTGATAGGTTTTTTTTGTTTTTGTTTTACATGTACACACTTGAATAAAAATTCTACGTGTGTTCCAGTCTTAAATTTTAATACATACAAATACCTTATTACTTGACGATTTTTATTATTAATTTATTATTATTATTTATTATTAATTTTTCTCTTCAAATATACCTTATTACTTATTTACACGAAAAAAACTGAAGAGGCGTGAATATGTTGTCATCAACATGTCCTGCCACCCCAAGACAAATTTCCCTAAAGACAACAGTTAGTAGTACTCGATTATCAATACTGAAGTGTACTGATGTTCCATCATGAAACAACCAGAAGTACATTGTCCAATAATTTCGTACGTTACGTCTCCAGAAATTACAGGTACGTCACCCGAGTAAACCTAACTGGCAGAATTACAGGTCCCAAAATATTATTTCCAATAGTTCCACAAAAGATGCTCACAATTTTTTTGATAATTTCGAAAACAATGTGGCCACAACAACAATAATAATAATAATAATAATAATAATAATAATAATAATAATAATACTAATAATAATAATAATAATAGTAATGATAATAATAATAATAATGATAATAATAATAATAATGATAATAATAGTAATGATAATTATAAAATAATTATAACAATAATAATAGTAATGATAATTATAAAAATAATTATAACAATAATAATAATGTTTTATTTATTGTGGCAGAATTAAGGCCATAAGGCCTTCCCTTCCACTCAACCAGCACAAATACAAATCAATATTTGACAATATAGATATACACTATACTGGAATAAAGAATGAAAAGTATATTAAATACTGCAATGTAAATTTCATATGCAAACAACATTTTATATGATAATAACAATAATATTAATATTAATAATAATAATATTAATAATAATAATATAAATATGATAAATTATACGAGAAACACCTATCAATATATGTACCTTACACTGGGTAATGGTGATGTCGAGGTTATAGCAAATATAAATTTAGGTTTCTTTTAAAAGTTGCTAATGTCCGGCAGCCCCTTATTTCTTGTGGTAGGGAATTCCAGTTGCGAGAAGTGAAGATGGTATATGACATGGAGTGATGTGATGTCCTATGTTGCGGTATATTAAGCAAGATACTGTGTTGTGATCGTGAGTTCTAGTTACGGTTTGAGGATAGATACTGGAAACGAGATGATAAATAATTGGGAATCGAGGTATGCACGATTTTAAATAAGAGAATTAGACAGTGCAATTTCTCCTCTTAGAAACATTTACGTTGTAAACAACACGCTTGATGAGAAAACTGCATCATTAGACCAATAAATAAAACACAAGGATAATAATTGTCTACGAGATCTAATATTTCGTGGTTTTAGTGCATGAAATTCCTTCAATTATTTCAAATGGACACGTGACTTACACCAATAGCTTGAATCTTATGAAAGCTGAATAAATCTCTCGACCATTATTTTGCCATACCAACCTTCCAACACCAACATCTGTAGATTAGTTCTTAAAAAGAGTTGATGAACTCAGCAAAGGTTATGATATGTGGATGAGTGATCTTATGATAACGTTGCTCATAGATGAGTGGGTTTCTGTGTTTCTGTTCCATTTTCCTTAGCCTCACCGTAACACAGTCGCTTCATAATTATTGATCGATAACTACTAATGTTCTCAGAAAAACTGAAATTCTGATAAGGGAGAATGAAGGCATAGGACTCAGAATAACTCACTAGGACTTTGTATATGGCGAAGCATGATTCTTGAAAATGTCGAAGTCAAAAAGCGTGTCTTAGAGGGTGTTTGCTCAATAAAGAAAAATAAACGTCTCTACACGACTTAAACGATTCTCGACGAAGTCACGAAGCCCATTTTACATTATAGTTTCTGAATTGACGTTTTTCCTTGCAACAAATTCCTGTAATTAATTTAAAACTTTCGTATAAATATAAATTAAATTACATCGATATAAAAACAAGTACAAATCTGATACATAATTTCAGTTTCCATGGTCAACTTGAAAGCAGCAAATTTTCTACTCATTTTGAACAGGTTATAAACAGCTGAGTTAAAGTTATTTAATGCAAAAACTTATTAACAAAAGTGGATCAGCTGTGAAATGAAAGTGCTTCAGCAACTGGTTCCAACTTGTGACAGAGATGAATGATAGGCTCAAACTACCCCTCGGGGATTTACTTCTGGAATGGAAAACTTCACATTTTCTCCACATAATGTCCAGAATACTCAATGTTCCAAGATGGCACACAACGGATTTGATGTGGTATAGTCAGCTTAAGGATATTTGATATCATTATAAAGGATACATTTATATTATTAGAGGTTTACATATTTTGTTTACCTTCATATTATGATTTAAATGACAAATAAATTGAATAATATCAAGAATACCAGTAATTTTTTAAGAAATTCAACACATTCCTATATGCTTTTATCCCTTTAAAACAGTTCTGATAACGAAACGATACCAGGTCAATATTTTGTGCAATATTACAAATGCAATAGAACATAATGCATGTACAATTGTATTGTACATCTAGGAATTTAATTGTCGAAATTATATTATAAATAAACACATTATCCAAATATTAGACAATATATTATATTCAACACAACTTTTAAAAACTATCTTTAAATTCGACACTTACTAAAAAGAAAGTTTTCTACGTTATCAATACATAAATCATTTTACATAAAATCCATATTCAGTTAGCAGTAGATAATAAATTATCATTTTGTTTGTAATATGTGTAATGTATAATTTATCATATTTAGACCTTATTATTATTATTATCATATTATTATTGTTATTATCGAATAAAATGTTGTTTCTACATGAAATTTACATTACAAGATTAAAAGTATTTTTGACTCTTTATAGTTAGTATAGTGCATATATATATTTGTCAAATATTTATTTGTATGTGTGCTGCTTGAGTGGAAGGGAAGGCCTTATGGCCTTAACTCTGTCAGAATAAATAAAGCATAATAATAATAATAATTTATTATTATTATTATTATTATTATTATTATTACAAAACACGATTATCTGTGCAAACAATCAAAAGTACATATATTCTTATGTACCGTATGAATATAGTAATCCGTCCAGAACTTAAACATTAATACAGACCTGAAACCTGGGTTAAAACAGAACAGATATATTTGCAACGGAGGAAACGTGAAAAAAAATATTTTGGCTAACATTTATAGATCCATTGTAGATTAGGTTGAATTGTTAACACGAACAAACGCATAAATGTGTAAGCTAGACACGATAATGAATCTGTAATGTGTCAACTAAATAAATGAACTGATACTGCATATGTTTTGCAAAAGCTGTATAAAACACCTGATACTGCAGCTGTATAAAATAACTGGTATTGCAAATATAAGAAATGCTAAAGCAATAAAAACCAATTTGATAAAGTAAGTGTAATGTATCAGCTGTGTAAAATCCTAGTACTGCAATTGTAATGTAAAAATCTATATAAACAACCTGATACTGCAACTGTAACAAAAGTATCAGCAATTTAAATTACCTGAAAAATCAACTTTAATATATCAGCTATATAAATGACCTGATACCGCAAGTGTAAAGTTTCAGCTATATAAATTACCTGATTCTGTAACTGTAATATATCAGCTATATAAACGACCTGATACTGAAACTGTAATGTATCAGCAACTTAAACGAACTCGTATTGTATACAAACGAACTGACAGGTTCGTATTAGCTATATGAACGTCTGTAACTGTAATATATCAGTTGCATAAGTGAACTAGTACTCCAACTGAATATCAGCTATATAAACAACCTGTCTCTGCAACTGATATGTATCAGCTATATAAACTACATGGTAATAAAACTGTACAGTGTCTGCTCTATAAACGACATTATTTTGGAACTAAAATAATTTAAGCTAGATAAACGACCTGATACTCTAACATAAAGGTATCAGCTTTATAACGAACTGATACTGAAATTGTAACCTATCAATTTATGCAAACGAGTTGATAATACAACTATACGTTAACGGCTATATTAATGACCTGATACAGGAATTATAACCTATCGAGTTAAATAAACGACCTGACAATACAACTGTAAATTATCAGCTATATAAGTGACCTGGTACTTCAACATTATTATATCAGCTATACAAACGACCTGACACTACAACTTCAAGATATCAGGTACATAAAGGACCTGATACTAGAACTGCAATTTATCAAGCAATGTAAACGACCTGTTAATAGAACTGTAAATTATCATCTATAAAATGACCTGATACTGCAACATTAATGTATCAGCTGTATGGACAACCAGACTCTGCGATTGTAAAGTGTCAGCTTTATCAGTCTGATATTGTAATATAATGTACGGACTATATAAATTACATCATTCTGTATATGTGAAGTATCACCTATATAAATGGTCTGATACTTCAACTAATAAAGTTATGGATATATAATTAGGATGGATGTAGTATTTTAGTAAAAATATTTTTTGAAGGAACTAAGAAGTCTGCATAGGTCAAGTTGGCTGTATTGTACGTAAATAATTTAAAATCATTTAAGAGTTAAACGTTAGATATAGAAGCTGAAGGAGAGTGAAGGATTGGCCAACATTATTAAAGAAAGACTATTTAAACAATAATAGCTAGATGCCTAGATAGAGAAATGAGGTCCATATTGAGTTAAAATATTTGTAGTAAAATTAATTTAATAAAATAACCTTTGTTAGCCAAATATTTTGCATTGCGATGAAACCTGAGTAAGAGGTTCAGTTTGCATTGTGGCCTCGAAGTAATATGGACCCTTATGTCTATTTTTGCCTGCATATACTAGTATATACTATTTGATTTTTTCCGGCATATTATTTATTTGTCCATAAATTGAAATATTACGAAATATTAGGTTATTTAATGTTGTTCATACATTTAGAACTCATGTTTCAGAAAAAAATAACTTCTCTGTTGAAAAAATATATCAAAATATATTTGAACATACTGAAGGAAAACGTATTAGATACATTTTTTTATATTTTTTATTTAATACTAGCTAATACCCGGCGTGCGCTGCTACTCCTAAATAAATGTCAATGTGATGAATGAAAGACCATAAAGGGTGATTTTTAGGGGCGAAGGGGTTCAATATCACAACTCTCTTATAACCTATGTTCATCCCGGGAATCTCCTGAACATTTTGCAAAAACCTCATCAAAATCGGATCAACGGTATGACCGCACATAGAATACGAACAAACAAATCAAGAAACAAACAAACAAATAAACATTGATTTTTATATATTAGATTAATGCTAACTGAAATATGTAATAATAATAATAATAATAATAATAATAATAATAATACTTTATTTATTCTGGCAGAGTTAAGGCCATAAGGCCCTCTCTTCCACTCAACCAGCACAAATACAAATAAATATTCGACAAATATAGATATACACTATACTAATTATAAACAGTTAAAGATACAATAAATGTAGCAATGTAAGTGTCATGTACAAACAACATTTTATAGGGTAATAACAATAATGATACGATAATAATAATAATAATAATAATAATAATAATAATAATATAAATATGATACATTATACGGGAAACACCAATTAATATATATATATATATATATATATATATATATCTTACACTGGATAATAATGAAGTCGAGTTTAGAGCAAATATAAATTTAGATTTCTTTTAAAAGATGACAATGTCCGGGCAGCCCCTTATTTCTTGTGGTAGGGAATTCCAGTTGCGAGAAGTGGAGATGGTATATGACATGGAGTGATGTGATGTCCTATGTTGCGGTATATTAAGTAAGAGACTATGTTGTGATCTTGTGTTTAAGTTATGGTTTGAAGATAACACACAAATGTTATTCAAAATATATTCGTATTCCGTTAATAAATATTATATGAAGACACAGTTAATATAAGTGGAAATTAACGTGCGTGAGTGAAAATAAACACGGGTTGTACTGTGTAATTAAAAAAAGTGGTATAACGTTTATAATATTTTACCAAATGTCTGTATATGAACCGATATAGGAAAACGACGACATAACTGTAATTGCAAAAATCGCAAATATAAAAAAAAAACTCTTTTAGAAAAAATATGAAAATAACTAGTCTACTAAAAATTAGATAAATTACCGCTATATATCTGAAAAGAAGCACTTATTAATTTATCACAGTAAAGCAAAGTGATCCCACTACAGGCCTCAGGAGGCCCTTGGGGTAGTAGGAGGTTAAGGCTTCCAGATTTTCTGGGCAATCGGCACTTGATGTCAGCCGAGTTGTCAGCCCTGCGTAACAGCCGTCTTTACCCTCAAAATAAGCGTCTGGTACTCATTTACATTAGAGGCTGAGTCGACCCCAGGACCGTAGTGCCGCCAGAAGGTTTGGGTCAGTTTCAAAATTATTTTATTATATGAAACAAAATTTCATAGGAAATATATCTCCAAAACTGATGAAAAACAGAACTTGTGAAGAATTAACCCTATTGCCATTTGTTATTATTTAATTGTAATATTATTGTGTTTTCTTTATGTAATTGTAATGTTATTGTTTTTTTAGTGTATAATGCTATTGTGTTATTATTTAATTGTAATATTATTGTGTTTTCTTTATGTAATTGTAATGTTATTGCTTTTTTTGTTGTTTATTTTTCTTTACACTAGTACCAATTATTACTATATTGTAACGGACTGTCAACAGCATGTACGGCTTACTGCCCGTGCGACCTATATTTGTAAATAATATTGTAAATATCTGACTTTTTGTCTAATAAAGTCCTACTGCTACTACTACTATATAATAATGTACAAGAATGAAAGAATTTATATGTCATTAATAAATATAGCTACCCAATGGGTTTAATTCCTCAGAAAAATAAATATAACCTTTTATTTGAGTGGTTTACGTATCAACGACTGTTACAAGAAAATACTCATATTAATAGTAATTGTTTAGTAAAATATATGTTTCGTTTTCATTGAAACAATATGTGTTTCTTTTAACTTTGTGCATTGAATTGTGAACTAAATTTCCTGGTCGCACATGAACAAGCTAACGGGAAATATGTGACGACACTTATGCTTTAGTTGGACGTTTTTTGATTAGCGAAGTGGATAAATAAAACTAAAAAAAAAGTGTTATTCTTGTAACGTGTGTGAGTGTGAAGGTGCTCATCAGGCGAGAGCTGCTTCCATTCAATAATATTGACGCTCACAATCAATATAAAACGTGCACCGCCGAGGTTAGTAGGATTTTCCATTAATCCAATCAAAGTTTGGTGGAAAAAAACACAATGAAACTCAGATAACATTTTCAGAGGATCCAATAATTTTATACTCGTAACTTCGTATTTACATGTACATTTTTACTCACAAACTTTCTCTCAGCTACCTGTACATATTGTTTCTCACTAACTAACCAGCTGACATTATCGAACCTGCAGGTTCATGACCGCGCGAATATTTCCATACAACATTACCTTCCTATTTTCCACTCATTTTCTATATAATTCACATCCCTTAAGTTAATCGAGTTAATCGTGTTGTTCCAAATCATTCGAGAACCTACCTACTCAGTACTTCTCTTCTGGTATCCCTGCAAGCAGTTTCTTTGCCCCTGTTTCGTTGTTAATTCCAATCTGTGTGTGCGTGATTAAACTGTTCTTATTGCATATGGTTTCGTTTATCCAATTTTGCAAATTACTCCATTTTCTTGTCCTCTTCTCCCAGATAAAAAAATTCTTAAACATTTTTTCTTAAATACTCTATAATCACTTTTCTTCTCTTGATATAAACGTCCATATCCTACTTCCATGTAATAAAACTGGAAGAAATACTGTTTTATGTACTTGTGGTTTTTATGTGAGAGAAATACATTACAAAATTGTTCCTAAATAGAATTTTCCGTTTAATTAGGGTACAAGTTCATTTGAATTATATTTTTACAATAAATAATAATAATTAAAAGAATTATAGTGATTATTTATCTCAGAGTCAGAAACAAATTGCCTCTTCCTGTTAATAAAAATTGCCTCTTCCTGTTCGTAATGAGAGGTATTCCGCAAATTAACTTCATTGACAAGGATATCAATTCAACAATGTACGATCGATATGGTACAGCAAGAAACGTTAAATGAAAACAACTTAAAAAATTACCATAAAAAGTTAGTTCTGTTCCTCTACAAAAATTATTAAATATTGTATAATGGGTCTGCCTTATTGTTAATAGTTATTTCTCATACAATCACCTGTTATTAAATTTTCCCAAGCCCAAAGATATTTAACAGTAATGATATGTTATTTATATCGCTACAACCGGCTTAGAAATCGCCCGGAATTAAGATCGGAATACATAACCTCACATTTGGTAAATATTAAACATTATAATTATTTTTAGCTTATGATGATGTATTTATTCGCTAAATAGTCACTCCACATCCAACGCGCGGTTGAGTTTTTTATTAGACAAAATCACAACCTCTTAATAGATTATTTTGATAATAGTTAATTATAAGAATTATATTGATGAAATAATGATGATGATGATGATAATAATAATAATAATAATAATAATAATAATAATAATAATACTTACTCACTGACACTATCGAACCCGTAGGTTCATGGCCGCAATAATAATAATAATAATAATAATAATAATAATAATAATAATAATAATAATAATAATAATAATAATAATAATAATACAAGATTAAGTTTTCACCAGAACCAATATTGTAAGAATCCTCAAGAGACTTTTCCATTCTTCACAATCCAATGCCAAGTTCCTCCAGTTTTATTATTCATTATTTATTCATTTCCTAAATGGAACATAGGGATGTAGTAACGTTGATCCAGCGTACTGTGTTTCCAAACAGTCATTTCACTTGTTTCCGGCGTTTTTTTTTTAATTTTATTACATTATAATTTCAACCCGTGTTTTACCATGGGCATATCACGGGATATTTACAGTTATTTACATACATTTACATTTTGTTTTGCTGTAGTTTGATTGTTCAAGAGTTTATTCTTGAAGTGAGCGGAAGATGTTGGTGATGAAGTTCGTCACTGTGACGGTGTTGATGTGGTGCTGTAGTATCTGAGGTAGAGTTTGGGTTGTTAGAACAGGAGGCCGGTCTCTGGAATACAGTGAACATTCTGTCAGAAGATGTATTGCTGTCTGTGGTGGACTTTCGGGGCAGTTACATAGGGGAGATGGTGACTTTTTGATCCTGTGAAGATATGTACGGAAGCGTCCGTGGTTGGTTAGGAATTGTGTAAGGATGAAGTTTGGCCATAGGGATATAGAGAGCCGGTGGTGAATAGAGGGAATGAACTGTTTGGTGTGAAATGATACCTCGGAGTTGGTATATGTTGCATTCCATATGTTGATGTAATAGTTTAGCAGAAGTTGCTTGGCTCGAGAAATAGGGATGGAGTTATAGGTTACAGTATTTTTATAGCTGGCAGCTATTTTTGCTAGATAATCGGCTCATTCGTTACCTCTGATTCCTGTATGTCCTCTGACCCAGTTTAGTGAGACTTGAGTTGTCTTCTTCAGAGTGATAATTTTCTTTCTGGTGTTGACTGCTATTGGTTGTGTAGTTCTTTTGTTAGAGATGGCCAGAAGTGCTGCTTGCGAGTCCACGTGTATTGCATAGGAAGTGTTTACATTACTTTGTTGTTGGATCCAGTCCACTGCCATTTCCCTCTTTCATTTGCTTCCTCCTCTACTGACCGCTTCCAAGTTTTCCTAGATCGTCCCCTCTTTCTTACTTCTTGCGGATACTAATCCGGTGCAGTTTTCTCGACGGCTCCGTCTGGTTTTATCAATATGTGGCCTATCCAATTCCACTCTCTTTGTTTTATTTCGTGACATTTTGGAAATTGGTTGATTTTTCTCCACAGTTTGCCAATCAATAAAATGTAAAATGAGTGTATAATTTAATGGCTGATGAGGGGAACTTTATTGAAGCGCTTACCCATCGCTAGAATATTCTTCCCATTGTGTTGACAGTTACGAGTCAAAATGGCACTACTAATTTAATTTTTTGAGCTCAGAAAGTCTTTGAGTGTTAAATGTAGAGAAAGAGCGAATTTGTATTTGGGACTGTGATAGTTATATAATTTTAATATTTTATTAATTATTTTTAATATTTTATTAATTTGAAACAGGAATGGCATTATTTAGTAAACAGTGTTTAAATTATCGTAGTAACATAAAAAGGTTTTATCGAAATAAGATGTGTTTAAAAAAAAAGCCTCTGTACATTGCTACAATATTATCATAAGTCATGCCACGAGTGATTTCCAAATTATCGATAAATTCACGAGCGACGAAGTGACTAGTGAATTTGTCTAGAGGATTTGGAAATCAAGAGTGACATTTGTTAGGACAAAAAAATTAAGTTTTTTACTCACAAATAATAATTATTGAAATGTAGTTAAAATATTAAATATTCAATGTAAATGGCGATGTTTAAAAAAATGATAAATATTTGGTTATGTTTAATTTGTTCATCATTGCAATTTTATCATACTATTTATTGTCAAATAGGATCGCAATATTGTAGGAATGCATCCTTGTAGAGAAAAAATGAAACACTTCAAACCGTATATTATAACCAACATTATAAGTTATTATTTTTTTTCGGAAGCAACTCAGTGAAATCAGTATTTAAAAGCACAATTATTTAACATACAATTATTGAATACACAATTATGATATGTGAAGTATAATCTGTTGATTATTTTCTATAATTAACTTATTGGTTTGAAAGTCAGTCACTGCAAAATAATGCTCTGGCCTGTTCACAATATTAAAAGGAGGAACTTTCTTTATTTTGGTAATCAAAATTCGATAATTATCGAGGTGAAACACGACTATGATTAGTTGTAAAACAAAACTCATTGTAACGTGGTTGGTCATTGACTCCCATTTGGGGCATGAATTAAATAGTCTGCCTAACTATTAGAGAAGACACATATTTTTACAGTATTCATTAACATGAAAGGGATACAATGTACAGTAAAACATTAAAGTTGAAAAGGGCTTTATTAAAATAAAGTAAAAATTCATAAATATGAATTTCGTGATATTTAGCGAGATCTCTACCACTAAAGAACCGTCCCTTTTATTGCAGACCATAAAACTGAAGGTAAAAGCTGTACATGAAACATGTCTGTTTTTCGTTCTTTTCAAAAGCTCACGTAGCCAGAGAGTATATGGGAAAATTAATTTAAGGAATCCTTAGAGCTGGAGAAAATCCTTCTACGCTCCCGAGGTCCGTGAGAAGATTCATAATGTGAGTGGAAACATATTTGAAACAGCTCTTAGTATGAGTTAATATCAGTAGATGGCCAATCATATTTTAATTTATAAATTCGACCATTATAAAATTACACTGGTCAACATGATTTTTGTCTCTTGAGTACCAATAGTTGTACTTAATGTAGTTTTTTATCGTGTATTCATAGGCCTATATGTATTCGGAATTTCTGCATCACCCACAGTTTTTTATTTCAATTTCAATTAATGGGTTTAAATAATTATTTTCTGCTTAACAAACATTATAGGGATAACGTCAAAATCAAAACATACAATGGTATACCCAGACTTGCAATCTGCAATGAGACCAGTTCCACACTGCAAAGAATCGCCCATACCAAAGCCTCCAGAACATGTGACACTAGATGAAGAGAGCTCAGATTCTGATGGAAGTAAGGAAGAAGATGAAACAGATTTTGATGAAACAACCTTTGAACAAAGCTGTTCATCTGAGCCTCATTTATTGACTCAAGAAGATCTAACGATCTCATACGAGATTTAAAGTTATCCAAAAACCAGTCTGAAATGCTTGGTTCCCGCTAAAAGGGGAAATATCTCGGCAACCTTGCGTGGTGGAGAAACACCGATATCACATTTGAATTCAGGACAAAAAATACTATCAGAATCGCATATTTTTCTTTCTGAGACAAAAAAAAAAATTATTTTTTGTTGCTCACTGTTAGCGATCACAGCTGGATGGGAGAATTCACTGACAGCATAAATTCATTAATTGCTTGTGTTGTTTCATGGAGACATTGTCAAAATGAGCCAGTTACTTCTCTTGGGGTGTAAAATATTTACTTATGTTTGTCGTCAGTGCTTCGACTTAAAATCTCTGAGTTTGAATATTTAATGGACTTGTTATTGAATTATTGTTTTAGGTCCAGATTACAGAATTTGATATTCGATTACCATTATTTTATTCTGCTATAATATATGCAATAATTTATAAAATAATAGTGCATTCGATTACATTCGATGTACTGACAATATAAAGAGCTTGATTTAAATAAATTTAATTTGAAAGGAAAAATATATACCTAAATTGGGATTTGAAACAATTATCTCTGGTTCTGTACACCAGTGCTTTAACGATTTAAGCTATTAGGCATCTCGATTTAAACATAGATTTTTCTCTTGTACTAATAACATTCCCGTGCGCCAGGTAGCAGTGAACTTTCGTTCCACTAACACAATCTAGCGGTCTCTTAATAAGAGCACTTTCAAGATGGAAATCAACACATTACATTTCTAGCAAGTAAAGCTAATATTCGATATTATATTTATCTAAATAATAATTTAAATTAAGTGAATTATAGATATGCAAAAAGTAAACAGTATTCTGCAGACAAATCCATGCATAATTCTATCCCCCGAAGTAGATCAGCTCACAGCTCAGATGATAACTCGGAATAGCGGAGCCATTACCGAACCCATTGAATATTCTGCCGTGGTGATTGAATTGAGAAAATATAGGGAATCTTCGATTGTGAGCCAAAGAGTATATATACCTGATTTTGTCGGAAATAATATCCAGAACAGAGAAAATAGTTTTTAAAAGTGTTAATTATGCTAAACACTCAATGGTATTAATAAGCTGTTAGTTTATGCTAATGATGTAGTACTATTGGGCGATAGCGAGGAGATAGTGAAGGCCAGAACGCACTCTCAATGGAATAACACTAAGAAACTGGGACTGGAAGTAAATATCAATAAAACTAAATATATGGTCACACATAGAAACACATTATATAATGGAAATGGACAGCTAAAGACAAATGAGGGAAATTTTGGTGTGAAGTGGCTGAATTCAAATACATAGGAAGAATCATCACAAATAAGAATGAGATGCACAAATAAATTAAGCATAGGCTCAATACTAGAAATGCATGCTATTATGCATTACAGGGACTCTTGTCGTCCCAACTCCTTTCAAAAAACGTTAAACTGAAAATATATAAAACTGTTATTCTACCAGTTATATGGAAGCGAAACATGGACTCTTATTTTAAGAGAGGAAAGGAGATTACGAGTATTTGAGAATAAAGTTCTTAGGAACAATTTTGGACCAAAGAGAAATGAACAGAGAAGCGAATGGAGAAGACTACATAACAATTAACTACATGGTCTTTATAGGAAGCCAGATATAATAAGAACAGTTAAGTCTCGTAGACTGCAATGGGCAGGACATGTTGCGCGTATGGGGAATGAAAGACGTGCATGGAAGCTTCTTGTAGCAGGGCCAGAGGGAAAACGCCCAGTTGGTAGACCAAGAATGAGATTAACTATGATTTGAGGGAAGTAGATTATACAGGGAATGATTGGAAAGCATTAGCTCAGGATAGGGATGTATGGATAGCTTATGTCCGCGCGGCCATGAACCTACGGGTTTGATAGTGCCAGTGAGTAAGTAAGTAAGTACAGCTATGAAAGATGTTCAGAAAACCATTATGGGAAGCAAACAAATCAAGAGGGATAATACTCAGAAATCTACATAGGTAGAAATAGCTGGGTTATGTGTAAAGTGTTCAAAATAATTTAGGAATTAGACGTTAGAAGAAGAAAGCGAAGGAGAAACAAAATTGGTCAATATTGTTAAAGGGATTCTAGCTACAAAATAAGAAGGCAAGGAAGAGGAACGAAGTCATATTATATAAGGAAATATATTTAATAAAATAACAATTCTTCGTCAATATTCTGCATTGCGATGTAACTTGCTTACCATGATCACTTTGTACTGTGATCTCGATGTAATATGGACCTTATGTCTCTTTTGACCTGCATCCAAAACTAGTTTTATACTTTTATCAAATACTGGGCGATGTTGCATCATTGTTCTTGAGCAGCTTTTGTTGATATTTTACTTTGTGTATATTTTAATGCATTTAATTTTCCTTTTGGTATGCGCGTTCATCTTAGCTGGGAAATTTAGCGAAAAGTATAACTGAGTAAACTTAACTTCAGATCGCAGAAATATTCAATTGATTAGAGAATAATCAAGGAAATCCGGTAAATAAAACGGAAACTGGAAATGTAAATATTGCTTTGAACGAAACTTAATATAATTGACCCAAAGCTGATCTGATAGTCACAAAATAGTCAAATGTCAGTCCAGCTATATCGTCGTTCAGTTTTTGTGCGCACAGAACACATGCATGAATAAGAAGCCCATGAAGCTACATTTACTAGACATACCCCTCACTGATTACGGTGAAGGCCGGGATAATAATCCCATACAATTGCTGGATGAATTAGATAATTATCTAAATTTTAAAGAAATTCAATCTGAATAATACATTTCATAATATTTTTCATTGAAAGCATAGGAGAGTGAATTTATTGTCCTTCTGCAATAATCCATGTTTAGCATTTACAGATGTGCCAAAATTAGACCGACAAACTATGGGAGCTGATAGATAACATTATTTTAAACACTTTTTGTTAAGGTAAACTTTTTTCTGCGGTGCTTTGTTTAAGCACTGGATGAGTTAATGTCATTACTGCCTCCCACCCATTTGGTTTAGATATGTAAATTACATTTGTGTATAGTATGTATCTTTTAAAGGAAACACACGAAAGGAACAAAACAAAGATGCTTCAATTCGTTTAGTATACATATTTACTTCCTGAACTCATCGTTGTGTTTCCTTGACATTGTGCGTTAGTTTGCTGGAATGCATCCTGCATACTACTTTATTTACAACATGGAAAGGCACACGTGGAGTGAGATGACGGACATGCCGTTGGTGTATGGGAAAACTGAGAATGAGGAATATGTGTTGCGGTGTATTGAGAACAATCTTGCAGCTAGTACTTGCGCCATCGTTCGACAATTGCACGTAAGTCGTAGCACTGTGGGAAGAATTCTGCAGGAAATGTTGTTGCACCCTTTTCACCTTGGAAAGGTCCACGCAATGATGCCTCAAGACTATCCTCTGCGACAGCAATTTTGTCAATGGTATCTGGACAAAAATTGAAAACGATGTACTGTTTGCATCCCATGCCATGTTCACAGATGAAGCATGTTTCACACGTGAGCAGTTATTTAACAGTCGGAATTCACATGTGTGAGCATTCGAAAATTCCAAATGCAACATTTCAGAGGTCACATTAATTTAACTGAGGTTTGGTGGTTGTACATTAAAGTACTTTACGTATCTAAAACCAACGGGGATGGGAGGCCAGTAGTAGTAATGATATTACGCGTCTAGCGATGGAAACGAAGAACCGCACCGCAGCAAAAAAAAAAACTTCATTAACAAAAAGTGTTTTAAACGATTCATAACTATCAGCTCCCATAGTTTGTTGGGATAATTTTGGGACACCATGTATATTTTTTTATGCACTTGGTAAAACGTGTCCGAAGACTTTCGATTATCTAGACACTACTCATCACTTTATATAACTCGTATTAGTTACATTCATTCGGTGATTAATATCTTCTATAGTATAATGAGAGTTAACAGCTGTCTCGGAGTAACGTCACTGCTTCATACTTGGGGGATCCTGGTTTGATACTGGGGCTTGCACATTTTTTGTCAAGTTTTTCTCACATTTTAGAAATTTGGGGAAACTATCAGATCCAAATGGTCTCTGAACACCATTTGGTCACTATAATAATCATATCATGATTGCCTTCATCATTATTACTTTGTGAGTGAATTCTGTGTTTTCAACTAAATTCGGTTCGGTTTCGAAAGTGGCCCCAGATTGAGCTGATCCTTTCATTCGGGAACACCGTCCATATTCCTTTGTGTCGAGAAAGTACTTATACGGCCAAAACTTGAAATATCTTTCCCTGACATGTGCTGTCACTGTACGGCTAGGGTAGCATGGGTTACGAAAAATAACAAAATTGAGAGGTTAAATTAAGTATAAGGAAGAACTACACTAAGAGGAATTCAAATTCTTGAGAATAAAATAAGAAAATATTGTTTTGAACTTCGGGTATATTTTTATTTACAAGTAGGTACTCTTCGATCTAGTTTTTATGCGACCTTCTTTAGAACTCTTGGTACGAGTAATAAGGTGAGCAAAAATTCCACCATTGTGAAAACTTAAACGAGTAAATATAAACTGATTAAACGCTATATCACAAGTCACTGGAACCATGTCGTTCATTTGTTACTTCATTCACAGCTTGCCTGGAACTAAATTGCCTACATTAGGTGTTAAAATAGGCACATCGTTCTACTGGAAGTCCTATAATTACCCTTTTTTCCTTCATGTTTTCATTTCTATTTAATGATGCTCCTTTTATATATTATTTTAACTCCTCAAAGTTACTAGTTTGAACAATATTTCCTAGATATTTCCATTTGTTATTTTATAAAAACATTTTTTATGAAATCATTATATAAAATAATAACATATATTTGAAAACTCATAGTTTCAAGATTCCAAATTTTAATTCAGTTTTTTATATCAAAACTGAATATTTAACTTTTCTCCCATAATAATTTCAATAATCCAATATTCTGTTACTTATTATTATATTGTTTCTAAATCAAAATAAAAATTGAACTCTGAGCAATTCATTGTATAAATATGAAAAACATATTCTCTCAATTCATTTAAAACACCAATTATTTTAATTTATGTTGTAAATTTTAATAAACTGTAAACTAATATTAATATATTCAATTCTTCTCAATAACAATTTGAGAATTTTTGCAAAAGGCTTGAATGTACTACAATGTTACAAATTAATTAATTATCTGGCATTCTCTGAATTGTTGGCGTTCGATAGAGTAAATCATTGGAATGTACACACACATACACAGGCGCGCGGGCACACACACACAGGCGCGCGGGCACACACACACTTATGTATGTTTTACAATTGAAATGATACAAAACATGTTAACTACAAGTATGATATGAACTTGTTCACATTTGTAAGCCAGACTCACGGAATATTTTTTTTGTGGATTTACTTTTCCAGCTATTAAAATTTAAGTAAAATCGTGGTTGACAAATTTAAAAATAAATGTAACAAGTTATAAATTAATGTAGAATTAAAATTTAGAATGAACAAGAGAGCTCATAATAATATGGACATAATTATAATTGTTATTTGGTATAAAATAATGTCGATTGATATATGTACAGTATTATACCAATCACAATAACGTAATACCCTGTCGTGTAGTTAATATAATATATATAAATGTTGGTTTGTTTGTTCATACTTTATGCGCGGCCATAGCGTTGATCCGATTGTGATGGGGCTTTTTGCAAAATGTTAAAGGAGATTCCCGGGATGTACATAGGCTATAAGTAAGTTGTGATACTCAACCCCTGCACTCCTAAGAATCACCCTTTGTAGTGAAAAACGTGAAATAAAATCCCTATTTTGACCCATAAATGGTTAACGTTGCCTAAACCATAACAAATACACAAAATTATTGTACACGGAATTGAATATCTCAAACAGCTCTACAAAAATATCCGCGACAGCATATGTTTATCTCTTACGGATAACTCAGAATAACCATTTTTGTCTTTCATTGATGCCAAGAAGATCGAGACAAGTACTTATATTATTGTGCAACAATAGCAGCATATGGCGGGTATTCTTTTATGAATTACTCACAACGAATTTCGTTCTTAGCTCGTTTATGCCAGGACGATTGAGATAAGTAGATTCCCGGGCAACACCGGGTAATGAACACGAAGAAACTTCAAATAATTACGATCTGTATCTATAATTATTTTTAATTTTACTATTTCAACTAATTATAAGAAGTGAATTAATTTTTGTTTTTCAGCTCATTTATGCCAAGAAGATCGCGATGAGTAGATTCCCGGACAACTCCGGGTAAACTTTACGGGGTATATAAAAATAATTACGATATACATGTTTCTTTACATTTATTTAACTAAAAATAAAACACATTAATTTTCGTATTTCAACTCATTTATGCCAAGAAGATCGAGATAAGTAGATTCCCGGCAACAGCGGGTAATCAGCATGGGGTATGTAAAAAATATTAATTTATAATTATTTTTCCTTTTACTAATTTAAATAAACATAAAAGCACATTAAATTTCATTTATTTAGGCGGAGCAGCGCACGCCGGTTATTAGCTAGTAAATATTATTTTCAGATCTTACCTAAGTCTGTAAACAGCATTTTATGTACACGAGATGCAAAAATAAAGAAACCTACTTAAATTGAAGACTGACATATTTTATGTCTTCCCGTTCTCATACGATTTGTCTTCAAAAAACAGAATTATGATTAATGTATATTGGCGTTTTGCAGAATATTCATAAGTAATGCCACGAGTGATTTCCAAATTATCGATAAATTCACGCTCACGAAGTGAGGAGTGAATTTATGTAGAGAATTTGGAAATCAAGAGTGGCATGTGTTAGGACTATTTAACGAATAAAATTAAGCTGTTTACTCACAAATAATTATTTAACTATAGTTATTTCAAAATATACATACTTAATGTAAACGGCGATGTTCGAAAACAAATGAGAAACGATTGGTACGCTTCATTTGTTTCTTTTGTCTGTCACTGCAACCAGATCATATTATTTATTGCCAAATGAACGCAATATTGTAAGAATGCACTCTAGTGGAGAAAAAATGAAACACATCAAACAGTATATTAATTCATTTGTGATGTCCTATGATGTAAATATGACAATTATATTTTTCTGGGAAAAAATACATTTAAGAAAGTGCAAAAAGTGGTTTCTTTTTTGGTGGTATAATCAATTGCTACAAATGTTTTTATATTAACTCCCGCATTCGGTATGTGTTGACATTCATGCACTATGTATACAATCTGGTAGCCGTATTTCTTAGTGAGTCAGTCACTTCAAAATAATGCTATGACCTATTCAGAATGTTAAAAAGGAGGTAAAGGTAAAGTATTCCCACTACAGGCCTCGGGAGGTCCTTGGGGTAGTGGGAGGTTAAGGCTCCCACTTTTTCTGGACAATCGGCACTTGATGTCAGCCGGGTTGTCAGCCCTGCGTGGTGGCCGCCTTTACCCCCAGAACAAGCGTGAGGTACTAATTTCCGTTAGAGGCTGAGTCGACCCCCAGGCTCATAGTACCGCCAAAAAAAAATCTATTCTATTCTATTCTAAAAGAAGGTTTGGGTCAGTTTAAAAATCCTGACCCCACCGGGACTTGAACCCTCGACCTTCCGGCTGGTAGCGCAGTGCCTTAACCACTACGCTACGACGTGCCCCCTTTCTTTATTATGATAAACTTTAGTTCGTCAATTCTAGGCGAAACACGACTGTGATTGTTGTAAATCAAAAATCATTGTAACGTGATTGGTCATTGACTTCCATTTGGGGCATGAGTTAAATATTCACTGGTAACGTTCTCCGTAAGTCCTCGAGACAATCTCATAAGTTGTAATTTAATTATGTATTAAATTGAGTTTTGTGGTATATACAATTATCGTCTTTTCTAAGAATACCAGAATATATGACAATAATATAGGAGTTGAGGGTTTTTATTTGTACACCGTTACCTCATTAACAAATAAGTTGTTTACATGTTTCCAATGTGTAATTTTATTATACGAATTATTATAAAAAAGAGAGAATTAAATTATTGTTGAAGTTAGTATTTTACGTGAGCTCATGGATTTTCCCTGCTTACCGTCTGTTACCATTGCATTAAGAGCTCTGAAAAGATCAAAAGGACATCCTCATCCTTTCCCCTGTTATTTATAATCTTCTCTCTTTTTCAAAAGCGGTTTACGACTTTCTGCAGAAAGTGAAGTCGGTTTATGAAGAAAATGTAGCTTATAGTTTTACTCTTGTTTAACATTGCTACGTGTAATTATAGAATTATCAGACATGCCAGTTGGAGCACCCTTTTCACGAATCACATGAAATATTCAAATCACCTCTCCATGTATGAATACAGACCTCCACTCATATTCGTTCTGGGAACCAAATTCATTAAAAACTATTGTTGTAGTCTCTGACAGGCTGTCACATTGCGTGCAGGAATATTCAGTTTATATTGAATGAATGTATAGTAGATCGGCAATGTTTTTATCCAATAATGCTATTTAAAATATCTAAGTTCATAACATTTCAAATTAAATGAGAAATTATATAACGTATAATTTTTTTCCAGAGACTTCTAATTTTAGGAATGTCTTTTTACATGACGCAAATCTACCAAACGATATCCACGGCTTTACTTACATTCCGAAGTTACGTCCCTAAAAAAATACCTCGATCCCGGACAGTTCCAAATGTCAAACCTCGAAACGAGTGGTAACCGATGCATTCGAATGTACATAAAAAAGTATGTCTCCAAGGGACGAACCTTGAGATTTTAATGAGAATGTGATGCAGTTTGTCCAACTCTACTAATTCATCTTGAGAATAATTTATAGCTGGTACACCATTAAGAATGATAGTAGTGTCACGTCTTTTAATTTAGCCCTTAATACAATTATTCCATATGTGTTTGGGAAAGGATGTGGATGACCTCATTCTCGAAACAGGGAAAATAAAAAAAATATGATTCCGATTGATTCCGATTGAGGGTCTTTCCACTTTTCAGCGGTTGCCCTTTTACCAGCCGGCTGCTGGCCCTTCACATCCACATGTGTCAATCACAGAGGTAGATGATCTACAGCCAGTGTAGGGGTGACATGTGGTTAGCATGTCGAGTCCCCCAGCCGTTATAGCTGGTTCCTCAACCTGGAGCCGCTACTTATTGTAGCTACCCAATTGCCTCACGATGCTGGGTGGGCACCGGTCCCATACTGGCCGAAATACCATGAGAAAATTTCTTCCCCCATGGAGACTCGAACCAGCGCAAGTCCCGTAGCTCTGCGCCAAGGCTTCCTACCTTAACCGCTCGGCTACGGCGCGGGACAACAAGTTCCGATTGAGGGTCTTTCCACTTTTTCAGCGGTTGCCCTTTTACCAGCCGGCTGCTGGCCCTTCACATCCACATGTGTCAATCACAGAGGTAGATGATCAACAGCCAGTGTAGGGGTGACATGTGGTTAGCATGTCGAGTCCCCCAGCCGTTATAGCTGATTCCTCAACCTGGAGCCGCTACTTATTGTAGCTACCCAATTGCCTCACGATGCTGGGTGGGCACCGGTCCCATTCTGGCCGAAATACCATGAGAAAATTTCTTCCCTCATGGAGACTCGAACCAGCGCAAGTCCCGTAGCTCTGCGCCAAGGTTTCCTACCTTAACCGCTCGGCTACGGCGCGGAAAAAATATGAATTTTTTAAATACCTTGGGTCAATAATTACAAGTTCAGGTACCTGTGAGAGAGATGTACAGACTAAAATTGCAATGGCAAAAAATGCAACTAAAACATTACATGGAATAACTTGGAACACAAATATTACAAAGGAAAATAAAACGAAAATGTATAAGAGCTTAATACAGAATATTTTGTCATATGGAAATGAAACTTGATCCTTGGCGGAATTACAAAAGAATAAAATTAGAACAGTTGAATTTGATTATTTTAGAAGAAGCCTTCAAAAAAACAGGACAGGATAAAATAAGAAATGAATTCCTTTGGAGAGAAATGAATGTCACCACATCTGTTGTTAAGAGGATTGAAAATCAAACGCTTAAATGGTACGGCCATGTACAAATAATGGAAAATGAAAGATAGCCAATACATATATACCAGTGGTCACCCCCTGGAAGAAATAAACGTGGCAGACCAAAATGGAAATGGAAAACCTACGTCAGAACTATAATGGATGATAGGAATTTGGAAGAGGGAGATAGGAATTATAGAGATAAATGGAAACTGAAGAAGGCAAACCTATAAGTGGGGGAAAACCGAAGAAGAAAAAGAATACAATTATTCCAAAAACATGAATTTATTAGGGTTAAATAAAGTAAGGCAGAAACGGTTTATATAATATACTGGGAAGAATGATTTTTCAAATATGTAAGCGATATTCTATCATGTCCATTCAATATAATTGCAGGCGAAGTTGTTCCCCTTGCAGCATATATAATCCAATCACACATAGTGTCAAAAGTTGTCTTCGAAACAGTGATGGAACTCCCTACTACCGGATTCATCTATGGATTATCACGAACCCACGTGCCTTCTAAAAGTTATTTAAACCGTGGGAAACCATGTTTTGTTTCAAAAACTGTTGTGGCAGGAGAATATAATGTACATTTAAAGATTTCCAAAATATAATTGCCCAACACTGTAGCCAATGGTACCGATTAAATATAAACGCTAGTCAATTTAGATTTACGAGATATGTGGACGTCACCATCGCATAACTAAATGTAAGATATATTAAAGTTAAAAGTTATGCTGTCTTGTTGTGCCATCTAGCAGCAGTCCGATTTGGTTAATTAAAAACATGTTAAATATTAAATTAATAATTTAGAGAATTATTATAAAATTTAGAAAGACTATTTAACTCATGCCCCAAAAGGGACTCAATGGCCAATCACGTTTCAATGATTTCTGTTTTACAATCAATCAGAGTCGTGTTTCACGAAATATTTATCAGTGTTATAATTACCACATTAAAGAAGGCTCCTCCTTTTTAATATTCTGAACAGGTCTGACCATTATTTTGCACTGACTGAGCCTGTGAGAAACACGGCTACCAGATTGTATATATAGTGCATGAATTACAACACATGCCGCATGCGGGAGTTAATATAAAAACATTTGTAGCAATTGATTATACCACCAAAAAAAGAAACCACTGTTTGCACTTTCTGAAATGTATTTTTTCCCAAGTAACAATCCAGAAAAATATAATTGTCATATTTACATCATACGACATCAGATATGAATTAATATACAATTTGATGTGTTTCATTTTTTCTCGTCTAGAGAGCATTCTTACAATATTGCGTTCCTTTGGCAATAAATAGTATGATCTGGTTGCAGTGATAAACAAAAGAAGCAGATGAAGCGTACCTATCGGTTCTCATTTGTTTTCAAACATCGCCGGTTACATTAAATATATAAATATTTTAAAATAACAATAGTTAAATAATGATTTGTGAGTAAACAGCTTAATTTTATTCGTTAAATAATTCTAACAAATGCCACTCTTCATTTCCAAATTCTCTAGATAAATTCACTCCTCACTTCGTGAGTCGTGAATTTATCGATAATTTGGAAATCACTCGTGGCTTTACTTATGATAAACGTACCACGGGCTTCCTATAGAGTTTCATGGTATTCTCATGCATGTATGTTAGAGACCATCTTTTATTTCATTGTGGCCGCTGTTCTATCACGATGCCACTTCAATTGATCACAAAGACACAGTTCGATGCTCCAACTGATCTTGTTGTTTGTTGCAAGGACTCTACTCCAACTGATGTCCAAACAGTATCAGGCAATAAATGTGTGATATAATAACATCGTTAGGATAGTGCTTCCGCTATTTTTGTGGACATATCAGAGATATGAACCATGTACCATTTTAACCCATCCAACTCCTCTTTTTTTCAAAATTATTCTTAACTTGTCCTATCCATCCATATCACGGCCGGCTTTTTTTTTTTCCTTTTCTATGTAAAATCCATTTTTTTTCTACATATACTTCCAGTATCCATTATTTTAATAGGGCCATAACATCTTATAATACTGGTATTCCTTTTATTGTGTGTTTTATCAAATTTCAAATGTATTTTCCTTTAATAATGAATAATTAAAAAAACAAAAGTATATACCAAAATACCTGTTGTCCCACAATGTGTATATATATATATAATGAGGAAAAGCGACTGGAAGCTTTTGAGATGTGGATATGGAGAAGGATGTAACGTACAAAATTGACAGACATATTAAAAAATAATGATGAGCTAGACGGAGTGGGTTATAGAAGAACAATGCTGGAACTCATAAAGAAGAGCAAAAGAAATTGGATTGGCCAATGGCTGCGAAGGAAATGCCTGCTGACAGATACCCCAGAAGGAACGGTCAACGGAAAGAAAGTTAGAGGCAGAAAAAGATATCAGATGACAGACAATATTAAAATAAATAGTTTGTATGCCGATACATAAAGGAAAGCTGAGTTGTGGATATAGCGAAGAATGCTGAGTTAGCAGTGGAAGGCCTGCTCTTGGGCAGAACACTATGTACATCATTATTTCACATCTAAGAAAATGATAAGCTCGCCTCAAAAATGTATCATATTTGTTTCCTTTGTTTTATAATTATAATTGCCCATAATTCTGAATATATTCAAAATATATTGGGAAGGGCTATTCTAAAGACGGATTTTGTTGGAGCTTTCATCTTCATCTCAAATGCCTTAAATATTTATAGATAAATGCCTTATTTGCCAATAGATTATTTTCGATAATTATATGTAAATTATTTCATAATTTGTCGGCTGCATGGTACAATCGCTTAGATGATCGCCTCTCACCTGCAGTGTTGCACCATCGAGTCTTGGTCACTCCATGTGGCTTTTGTGTTGAACGAAACTGAGCTTGCACGAATATTTCTCGGTTTCTTCCGTTTTCACTTACTACAAATTTAATTTAGTATTTTTCTACATTCATCTCATCTATTTAGTTCTATTTTGTTCTTCCGTCCCTGTGATGGTGTTGTCAGGCGTTGTAGGCTCTCACAGACTTCTTTAGGGACAACATATCGCCTCCCCATATGATCCTGAATTAGGACACGAGTAGAGAAAGTATTACAATTTTCACATTAAGTAGCATAAATAATAATACTTCGACGATAAGTGGGCGACCCCATGTGCCAAGCGGAAATCTTCAACCGCAATTCCCATTCTCTCACAAAACGTGTTTCGACCATTTATTGTAAAAGCCTTGATTACAATGAACTCGACTGCAGCAGAAAAAGCAAGTCGCAGCTCTTGCAGATTTTGAGATTAAGGGAACTACGTGGATAATATTCTGCATGTGGTCTCACAAAAAAATCACAAAAGATCATCATCAGCAGCAGCAGCAACAAGGATTAAGCCCAATGGCCTGTTTCAATCTCATTATACGTCGAATTGGTCCTTCCATCTCTTCAATGGTCTTCCCAACAATTTTCTCCCTTTTGGTTTATAATTATGCATTCTTCTTGGTATGCGCTGTTCATTCATTCGCAATACGTGCTAAAGGTAAGCATCTTGATAGTATTTTATTCTTTCACAGATATTAAATATGTTAAGTTCTGTTCTTATATCTTCGTTTTTCTTTTTATCGGTCTTTTGGTATCCTGCTATTGCTCTCAACATCTTCATTTCTGCAGCCTCCATTTGTTTACTATCTGCCTTTGTTAATGTTCAGGTTTCAAATCCATAGGTAAGAGATGGAACGGCCAATACTTTGTAAAATTTTAAAATAGTTTGTTTTTCTAGTTTTATTCAATAAAGTATGTTTAATTGTGCCACATGGATAATTGAATCGTTGCATTTTAGTGCATTTATCTAAATTTCTGTCATTACCTAAATGACATCCCAAATAATTAAAATTCTGAACTTGGTCTATAATTACATTTTTATCACTATTTTGTTCTTATTGCACATTTTCCTTTCAGAGCTAATATTTTTGTCATCACAAAATATCAAATCAGAGTTCCTCAGAGGCTGGTCACTTGCACAAAACATTTCTTTCTATTGAGCTCAATCAATCTTCCAGTGAATTTATCATATGCTTTTTCATAAACTTTAAAATATCAGTGGGGAAGTGCTCCGAGGCGTTAAAAAAATGTTTTCCATATTTGGCTCGAATTTTGAACGCCGGCTCTTCAAAATATCCAGATATTTTAGAATAACATAAATTTCCGTTTCATAACTGTATAAAAACCGAACAGCTAAGATGGGCCAATGTCGAAAATTAAATTTTGACTGTCATTATTCCTGTTAAGCTAAGTTTTTATCAGTATGAAATTTTGCACAGTTCCTGAAGAATCGTTTTGTCGATATGTCCTTATAAACCTCCATTAGTGCCAATAGGTGATGTGAAAACGCAAGTGGGTTTCAACATAAGCGCTACTTAAGTGCAGTTTTATGAGGACAAAATCTAAGATAGGACTAGATGCTTAGGTTGTAAGGAAATTAAAGTGCATACTAGATCTTCACACAGATATATTAGCAATGCGTACAAACACAAACCTTACAGTTTTCATATTTTGTCCATTGTAAATCTTTCGCCCCTGAAGGGCCCTTATATTTTTCATGTATGCTACCTTCTCAATAGACAATTTATAACATCTGTCGGTGGGATACAATTGTTAAAAATGTTGTCTAAACCTGTAGTGACATTTTCTCGCATTGTATCCATTCTAAGATCTTCTGGAACCATCTTGTATTTTTCATCCCAACTGTAAGCCCACATAACTTTAACTATCGCTTCTATATTGCATAAATTATATCTATATCTCCTCCTATATACTGAAATTTATATCCTATGGTATTCGTGAATATATTATGAGATTCAACAATAGTCACTAAATAGGCGTCAAATTCAATCGAACCCGGGCCCGCTGCGTGACAAGGCAGCACGC
This sequence comes from Diploptera punctata, assembly GCA_030220185.1. Lineage (NCBI taxonomy): Eukaryota > Metazoa > Arthropoda > Insecta > Blattodea > Blaberidae > Diploptera > Diploptera punctata. The sequence continues at coordinate 1,472,913 of JASPKZ010001241.1, read as the reverse complement.
TACCTCGAGACCACAACGGTGGACAATATTATATATTGTAAATATTATTTATTTGGAGAACGAAGCAAATGACATCAAAATATAATTTAATATATCATATCATAATAAATGTTTCTTAGGATTTAGAAACGAAGGACATAAACATATAGTGTAATATTTTATATCACATCATAGCCTAAAGATTGTTTCTTTTGAGCAAGAAGAACATGAAATTAAAATATAGAGCAATATATCATAAAGTTTAAGATAACATAAATTAATTTGGATAGAGTATACTTTTTCGGAGTTATGCTCCGGAATTTCTAAAGAACAAGAGGTCACTAAATATTTTACACCAGTGTTTGGATATACAATGTATAACGTCCACCCATGTGGTTTCGGTGTATCATCGTTACCTCGTATGCACCGGACCCACGTTCGATCCCCTGCTGGAACACCTTTCCTGAGTTCTTTTTTTCGCGGTATTTTCTCACCTATAAGCAGGGAGTGGGGTTCTAGTAGGTAAACAATGAAGTTCAGAATGCACGAAAGATAAGAAGGGAGGACGCATCTGTGACTGTACAGTGTTCAGTATAAACAAAACGATGTTCGGTGGAAGGCATTACACCCTGTTTCAAAAACAGTTATACCAGGATAAGGAATTATAGAAGGAAGCAAACAATTTGTATGTTTAGTTATTTGTAGTGTGCAATATAACTCCTCCATTCTGAATAAGGGTAGGCCTATGATGTACAGAAATATTTTCTTATACATCATGATTACAGTTATTGTACAATAATGCACTTCCGAAATGCACGAAAAGTAAATCTCATGCGATTAACACGTAGACAGTTTTTATATTTTGAAATTCTACGTTCTACGTCGCACGACGTAATAGGAGCAACTAAAAACATTCGAAGTATCAGGGTTGCTTGAGATTTGCTGACTGAGCAAACTGTCCCTCATTTTGCACATTTCTGCGTTCCCAGTATTCTTCTTTAAAACACTTTTAAGTTAATTTGCTTCTCATTCTATTACAATTCCCACTTGTATTTCACTCAGTGTTTCTGAAACTTGTTCTATTGTCTCGAGAGCTTCCGGTATTTTTAGTTTAGATGATTGTAAATTTTGTATTGTAGTTGCCACGTTACTGAAATTATTTGGAATATAAGAAAGATCTTCAAACAAAGCTGGTAAAATGATCTGCTTCACTGTATGTATAGCGATTTTTTTTATCGTCCAATACATTAATTGTGCTTACAATTTTGTAGTAATACTGGGCATAGTAAAGTGCAGCCTGTAGCCGTGTTCCCCACCGAGTTACAATTAGCTGTGGAAGCAGGGGAATCCCAGGTCTCATTTCTTTAAATACTTTAATTCTTGATGGTGCCTTCAGAAAGCATTTTTCGTGTTGTTTATAAGTATATGAACATCCGGAAAACAGGCTCTAATTTCTTCCGCAACTCGGTGGAGACCATTTGCTAGACATGTTACATGTATTAATTTTGGATATGGTTGCGGTATTGTTGTAGCAGCTTTTCTCATATATGCAGCCCCATCCCTAACAAATAGCAACTTTTCTTTCTCAATACTGGCAGGCCACAGGAGGGATAATGAATAATTAATCAAGAGATTAATGTAGAGTGGTTAACCTCATCCATCTTTTCGGATGTTAAGAGAAATATTTTAGCTGGACCATCAGGCGTTTGGATACCAACCATAAAATTGACGATTGATTATGAGAGGCATTTTTGTTTTGTCTATAGACACAAACATCTTGTTATCTGCTACTTCATCCCTTATATTATTTAGGCATTTTTCATAGACTGTTGGTAGATATGTTTTTCGTAATCATGTTTCTGAAGGCATTTATCTGATAATATATTTGTTTACGAAAGCTACGAAACAAGGATGCTGTACTTTTTTTAAGGAATACCGGTTCTTGTTATTGCATGATAAAAATCCTCGATAAATTCTGATCTCTAGTTTGGGTCTGCGGTGGTTTCCCTTTCTGTTTTCCCTATAATGCAACATTTTCTTTGTGTTTTCTCGAATTACAATGTTGTTTAACATGATGTTTGCAACTTCCTATGAGTTCTATGTGACATGACTTACATTTGATGGATTCACCATTTGTGCTGAAGTGTTCTTTGCCAGATTTCTCTATAAACGATGTTAATTGTGGCGATGATGATTTTGAAGTACTGCTCATTTTCACTTTAGGCATATTTCTACAGTTCGTTACTACTCTGCATGCAGCGAACAAATGAAACAGTCGCTACGAAACACTCTGTTCTAGAGGAATGTGCCCTGCTCCGTGTGTCAGGTAATATGAAGTGTCTGTTTACTAACTCAAACCCTGATTTCTGCCTATAAGACAAATTTCAAGTTTATTTAAAACCGAAATAGTCAACTAACATCATCTGACTTCATATTCATCATATCATATTTGTCATATTTAGTAAAAATGTGTGTATCAACGTGTGATTCATGTTGTCTTGGTGGAGGCACTGATATTGAAGTAATCACTCATTCTGGAAGGCCCACCATGTCCTTGTGTGCTCTAAAAATTCGCGATATCCAAAGTTTAAAATCCCTCTCCCTTCAGGACGTATCACATTGCGGTACAGACGGCTTGAGGCATGTAAAAATACCAATATGGTAAGAGGTTAAATTTCAATGTAGAAGAGGAAGCAATGAACGAAATGTAATCGATAATGGTAGTTTAGATGGATAAATAGAGAACATACCAGTGCAGACTCATTTTAGAATTATAATTGTTAACTGAACGAGTAAGATTCCATGTGTGTTACTGAAAGTACTTGCTGTGATGTTGGAGGTAGAAAGAAGGTAGTGTAAAACAGGACTTACTTTGAAATTCCTTGTGCATACAAATTTAGCTAAAAGACAAGGCGGTGTTAGAAACCAACATGCTGTTATGTGGTTCATTAAACAAACGAGAAGTCTCTTAAAACTCGCTTCTAATTACTCTGAACAGCCGCAAGGAAGTTAACCCGAGCTCTTGCCACGTGTAAACATTACGTCAATACTGTGTTCATTATTTACAAATACAAGTTAATCGCTTCGTCTCCTGAGAAAATTAACTTGTCCTTAAGCACAGGTTAACTTCTCATCGAGTATATTCAACAAAACTCCACCCTCTGTTCGCAAAGTTTTATTTGACAAATGTGCTCTCCTTTCTGAATCTTCTCAGAATATATCATTTTATAACAACATGCCAAGATAGAGTGACGTAATTACGTAGGCTTACTTTCAAAATTGCTGTGGCTTTCAGGAAGTTGATGCTATCTCCATTTATATCTATTACATTAATGTTTAAATTGATTATTAAACGCATGACCCAAATGTGAGTTAATGACCAATCACGTTTCAATGAATTTGTTTTACAAACGAAGACAGTCGTGTGTTATCTCGCTCTCATCGAATTCTCTTAACCAGCTCCTTTTTTGTGATAAAGAAATGCCCCCTTTTTTAATATTCTGAACGGGTCACTGCATTATCTTACAGTGACTGACTCTCCAACAAATATATTGAATATAGCAAATAATGAACAGATTCCTCCGAACTACACATTTGATTTATTGTGTGTTCAATAATTATGTTTTCAAATAATGATTTTATTGAGTTCTTTATTTAAAAAATAATTAATAACCTACAATGTTGGTTATAATATAGAGTTTGATGAGTTTCATTTTTTCTCCAGTAGGGTTCATTCTTACAATATTGCGATCCTATCGGACAATAAGTAATTTTATCAAGTTGCAGTGGAAAAACAAATGAAACATAACCACACATTTCTGATTCGTTTTCAAACATCGCTGTTTACTATGATGATCTTGAAGATTTTCGGGCTCTAGGCCGTGGTCGTGAGGCCTACAGCCAGAAAATCTTCAAGATCATCATAGCAACTTCCGGCCGCGAAAGTCTACGTGAATATAATCGCCGTTTACATTAAGTATATAAATATTTTAAAATAACTATATTTAAATAATGATTTTTGAGTAAACAGCTTAATTTTAATCGTTAAATGTTCCCAACAAATACAACTCTTGATTTCCTATTCCTCTAGATAAATTCGCCTAGTGACTTCGTGAATTTAGCGATCATTTGGAAATCACTCGTGACATTACTTATGAAAATCATCATTTAACCCATATATGCCTAGTAATGCATTTGTCATCTCTCATTCTGTGAATACAATTAACACAGAAGTTAGACCACAATGGAAATTACTAGATAGTTTTTCCATATAAACAAGACGACGTTATTTTATGTTAGTATTTGCTTAACAGTCTTGATAAGTTGGTGATGGCGAAAGATTGAATTTCAGTTTTACTCACCATGAAGAAATAAATCATAAAATGTAAACTCTCAAGAAGAATGACATGTATTTGAGTGAGTTTTGAGTGTGTCCTGTATTAGAGTACTTTTTCATGGACATTACTCCATGCCTTTTATATGTATGTGGTGGATATTTCTTTGTAATTTTATATGTTGCGTTATCGTAAAACTAAGCACTTGTTTTATGATACACGCATTATAGTAATGCAATTTAATTTCAGAAATCTGACTTAATAGGAGATTCTTGAAATTTCAAAGGATGATACTGAAATGTATGATACTATTAACAGCTTAGATGTTGTAAATGCACAGACATTTACTCCATCTGTGGGACAAGCTGTTTGTAATTTGTAAGCCACTTTAAATATACTTCAGTTATTTAAAGTATAATTTAAATGATATATTATCTCTATGCGAGCTCACTTTCATTTGTTCATGTCTTACAAATTACAAGCTCCCTGTCAAGGCCTGTCAAAATTTTGATTAATGATTGGCTGGTCTACTATTTCTGTAAACAAATCTGAATCCTATTGTTAAAAATATTCTATAAAACATCTTGAATATGTGAAGATGTGCAAGGTATGAATTGCTTATAAACCATTCCTGAGGTGGATGTGGCAGGTTATTTTTATTTGTTGATTTGGGCTGCTATGTGGAGATTGTGGGCCCAAGGATTTGCTCGTATTTTTTAAGTTCAATCATGATGTGTCAAGTGTCCAGAAAATCATGTTCATTTAGATAGACGGTTATTTGTTTATCTATAATCTGTTCCAGTGCTTTTGATAAGGTAGGAAAGATGCTGATAGGTCAATGTTGAGGGAAAGAGGGTGTGTGTTTACTTTGGGGATAGGACGTATATGTGCTTTCTTCCATATGACATGGTATGTTGCAATCATGATAAAAGCATTAAGTATGTGAGTTAAAATTGGAAATATAATGTCGAAGATTTTGTTATTAAGAGTAATGTTGATACAGTCTTCACCTATGGCTTTAGATTTAATTTCCCCCAATGCTTTCTTTCAGTATTTACGTAAGAACAGAAAAACGTATCTCGCGTGGAAGCACGTTCAGTCGGCCCATTGCCGGAATAGTCTATCGTAATAGTGTTACCTGTCTTAATGTTTGTAAAGTATTCGTTCGGATTTTAAAAGGGGTACTAGTCCTGCTGTCGTTTGACTGTTGTAATACTTTCCCAAGACCCATTTTCTTAAGATTTTTCCACATTTCTGAGGAAGTAATACCGGGATCAATTAGTCTATATCAGTATATTTATTTTATTCCTTAGTCGTTTGCGTTCATCTGGGTTAACGTCAAATTTCTGCGTAAATACGTACACTAGCCTAAGTCTCTATCAGTCATTAGGTTTCTTATTTCGAGTATCATCCAGGGTGCAAGAGATCGACTAGCTCTGTTTGTTGTGAGAGGTGAATGTCGGTCATATAACTGCAAAATGTTATTATTAAATGTTTCCACTTATTTATTCACAGACTTTAATCCCCAGATGAGACTCCGGTCTAGCTGTAGAGTGTCCTGAAATAATGCATCTTACGCAAGTGAAATCAGAAGAATCTAAATTATTTAAAATTAATCAATTGAGTTGGTGTTTACTTGATGAAAATCCATATGTATTAATTAAATAAAAATAAAACGTAGTTTTATTTGATTTTCATATTTATTGTATAATTCAGTAACAGCTGTTTCGGTACACTGTACCTTCTTCAGACATGTTAACATCTGTCACTGAATTATATAATAAATATGAAAATCAAATAAAACTACGTTTTATTTGTATTTAATTAATATTTAAAATTAAACCGAGGTAATGTTTATTACTTTATATGTTAAGTTTTGGTCAGAAATCACTAATTTTTCAAACCAATTTGGTTCTTTTTGTAAAGGATACATATACTATTTTATCTTTCATAAATGTTCCAATCATTACATCAGACGTTTAGTGTTGTAGATGTTTTCATCGAACATAAAATAATTTATTAATTTATTTGCAATACAAAAGCTGTATAATAGGCGATGTTAGTATTAAATCTCTTAGCAAAGTCAGCAGCAAAAATGTTACATAAAATGGTCGATAGTATGTGTCTCTGTGAACTCCAGCCTCTATATTCATGGCTTGTGTTAATGTTCCTCTTTTACTTATGTAAATATTTCAACTGGTAAAGTAGGATTCTGGTTTAGTTAGATAAAAATAAGTGAGATAGTTAATGAGTTTGTATGTTAGTTCACTTGGTACACGATATGAAACCCCTTTTGAAGATAAAATATATCCTCTTAGTGATACCCTTTTATATTCATGTTTTATTTTATTTGACCGATAATCGTTAATGTATTAATGGTAAAGCCATACTGTTCTGAAAGGATAATATTTGAGAAGTAACGTTTATAATATTAAAAAATATATGTTTGTACAAACGTTCGTACAATATTTAGAAACACTGTCATACGAGAAATGTGAATATTAGATATTCAATAGAAGATTATATAAGATAGAAACATTTAAATTTGTATGGGCATGTACGACGAATGCAAGAATAGAAAACATTGGAATGGTTTCCACCTGGAAGAAAAAGAAAAGTAAGATCTCGAAACTCTTGGTTCCTGGAAATAAGAACTGTAATGAGAACATGAGGACTGGAGGACATGGAGTGATTGATAGAGACGAGTGGAGAAGAAAAAAGAAAACTTTAGGCACGACAGAAAAAGTGTAAACATAAATCTGTTATACACATGCCCTCTTCACACACATGCGACCCTCAAATCACCTCTCGCTCACCCCCACCTCCGTCCACCCCTTTACACTGAACACCCCATCTTTAAAAAAATAGTTAGATAATTTTCTTCCGTTTTGTTATGTTCTTGGAATCAGAAGTACAAGGGAAAATACCTACCCCTAAAAAAAATTAAAACGGATACTATAAATGTTCATGTAACTTATTTAATTACTCTCAAAGAGCGGGCCCCCCCCCCAGTGACATGGAGGGAAACTACCTGTTGGAAAACCAGAGAGAAAACACCCAGTAGGTAGGCAATGTATTTGATGAGGGAATAACATTAACCTTGATTTGAAGGAAGTAGATTATACAGGCGAAGTTTCGAAAACATTAGCTAAGGATAGGGATATATGGGGATATTATATCCACGCGGCCATAAACTTACGTTTTGGACAGTGGTAGTGAGTTAGATATTGTTCAACTACTTCAAGTGCTTCATATGAAATACCGTTAATTCACGGAACATATATATATTTATGAATATATGGTCGGGGGTTGTGGTATTATTTTCTTTGACTATTTAACTCATGACCCCAATGGGACTCAATGGCCAATCATGTTTCAGTGATCTCTGTTTTACAACCAATCAGAGTCGTGTTTCACGAAATATTTATCAGTGTTATAATTAACATAATAAAGAAAGTTCCTCCTTTTTAATATTCTGAACAGGTCTGACCATTATTTTGCAGTGACTGAGCCTATGAGGAATACTGCTACCAGATTGTATATATAGTGCTATTTATATTTTTCATTATTATATTAATTATCTTCTCATTTATAAATTATTATTCATTCCTGCCATCCCCCCATGAATGTCAACACATGCCGCATGCGTGAGTTAATATAAAAACATTTGTAGCAATTGATTATATCACCAAAAAAAGAAACCACTGTTTGCACTTTCTTAAATGTATTTTTTCCCAGGTAATAATCCAGAAAAATATAATTGTCATATTTAAATCATACGACATCAGAAATGAATTAATATACAGTTTGATGTGTTTCATTTTTTCTCCACTAGAGAGCATTCTTACAATATTGCGTTCCTTTGGCAATAAATAGTATGATCTGGTTGCAGTGATAAACAAAAGAAGCAGATGAAGCGTACCTATCGCTTCTCATTTGTTTTCAAACATCGCCGTTCACATTAAATGTATAAAATATTTTAAAATAGCTATAGTTGAATAATGATTTGTGAGTAAACATCTTAATTTTATTCGTTAAATAGTCCTAACAAATGCCACTCTTGATTTCCAAATTCTCTACATAAATTCACTCCTCACTTCGTGAGTCGTGAATTTATCGATAATTTGGAAATCACTCGTGGCATTACTTATGAAAATCTTTCCAAATATTCAGTCATAATTTCTACCTTCACCGCGTGCCCTATACATGACATCGTAGTCCATACTCCAGAGCAGCTTTGAATTTAATATAGCTTTTTCATAAGTTACATCCGATAACTTTTATTTATACATTGTGATTTTTTTTTTCGTATACATGTCTGCTATAAAATAAGTAAACAATATCTCCAATATTCTGAAATTTTTAACATTTTTTTTTTCGAATGTCGGGTAGGAAACCAGGTAATTTTAGTGTATCAGTGCAATAACCTCATACAGTTTACATGTGTGTGTGTGTGTGTGTGTGTGTGTGTGTGTGTAAAATAACCTAAGGGCATCACCATATAGATTTCCCGTATCTCATCTCTGTGTCACTAGACTTTACTTTAAGTGTAAACTTACAACTTAATATAAACTCTAAATTGAATTGAAGCAAGTGAATTCAGGAAATATAAATGAAAATTACATGTTATGTGGAACGATTATAAAGGGAATTTCATCAAAAGTTCGCGTTTACTGTTGTCTGATAGAAACTGTTTTATATAATGACACGAGACTCCCAGAATAAGTACACATTGCTGCTATCGTTCCCGTGCTGATATCAATAATATAGTAACTAAGAATATTAGTACAAAACAGAACATTTGTCATTATCAATAGACAGCAAAAACTGAAAAGTTACCAACCTAAAGATGTGAGATATTTAGTAATGTAAGATTTGGAATTCTTATTCCAATCTGCATGGTTAAAACGAATGTTCCTTTGCTTGTCACATATACTTTCCTACACCATTCCTCCGTGTTTTTGATGCGGACGTCCGCGAAAGTTTCTGAATAGGTAAAACCATCAGATGTAGGAGTTTATATAAAATTTTAATTTACAAATCACTCTAGCGGTCATACATTTTGATGTTTCACAACCAAACTCAGTAAATCATATTAAAATAAAGCGAGGTAGGTATTATTAAAAAATCATAGAAATTCAACCATTAGAAGCAACGGTTTACCTGAAAGTCGAAAGTAAAAATTGACTCCTGTCATCTTTATGTTTTGTTCGTCGCAATATATACCCATGTACGTACAGGTGTGCTGCGTGTTTAGCCGCTATCTATTAACCTCTAAACATTAGGTGTAGGAGTTCACCTTGAAGGAAAATTTAAAATTGCTCAAGCGGATACAATTTTCGATAGTTTACGATCAAACCCAATTCAAGTTATTAAAATAAACCGAGGTAGGTATTTTACCACAAATAAGCGAATTTCGACCACTAGAAATGGAGGTGTAGCTAAAATCCGAAAGAATACATTTACACTTGATACCGCAATGTTCGGATCTTCGCATATTGTACCATAATATTTAATTAACCTTTAAATTGACAGTGTATTTAATATACGATTCATTAGTTTAATCTATTTAAACCGTTAAACAGATCTGTACGAAAATTACATTTAATTATTCAACTATAAACACATATTTCATTTATATACGCTGGGGAATCGCAAGTAAAATTGACTTCGTTTCATCAGATAATTTTCACCACTATTCTAATATAATGAATGTGTTTATATATTGGTGTATCTGAGTGTATTATAAAAAAAACCAATATGTGATAGTAAAATATAAAGAATTCAATACCGTACATTATTTTTTTCAAATCCAAGATGTTTTCCCATCAAAACCACACAAACGTTCGCTAGTACATGTATTAAGATATGTGAGTAGTTAGTGTACCTTTATTATTGCTCCATCTACCCACAATTAGTAGAAAACATTATATATATATGGCGCGCCAAATACGCGGTTAAACCTCGTAGGAGAAAAAATTAAATCTAAGAATATTGATTTTCAAGTGATAGGCCTATAACAGGTAAAAAATGCTATACTATCTGTATAATATTAATTGTAATAACAATGATAATAAATCTTTATTTAAGCAGCCAGATTGATGGACATAAATCCTTCCCTTCCACTCAGCAAGCGAATAGTAAAATAATACAATATAATAAGTAGAATAATACAATGATTTCAAAATGTTATTAAAATATAGACTAACAGAGCACAACACGCATATGGTATTATAGGCCTATAACTGTAATAAAGTAAGAAAAGCTTCCTAGATTATTATGTATATGTACGTAAAAATTACTAAATATAATTGTTAGACGTGTAATATGCTTGTCATGTTGAACTTAAAATATCAGTTAATATTTAAATTTAAATAATGGTACCGATTGACATGATTGGGAAGAAGTGAGTTCCACGCTCCAGTGATATAGGCCTGTATTGTAAAAAATTCACAATGTGAATCTTCTCCTGTGCTGTGATCTGGAAAGTAAAGTGGTATCTTATAATCTTGTGCCTAAATTGTGAGGATGGTAAATATTTGTGCACAATTTGGACTAACAAATCATCTGTCTGTTGATTTCTTCCCTTACACGATAAAGCCTGAAATTAAGTAGACACTTACTCATAACGACGGATATATATACATATATATCATAAAATCAATCATTGTCTTCCATAATTTTGAGTGATTAAGAATAGGTTTCGAATCCTGAGCCAACCCACCCGATCAAAATTATAATTATATTTTGTTCAGTGATGTTCAAAGAAATTACAACTACTATGAGGTATTTAGACAAGATCCTTTAAATCTCATACTTATTAACTTAGATTTGATGACGTATTCTATAACATTGAGGTAGTTGGTGCAACCCACTGCCAGAGAACATATTGCTTCAGAAATGTAAATAATTACACTGTCCTCAAATGATCATGTTACAAAATACTATTCTAAGACTACGGTCTGCAATTACAATTTCCTCTAATTTAGGGGACCTGAAATCCATATATAAATATTCCATTACTAGTTTGTGCACTAAATGTGGAAACAAGTCACTTTAATTGTGTGGATGGATCATGGACATGAGAAATAATTGCAAAAATTTTAAAGAATTAATATTGTTTCATAGCATTAAACTGATTAATACAATTAATCCTTTTAAGTATGAGAACTCTTAACAGATCCAAAAGTTACTTGAACAAAACACGTTCATATAGGAGTAGCATTTAGGCATAGTTTATACTCCAGATAAATGTCGGACCATACGATTTGAGTGGAGAGACAGAAATGGACCTCCTCGGCAAACGTTCGAAAACTTATATTAGTGACTTATTTGAGACGAAATAAGGGTATCACTTTGAACACTATTTGATATTTCATTATTTTAATCTCTTCAGCTTGTGTATATATTTAATTGAGGATCTGAAAAAGACCCTCGATGAAAAAGACAGAAAGATTGAGGTGTTAGAAAATAAAATAGACGATTTAGAACAATATCAGAGACGTCAATGCCTCAGGATTTTTGGTGTGAAAGAAGAGGCCGGAGAGGACACTGACCAGAAAGCCATCGAGGTGGCCAAAAAAATAGGTGTCGATTTATCAGTGACTGACATTGACAGAAGTCACCGTGTTGGTGTTAGTAATGCTGAAAGACCGCGGGCTATAATAGTGAAATTTGTTAGTTACCGCAAGCGCAGTGAAGTTTTTCTAAGCAAGAAAAAGTTGAAAGGAAGTGGGGTCACTGTTCGCGAGGACCTAACGAAGTGTCGCTATCGCCTGCTACAAGAGAGTATACAGAAATACGGTATTCAAAATGTATGGACAATGGACGGTGCCGTCATAGCTAAAGTGAATGGCGAAAAACGCAAAATTAGATCTTCTACGGATATCAACTAGATAGGACCTGAGTGTAAAATATGTTTACTTTGTCTTTTCTTTGCTAACAATTATATTGTTAATTTATTTCTAATTTAGGTAAGTTTTAAGTTTATTATTTTTTATTTAGGACAACTTACTTGTTTTATTTTAATTTAAGTTCTTTGTTTAGCTAAATTATTTTAATTTTATTAGAGTTATTACAGTACATAGTTATTTTTACTTTCTGCTATTGGCAACATTGAGCTGACAAATGAAGACATGTTTGCAACCTCTGACTCACTCACCTTCTCCAATCACCCTCTTATTGTGCAGACAAATTTTAACGCAGGTAGCAACATTCCTCAATCCCAACCATCCTCTCCAACAACAAATACTACTAGTCTACTTAAGAATGCATTTTCTATTGATAAATCATCACTTAAAATCGCTCACGTAAATTCACAAAGCATTCTGTCCCACTTTGATGAGTTTGAAACCATATTTTCATCTCTTGGACTGAGCGCCATTTTAATTTCGGAAACCTGGCTGACCCCTTCCATACCTTCGTCCCTTGTTCACCTAGACGGATATACATTGCTCAGAAATGACAGAATAGATAAAAGAGGTGGAGGAGTTTGTGCCTTTATATCAAATGAGCTTAATCCAAGAATTGTCCACAAGTCCCCTTCTGTATATTCCGCTCGCCCCGAGTTCTTATTCGTAGAAATTCAAGCCAGTCTAAAAAAATGTCTCTTATGCATTGTATACGAACCTCCAAAAATTGGGCACCTTTCGGATCTAGAAAACGCTCTGAACGATTCATTACCTCATTATGAACACGTTATTGTCGCAGGCGATTTTAATACAAATCTTCTTCAGACTGACTCACCAGCCATACAACTTAAAAATATGTTCCAAAGCTTAAATATGACAATTGTTCCTTTCTCTGCCACACATCATACTGCTAATACCGACACTCTACTGGACTTAATAGTGACTACACATCCACAGAAAGTACTGTCATATGGACAAATTCCTGCTCCCGGCATATCTGCTCATGACATTGTATTCGTAGAATACTCACTCCAATGTCCTAAAAGACGCTCTAAATTGATTACGTACAGAAATTTACAAAACATAGACGATACTAAACTAAAATCAGACGCTTTAGAACTACCTTGTACACAATATGGAATCTGAGATCAGTTGATGAAAAAGTAGACACATTTAATACACTGATATTACAACTATATGATAGACATGCACCAGTAAAAACCCGACGATTTTCCCGCCCCCCTGCACCCTGGATGAATGACTCAATACGTGAACTTATGTCAAAACGAGACAAAGCATACCGAACATACAGACGACATAAAATGACGAGAACTGGCAACTGTACAAACAACTTAGAAACACAACTACACAAACTATACGCAATGCCAAACTACGACCACGCCCACAGTATAATCGGACCTGAAATAAGTGCACGGGACACTTGGCGAAATCTCCGTGCAATGGGACTTAGACAGTTGAATCCCTCAACTGACTCTATAGACATTTCTGTAGATGACTTAATGAACATTTTACCTCAATACCCATGACACCTCCAGACAACAAGACTAAAACAGACATTCTTAAAGACTTATCCCCATCCCCCCATATAGGAAGAGATAAATTTCACTTTAACGACATTTCGCCTATAGACGTTAAAAAAAGCACTCAAGCGCATTAAATCCAATGCACAAGGAACAGATAACATCAGCATTTTAATGCTAAATAAAATCATTGACATTATACTACCCACAGTGACTCATATTTTTAATGCTTCCCTTATAACTTCTATCTTCCCTACTGTATGGAAACAGTCTAGAGTTCGGCCTATACCAAAAATAAGTACACCTGCTAACTGTAATGACTACCGACCGATTAGCATCCTTCCGACATTATCTAAAGCCCTGGAACATATTGTACATAAGCAAATGACTGAATATCTCCAAGAAAATCACCTCCTTGATCCTTATCAATCCGGCTTTAGATATGGTCATAGCACAACCACAGCTTTGCTAAAAAATTACTGAAGATATTCGTGAAGCCGTGGACAGACGTCAATTGACTCCTTTAACCTTACTTGACTTCAGCAAAGCTTTTGACACAGTAGACCACGACTTACTTATGATAAAGCTCAAGCACCTACACTTGTCTGACAGCGCTTGTATCCTGGTTCGACTCATGCCTGCACGGTCGTCAACAATACGTTTCATTAAACTCTAGATCTTCGTCTTGGCGCAACGTGCCGGCTGGAGTCCCCCAGGGCAGTGTTCTCGGACCTCTTCTTTTCTCAATCTACATAAATGACTTGCCAACTGTACTAAAGCACTGCCGTTATCACCTCTACGCTGATGATCTCCAAATTTACCTACATTCACCTCCTCATTCTCTCTATAACAGCTTGACAAAAATGAATGACGATCTCATATCCATCTTTAACTGGTCTTCAAGTATCGGTCTAAATCTAAATCCTAACAAGTCACAAGTAATTCTAATGGGACAACAAAGACTGCTTACAACCTTTGACATATCTACACTACCAAACATTACTATAAAATAATATAATCATCCCTTATTCTTCTTCAGTAATAGATCTTGGACTACATCTAGACGCAAATTAACCTGGCAAACACAAGTGAAACACATATGTAAAAAGACTTTCTCCATCTTACATTATCTTAGACGTTTAAAGAATTTTCTCCCAGTTTCGTTAAAACAAATCCTTGTGCAGAATCTTGTGTTACCACACTTCGATTATTGTGACATTATATATAATGATCTAAACTATGACTTGTCGCAGAGACTGCAGCGTGTTCATAATGCTTGCGTTCGATTCATTTTCAATATCCGCCGTTATGACCATATTTCCGAACACTTTAATAACCTCTCTTGGCTCCGTCTTACTGACAGACGTAAATTGCACTCTCTTTCACTACTTTTCAAGCTTCTGAATTCCTACATCCCTACTTACCTGGCGTCTAGATTTGAGAAGTTATCCTCTTACCACAATATTGACACTAGATCACAAGATAGCAGTCTGCTAACAATTCCTCTTCATAGCACTTCCTCCTATTCTACTTCCTTCACAGTAGCCTCTGCCCGCTCCTGGAATCTCCTCCTCAAGATATCAGGGTTGCCGCACACTTGGTACCTTTAAGTCACGCTTATACAGTTACCTGTTGTCTAATAATTAATTTTTCTCTATTATTTAATTTTATACTATGTCATTAATCTTTTCCTGTTTTTTTATATATATTGTACATATTATATATTTAATTCGTTAAATTTAGAGTAAATCAAATACATTATAAATATTAATTGTATTGTATTCATAACTTGTACTCGTTTATATATATATTGTAATTTAGATTTAAGACTATTTTTTGTTTGTATTTTTTTAAACCTGGTTGAGTGGTAGACAAGGCCTTAAGGCCTTAACTCTGCCAGGTAAAATAAAGCTATTATTATTATTATTATATTATTATTATATATATATATATATATATATATATGGTATGATAAGAAAAATAAATGCCTGGACGGGATTCGAACCCGGATCTCTGAGTCTGTACCTCAGCGTGATATCCATTACACTACCAGGCGAATCCAATTCAAACACTTATTTTTCTTATATATGTATTATACTCTCCATTATTACTAGATGTCGCGAGAACACTGTCTTCACTGCGATCTAGTAGCTGACTATATCAAGTAAGCAAACTAAAGATAATATTTATTTTACTTTATAGCAGTGACGCTTTATCGATGTTATAATTAAATCTTTAACATTGAGCAATGGAAGCTTAATATGGTATGATAAGAAAAATAAATGCCTGGACGGGATTCGAACCCGGATCTCTGAGTCTGTACCTCAGCGTGATATCCATTACACTACCAGGCGAATCCAATTCAAACACTTATTTTTCTTATATATGTATTATACTCTCCATTATTACTAGATGTCGCGAGAACACTGTCTTCACTGCGATCTAGTAGCTGAATATATCAAGTAAGCAAACTAAAGATAATATTTATTTTACTTTATAGCAGTGACGCTTTATCGATGTTATAATTAAATCTTTAACATTGAGCAATGCAAGCTTAATATGGTATGATAAGAAAAATAAATGCCTGGACGGGAATCATATCAGGACGTGTAAACAACAGAGTGCAAAATAAAACTAACATTGTAGGAATAATGAGAGCACTATATATTGATATTCAATTAGTAAAAATGCAGTCACTCATTTTTAGTATTTTAGTAAGGTGGGATTAGTCATTTTAAACATATGACATCATAATGACAACTACAAAATACCGACTTTACTCTTATTAAGTCAAATATAGTACATAAACATTTGTAAATATTGATTTGGCAATATGTATGATATATTTAACATACATAACATGAAATAATAAGAAAGTATATTAGGACAATGGCATATTTTATAATGGATATCAAATCATGTCCCGCGCCGTAGCCGAGCGGTTAAGGTAGGAAGCCTTGGCGCAGAGCTGCGGGACTTGCGCTGGTTCGAGTCTCCATGGGGGAAGAAATTTTCTCATGGTATTTCGGCCAGTATGGGACCGGTGCCCATCCAGCATCGCGAGGCAATTGGGTAGCTACAATAAGTAGCGGCTCCAGGTTGAGGAACCAGCTATAACGGCTGGGGGACTCGACATGCTAACCACATGTCACCCCTACACTGGCTGTTGATCATCTACCTCTGTGATTGACACATGTGGATGTGAAGGGCCAGCAGCCGGCTGGTAAAAGGGCAACCGCTGAAAAGTGGAAAGACCCTCAATCGGATATCAAATCATCAGTTAACAGTAATGTAAATCGTGTATTTACTTCTTCCAGGATTTTGAATGTTGCAAGGAGAAATTAAACACGAATTAGAGACTGAAAATTTAATACAGAAATAACTAACTAATTCACGGGCACTATACAATCCGTAGGTTCATGGCAGCGAGGACCTGAGCTCTCTACACTTAAGTAAAATTTTTTAATCACTCCCTATATAATATACTTCCCTTATATCGTGGTTAATACAATGTTCCCACTTCATTCTAGGTCTATCTCCTTAGTGTCTTGCCTATGGTTTCCTACATGAAGTTTCTGTGCCCTTCTTTCATCCTCATACGTGCCATATGTTCTGCCCATCGTAGTCTACAATACTTAACTGTTCTTATTATATCTGCCTTCCTATAAACAATATTTAGCTCACTGTGTTCTCCAATCATCTCTCTGTTCATTTTATTTAGTACAAAATTTTCCTTAAGGACTTTATTCTCAAATACTCGTCTTGTCCTTTCCCGCCTTAAAGTAAGATTACAATCTTCACATTAATATAATATAACTGGGAAAATAACCGTTTTATATATTTTCAGTTTAGCTTTCTATAAAGGGATGGGGATGACAAGAGTCCCTTTAATGCATATCATGCCTTTCCAAAATTATTGATCCTACGTTTAATTCCTTTGTGCACCCCATTCATTTTTATAATTATTGTTCCTAGGTATTTTAATTCATCTTTTTATTTTTAATTTGCCTCATTTTTTATTAAGTGGCCATTTCCATTTTATAATGGACTTCTATGTGTGAACATATATTTAGTTTTTCGTGTTTACCAGTTCCAATGTTTTACACATTAGAGAGTGCGTTTTAGTCCTTAGTATCTCGTCGCTATAGTCTATAATACAACATAATCAGCATAATCTAACAGCTTATTAATACCATTGAGTTGTAGGCCCTCTTCATCCTCTAAACATTTGATGTCATGCTCTAATACAAAATTGAATAATAGAGGAGATATGCATCCCCTTGTTTTATACCACTGGGAATTTCAAAACTATCTGAAAACAGATTACCTACACGCACTTTACAATTTGTGCTATTTAGACACAATCAAGTATATGTAACTGGCGTTTTGGAAAATCCAAATTTCAGCAGGATACTATGTAACGAACTAGGTATAATGAAATGTTCTGAAAGATATAATAAACATATATGTAATTCAATATATTTATTTTGTCTTATGAATGTATGTAGAACACTGGTTCAATATTATAATAATTTGACGTACTGTGTTTAGTAATGCACGCATCTCACGCATCCCAAGAGTCGCGCTTAGGTACTCAACCAACTTCGAGGAAGAGCGGAAATCTACTGTTAATTTTCTCGACCATCTGTGTAGATTAGTTTTTTCAATCTGTGAAGATGAATTCCTCTTAATCTTCCACATTTTACCTCAATAGCAGCGGTGTATAGCTGTCTCAGCGTGTTCTTAAACAAACGAAAATCGCTTCTACTTCATTTTCAACTAATAATTCGAAACAAATATTCAACAGACGTTGGACTACACGTATTTTGTTTTATCCTTAAATAAATGTAAAGTTGCTTAATATATTCAGTAAAATTACAATTATCATTACTAATGTCGCGAGTGATTTCCAGTTTGTCTAGAGGATTTGGAAATCAAGAGTGGCATTTGTTATGGTTATTTAACGAATAAAATTAAGTTGTTTACTCACAAGTCATTATTTAAATACAATTATTTTAAAATATTTATGTATTTGATATAAACGGCAATGTTTGAAAACAAATTAGAAATGATTGGTTATGTTTAATTTGTTCATCACTGCAACTTGATCATACTATTTATTGCCAAATGCGATCGCAATATTGTAAGAATGCACCCTGCTGGAGAAAAAATTAAACAAATCGAACTGTATTATTATAACCAACATTATAGTTTATTGATTCATTGTTTTCGGAAACAACTCAGTAAAATCCGTATTTAAAAGCATAATTATTGAACACACGATTATAAAATGTGTTGGTCTAAGAAATCTGTTCATTATTTGCTATATTCAAGGTATTTTTTAGAGAGTCAGTCACCGCAAAATAATAATCTGACCTGTTCAGAATATTAAAAAAGGAGGAACTTTATTTATTTTGATAATCGAAATTCGATAATTATCGAGTTATAATATGACTGCAATTGTTTAAAAAAAATTCATTGAAACGTGATTGATCATTAACTCTCAATTGGGGAATGAGTTAAATAGTCAAAGGATATTGATGACTATTTACTCATGCCCCAAATGGGAGTCAATGACCAATCACGTTTCAATGATTTCTGTTTTACAACCAATCAGAGTCGTGTTTCACCAAATATTTATCAGTGTTATAATTACCATATTAAAGAAAGCTCCTCCTTACAATATTGCGTTCCTTTGGCAGTAAATAGTATGATCTGGTTGCAGTGATAAACAAAAGAAGCAGTAGAAGCGTACCTATCGTTTCTCATTTGTTTTCAAACATCGCCGTTTACATTAAATATATAAATATTTTAAAATAACTATAGTTAAATAATGATTTGTGAGTAAACAGCTTAATTTTATTCGTTAAATAGTCCTAACAAATGCCACTCTTGATTTCCAAATTCTCTAGATAAATTCACTCCTCACTTCGTGAGTCGTGAATTTATCGATAATTTGGAAATCACTCGTGGCATTACTTATGATAATATACTGCTGATGATTGGAATCACACAATAGTAACCTACTGCGGTGTGTTTCCGTGTTAGAGTGAAGTGTTTCGGGATGTTCTTGCAAATATTGATTAGCTGTTCTGTAAAACGGATGGAGAAATTGAAATACGTATGATTTTTATTCATTATAATATGATGATCACTCTTAATTTTGGATTCGTTCTCAAACAAATATTTTGACTTCAATCTATGACGTTAATCTAGTAGTTGAAAATATTGCGGCACATCACAATAACGATGTTTAAATTTCGCGAGCAAGACATGAATGGTGGTATCGCATTGATCGGAATACATTTGCGAGTTGAAAGACCCACTGAAACCACCGAAATGTTTAGGCTGTTATTCCAGGCGTCTCCGCATGTATTTACCCTTCCGTTCGGGAAAGATCGGCGTCGAGAAGTTTCCATTCGAAAGTGTGTAGACCTTGGGCCTGTAAGTTTCCCTATTATGCCCTATATATTTGTGGCGAAAGCAGGAGGCCAGTCGCGAATTAGCGGCGTTATAGTGAAAACGAAATAGGATAAATTGTAGTGAATTTAGTCTTCAGAAAGTGTGAATTAATTGTGCCTGAGATAAACATTAAGTCAATGTTAATTGTTAGTGAAAATTGTGAGTGACTTACTTCTGATAATTTGTAGAAGAAAGTAAAGTGGTTGTGAAATTATTACACGAAATATGTGTGGATTATTTACGCTAAATCTACGTGAAAACTAACCCCAGTTATCTGTGACAATATAAACAAAATTAATCTCACCAGAAATCTGCAATATTGAATTGAAGGGTGAAACTTTTTCCTAACTAATACGTAATAAATAAATAAATAAACAAACACTGGCTTTCATACACATTTCTTCTTTCTGTAAGTGGTTTAACGATCTACACTACTCGAACGTCGGGTATTAGTTGTCTAAATAATGATTGTCTTGTACTTTTTCATTATGAACAAGAGTATAACTTTATTTGAAATGTCGCAATTTGAGTAATATTGCATTTGTCGAACACTCCTAAATATCTAGAAACATGTCTCCTTCACTGTCATTTAACTATTTAAGACGATTAAAACCAAATACAGCGTATTTAAAACATTTAACAGTGTGTTACCTCGTGAATTACAGCTTTAGCTTTTCGAGCATGCGCAGTGAACCACAACAAGGACTCTGCTTTTTGAAGCGGCTCATTTTTTTTGTCGCTAAGTGTACATTGAATTAAGTATATCAACAAGCAGATGTAGAATCGAAAATATCTACGTAACCCTCCACGTTTATATGGATTTAAACAATCTGAGTTTTGTGGCTTCTGAACCACAAGTCGATATTTAGGATTTATTTTGTAAGGTCTTAAGTTTTAGTTATATATATTCTTTATGCTTTACCTAAACCCTGATTAACATACAAATATATCAATGGAAGCTGTTGTTTATTATATTGTAGTTCCTTGAGTGGTTACAAGGTCTATAATCGGATTTAAATCTAAACAACTCTTCTCAAATCATTACCACAAACTCTTTCGAGTGAACTAAACAAAGAACTGATATCGACAGATGTGGTTATACATCTGCAAAAAGTAACTTTTAAACACACCACAAATCACAATATCTCAGTTTCTAACATTCGCAATCAATGCAGAAAGACAGTTCCCTCAGATATCAGTATGCTTAGATTATTACTTTGTTAGGTAAATAAAATAAATAAATATCCTCAACTCTCGTTTAACTCAGGGTCAGGTCGAGGGATGAGATAAAGATGAAGCCCCTATATTTATATAAGTCTGTGCCGGCCAATCACTCCGGACGCTCCGTCACAGGAGCATATGAACGAAATGAAACGCAATGGATAAGATGAGTATGGATAAATGGTGGAATTAAATTTGTGACAGAGAAAACGGGAGAAACCCCGAGAAAAATCTGCATAAACTCAGTTTCGTCCACCACGAAACCCACATGGAGCGACAGAGACTCAATCTCAGGACCCCAGCGGTGAGAGCCGAGCATGTAACCGTTTGTGCCACGGAGCCGCCACTTTATTTGATGATATTATTTAATCATTTTCTTCCATGATCTTTTGTCTTTACTGTTAAAATTCAAAACTCTCTTGAAATGGTCGACAAATGTTATTCATAGACCTATTAGTTCAAGGTTGAGATTCTACTTGACCTTCACCTACTACCTGGATCCATGTTTCACGTGTCTCCGATAATAAGTCACACGATTTTACGTCACTAAAAATCAATCGATTCCATGAAATTAGTTATCTCTAACCACTAATGGAAACGTACTTAATATAAATAAATCACTTGGCTATCGAATCCAGTAGTTAATTGCAGCGCGGACATAAGCTCTCCACACTTCCCTGTCCTGAGTTAATGTTTACCAATCATCCCTTGTATAATGTACTTCTTAATGTTATTCTCTCGCTTCATTCGTGATCGACCAACTGGACGTTTTCCTCTGGTTTTCCTGAAAGAAGTCATGCTCCTCTTTCATTCCCCATTCGTGCCACATGTCCTGTCCAGCGCAGCCTGTGAGACATAACTGTTTTTATATCAGGTTTCGTATAAAGATCGTGTAGCAAACTCTTATGTAATTTTTTCCTTTCGTCTGTCTTTACATCTCTTCTTGGTCCAAAAATTGTCGTACTTCAATCTCAAATACTCGTAATATTTTCGCCTCCTTTAAAAAATATTAAAAAATTCGCTTTCAAATAATATGAATGAAGGAATACTGCTTATATATGTTTTCAGTCAACGATTTCTGAGAGAAATTAGAATGACAAGAGTCCATGTAATGCAGAATAATATGAAATTCCAAATTTGAGTTAATGTTTAATTTTTTCGTGCATATCAATCCCATTGGTAGTTGGGTCATTCCATCTCTAGTGGTTTAGTTCCCCACGCTGAATATGTTCAATTTCGTTGAAACTTGGTGTAGGTATGGAACCTCATTAGAAATGAACCTCTGCAAAATTTCAAATCATAATATCAAGTGTTTAGGAAACTATAGCATTTCATATGGAGGCCTGTCTGATGAACCCATTAAGAAACCGAACAACATTCAATTTTTAACTCTTTGTTACTACAAGGCAAATGCAACAAGGGATATTTTATTTCTATGACTTGCGCAACTTTTTTATCCGATGTCCAAGAAACGTAGTCCGACGAAAGGAAGTCCACTTTAGGAGTCACCAGCGTGGATCAAAGTGCCTAACAAAATGTGTCATATCAAATTTTAGTCCACTTTTAGGGCCAACTATCTCAAGAACAAAAAACAAACAGAGACAAATATTTGGTAAATTTGTTAATGGTAGTTGAGACAGTGCACTGCCCAAATATCTTTATTCATAGCCACATAACTAGGATTATACTAGATCATAAACATATGCAATTGTTAAACGTTATCTATGTTCAAGATCAAATAACGTGAATTACGTCATCTCAAATGTTGTTTTCAATTGTTTACTGTTATGTGATGTCGGAGTGCCACTAGATAATTTTCATATTATATAGCGTTTGGAAATCATGATGTCATCTAGAAAAACAGCGTGTTCTAAGAGAATCTATCGATTTCGATTTAATTGGAAACATTTTTTATGATGAAATGAATGACAGTGATGCAAGTTTTTTCATAGTGGATGAAAGACGTGAATTGAACTTTATTGTAGGAAAACCAGGGGGAAAACGCCCAGACCAAGAATGAGATGGGACAATAACATTAACCATGATTTGAAGGAAGTAGATTAAGGGAATGATTGGAAAAATCTCAGGATAGGGAGGTATGGAGAGGTTATGAACCTGCGGTTTCGATAGTGCCAGTGAGTTAGTTGGATGCAAGTTTTTTCAGTGATGTTTCAACAGAAGGGTCAACTGACGACGCAAGTAATAATGTTAGTGAAGTTTGAGGAAGTTGTAGAGCTGAAAGGGGGATCAGATAGCGATATTAATAACAGAGGCCTAAAGAGTGTAGACATAAGTTCCAGCTGGAATAATAGCCGTTAAGAAGGGCCCAAATTGCAATTTATCAGCACGCCTGGGGTTCAGGTACTTGTAAAGAAACCCAAAATACACTTTAGAAAATTTTGAACAGTATATTTTAAATCGGCTTTAACATAGCTGACTTTTAACGATTGCACATTTGGCACCTTACTTTTCATTCCATAATTGAATCGACTCAAACGTCAAATAAACCTATTCTAGTGGCTGACGATGTGCTCTTTCTAATGGTACTAAACAAAATAACATTTGAGATGATGAAATGCACCTTATTTGAGGTTGAACATAGCTCACTTTTATCAATTGCATATTTGGCACCTTACTTTCATCCTATAATTGAATCGACTCAAAACAGAAATAAGCTGATTATAGAAGATGACGATGTGCTCTTTCGAATGGTACTACAGAAAACAACATTTGCGATGACGTAATTCACGTTATATGAGCTTGAACATAGCTCACTTTTAACAATTGCATATTTGGTATTTAGAGACCTTAACCCGTTGTACATCTTATACAACAATATTAGTACCAGTTTAAATGCAGAAGATGAAATATTGTTTCGAAAGGCCTTCATATTTTCAACCACTTTACGAAGTTTTCAAATAGAACTTTATTTTAGTTGAGGACAACTGGTTTATCAGATACCAATTTTATATTATTAATATTAAATTTGGAAAAAAAATGTCCGGGAAGTAGCACCCTTAAATTAGGTGAATTATTTTCCTACAGTAGGAGCAATAAATGTACCCACATATTTGTTTTCCTGTACCGAGAAGTATTAAATCATGTTTGCTAAAATGGTATAGAAATATGTTAAACGTGTCTTTTGTTTTGTTTGTAATATGGGCCTGTCGGTTCTGAATGTCTTGTTTAGGCAAATATTATGTATTACAGATTAAAATCTTTTGAGGTATTATTTATTAATGTAAAATAGTTTGCAGATTATCAAATGATTTTTGCAGCGATGAAAATGATCTGAAATATATGATAAAAAACTAATGGAAGAATATAAAAAATGGGGACTGAATATAAATTTACAGACAACAGAATATATGTGTTTGTGAAAGGATATGGATGACCTCGTACTTGAAACAGGAAAAAGAAAAAGAAAATGTAATTTTGTTTTTAATATCTTGGGTCAATATTTACAAGTTTAGGTACCTGTGGGAGAGATGTACAGACTAAAAAAGCAATGGCAAAAAATGTAACTAAAACATTACATGGAATAATTTGGAACAAAAATATTACAAAGAAAACTAAAGTGAAAATTTATAAGAGTATAATACAGAATATTTTGTCATATGGAAATGAAACTTGGTCTTTGACGGAATTACAAAAGAATAAAATTAGAACAGTCGAATTTCATTATTTTAGAAGAAGCCTCCAAAAAACAAAACAGGATAAAATAAGAAATGAATTCCTTTGGAGAGAAATGAATGTCACCACATCTGTTGTTAAGAGGATTGAAAATCAAACGCTTAAATTGTATGGCCATGTACAAAGAATGGAAAATGAAAGAAGGCCAAAAAATATATACCAATGGTCACCCCCTGGAAGAAATAAACGTGACAGACAAGATGGAAATGGAAAACCTACGTTAGAACCATAATGGATGATAGGAAATTGGAAGAGGGAGATTGGAATGATAGAGATAAATGGAAACTGAAGACGGCAGAGCTATAAGTGGGGGAAACCCGAAGAAGAAGAAGAATACCATTCATTAATAAATGCTTCACTCCTGTTTGTGTGTTGTTTTACATTTCGGTTCCTCCTGTTATAATCGTTTGTGAGAATGACAGACTTTCATATAGGTCCCGCCGGAGAAGTAGGAAGGGGGTACAAATACATGCTCGAGAGTTAGTACCGCGCTCCGCAGGGAACTTGGAGTTCCGAACTATGACGTGGCTGGTACAGACGAAGAGAATGAAAATAAAAATAAATTATTTACGAAAACATTGTAAAGGAGTGACATTTTAATAACAGGCTGTAGAAATTAATAACTTTAAAAGTAGTAAAAAACTGTTAAATTCTCAACTTGATTTGAATGAATCCCCTTTGTTAAATTTAAAAATTTAAATAAATATTGTTGTATTGTTGCTTAGATCAGTTGGAACACAATTCATAATTTGTTAACATGTCTGAAGAAGGTACAGTGTACCGAAACAGCTGTCACTGAATTATATAATAAATATGAAAATCAAATAAAACTACGTTTTATTTTTATTTAATTAATAAATATGGATTTTCATCAAGTAAACACCAACTCAATTGATTATTTAATACAAGCTGAGACAAGCTTCTTGGTGATTTGGTATGTCAAATTATTACTCCGGATTAAAAAGTGCACACAGGATATTTGGTTTTACAACAGTTGCATCAAACATGATCTTAAACCAAAATATATTAATATCAAGACTCATTTTAACAACTCAGCCTCAAGGAAAGCTTCTGCTGCAGCAGTGAGAACTTGGCTCCGAGAAGATAGAAATTTGCAGTATAGTAGAAGAGATGTTTTAAATGTATATTTGATGTACATACATTCAGAAGTAACTTTTAGATTAAATAGTATTGAATTTGACATTATTGATTTTATAACAAGACAAAAAGTAAGTGTTTTGATTCATAAGAAATACTTAATTCAAAAAAACAAACTCGCAAAATTACATGGAATTAAGAAATCCAGTGAAGTTACTAGTTTATCCAAACACAGTTTTTTGATCGGTTTGTTAATGTTTCTGACACTAATTTTACTAAAAATGAAATTGACTTGTTAAATAAGGGTTTTAAATTTAATTTTAATGTTGACAATAGTAATATTCTACTACAAAATTTAGGTGTGGAATGTGAATTGATTTTAAAAGATAATAACACATTATCTGAACCAGTTAATGTTGAGTCAGAAAAATATGCTCTCACAAAAATGATCAAGGATGGTCAGAAAACAATACCAAGGCATATATTCTATAATCAGATAGCTAAAGATGTAAAAAAGAAAACTTTAAATGATGATATTGTTATTACACGAGCAGATAAAGGACAAACTTTAATAGCTTTAAATAAGGATGATTATATCTCTAAAACTGTATATTTTCTAAATTCAGAGAATTTTCAAATTATTGATAAAGACCCAACAGAGAAATATCAAAAAGAAATTATAAATATTTATAAAAATAGTATAATTTTTAATAGCTTTTTTGAATACTCTATAATAGAAATGAAACCCCAACCACCCAAACTGTACTCCTTAGTTAAATTACATAAGGAAAATTATCCTATTAGACCAGTAGTATCCTTTATAAGTTCTCCATCATACAAAATGTCTAAAAAGCTAATAAATATAATTTCATCTAATTCCAATTTACAGTATAAAAAACTCTATTGAATTAATTGACAATATAAAGAACATTGATTTGCCTAATAACTTAATTTTAGTTTCTTTTGATGTAAAGAATCTGTTTCCCAGTATACCTACTGTTGATGTGATGGAGATTATTAATAGAATGTTACTAACTAATAAAGTGAATGGTTTTGTAGTTGAAGAAATATTACACACTCTTAAAACATGCTTACATCAAAATTACTTTGAATTTAATAACAAATTGTACATAGCTAAAGATGGTTTGATTATGGGTGATCCGTTGAGCCCTCTTTTGGCAGAGATTTTTATGGATGACTTAGAACAAACCATACATAAGAATGTATTAGCTAGAAATGTTCTATTTTGGTATCGGTATGTAGATGATGTCATAGCAGGCTTCACAGGAACCAAAAGACAATTGAATTCCTTTTTAAATTTTATTAATAACATTCACAGAAGTATTAATTTCACAATGGAATTAGAAACAAATAATAGTATAAATTTCTTGGATTTATCAATAAAACAAAAACACATTGATAATAAGTTTGAGTTTGGTATCTTTCACAAACCATCTCATACTGATACCACTATCCATAGTTCTTCTCTTCACCCATATACTCATAAGATGGCAGCCTTTAATAGTTACATTCATAGACTTTTAAATATCCCTCTTTCACCCTTGGAATATAATAATGAATTGAATATTATTAAACAATTGGCTGTTAATAATGAATACGACCCTGAAATTATAGAATGTTTAATTAAGAAGATTAATTACAAAAAAGCAATTAACAAAGTTTTTCCTGTACCCAAAGAAAACAATAAGAAATATGTCGTAATGTCATACATAGGCCCACTTTCAAATAAAATATCTAAACACTTCAAAAAGTTGAACATTAATGTGGCATTTAAAACTAATAAAACTCTACAAAATATAATAAAAAACAATAAAACCAAAACAAAACAAGAAAAATTATCAGGTGTATATAAATTGAAGTGTGGCACATGTGACAATGTCTATATAGGACAAACTGGTAGACCTTTTATATCTCGGATAAAGGAACACATGAGAGCATATAACAGAAATTTAGAAAATTCAAACTATGCCAACCACCTATTCCAATTTAATCATTGTTTTGATCCAAATTTTGAAATTTTACATATTTGTGATAAGGGTAAGAAGTTAGATCTTTTGGAGGCTGTAGAAATTAATAAGTTTAAAAGTAGTAAAAAACTGTTAAATTCTCAACTTGATTTGAATGAATCCCCTTTGTTAAATTTAAAAATTTAAATAAATATTGTTGTATTGTTGCTTAGATCAGTTGGAACACAATTCATAATTTGTTAACATGTCTGAAGAAGGTACAGTGTACCGAAACAGCTGTCACTGAATTATATAATAAATATGAAAATCAAATAAAACTACGTTTTATTTTTATTTAATTAATAAATATGGATTTTCATCAAGTAAACACCAACTCAATTGATTATTTTAATAACAAATGTTACGCATTTATTTCTAAGAGTGTTCATTTTTTCGGCATTATCTGAAACTTATTTTATATTCCATATTCATATGCAGACTGTTAGTGAATTTTATCAGTCAATTTCCGACAAGTACGATCATTATTTGGGATATATAATAATGATCCGGCTTATACCTGATATAAATTCAACTTTAATTAAGCTCTTTTCGTGCAACTGTAATTGAACACTCAATGGAAGCGCTTAGTAAGTACTATAATTATATGTGAATGTAATTTAAGTACATTTAATAACACTTACTGCTATGAAAAGCTTAAATAAAACACATAGATATAATTGTTTTTTTTTTCTAATAAGCCTGAGTGATACGCAATGATGCCTTTACAAAAATAATATTGCCAACTCACAACTCGAAGCAAATTATTTTAATGCTAAACTTGTTTCTATGTACAGGCGGATTTTAGTTTCTAGTTATCAATTTACTGGGGGTTCCGAAAGAATTGTAAGATAAATATACCCACCAGGCACGTCCTGTTAATTGACGTTCTTGAAGATCTTTCTGAAATTTTCGCCGGCTTCGTTGAGATGTTAATCTTCAATTTTATAGGATTAATATAACTTGAAGCAATCGGATGAGATGAAAATATTTAAAAGGATCATCCGGTTAAGTTTAAAGTATTGGTTGGGTAGTTCTCACGTTGATATGAGGCTCTCTTCAGGGGATTGTCAGGTTTTCTGAAAATATTTTCACTCGAATTAAATAAAATTGTGTGTGATATATATTTTAAATTGATTACTTCGTAATTCCTAATTCTTCTAAATAAACTAAGTTTCTTCAGTGGAAAATTCGTATCACCGCACTAATATATAATTACTTATCATTATGGGTGTACAAGAGGAGGCGGACGCCATAGACATTATAGAAAAGAAAATATTACAGTGGTATGATCATGTCAAAGATTGCCTAAAATTGTTATGGAATGGATCCCTATGGAAAGGAGGAAGAGAGGAATACCGAAAAATCTTGGATATAAGGGATATATATGTATATATATATACTTATTTATCACTACTAATAAAATTGTAGAATTCAATATTTAGATTATTTTTGGTAAGTAGTAGTAGGACTTTATTAGACAGAAAGTAAGATATTTACAATATTATTTACAAATATGGGTCGAACGGGCAGTAAGCCGTACGTGCTGTTGACAGTCCGTTACAATAAAGTCATAATTGGTACTAGTGTAAAGAAAAATAAACAACAAAAACAGCAATAACATTACAATTACATAAAGACAACACAATAATAATATTACAATTAAATAATAACACAATAGCATTATACACTAAAAACATTAACATTACAATTACATAAAGAAAACACAATAATATTACAATTAAGTAATAACACAATAGCATTATACACTAAAAAACATTAACATTACAATTACATAAAGAAAACACATTAATATTACAATTAAATAATAACACAATTGCATTATACACTAATTAATTTATATATAATTGTTAATAATTAATGGTATTGCATTTTGATAACATATATTTATTCATGAATGAGTGTTGTCCTTATTTTTCGCGTTTTGTCCAGAAATTTACTAAGTGAACATGATTTTGTATTCTACCGATAGAGGGAATTATGTTAGTCTGTCCAAGGTGCCTCTGCATTCCTTTAGGTAAGGATAAACTGAATTAATGGATAAGTCGTCATGTATAAATTTTTAGATATTAATTAAATCACATTACGAAATATGAAATTATTCATATTGGTCAGTTCCTTTTCATGATATTAGATCTATTCTAATTGGTCATCTGATTTTATCACAGCCACATCCATTTAAAAATAAAAGTCACGTCAACTATTCGACAATTAATACAGTGTTCTCTTGTGTTATTCAACAATTCAATAAAAATAATAATTCATAAGTTTTACTGAACAATGTTTAAATACATTTTATAAGTAATTATTAAGATCTTTGTCTATGAAATATTTTAAAAACATATTTTAATTATTGTAATTCTATATTTATCCAACTCATCATTTTTTAAGAAATAAGTAAAATCTATGCAAAGTTAAATAAATATATGTATTATATATTTCTATAGAGTAATAAATTATATGATTTTAGTTTTAAGATTTATATACACGTCAAATCTCCAGCTTTAAGCATAAGTGAAAATAGTTATAATACATGAAACAGCCAAAAGGTAGGATACCGGTACCTGCTGAGCACTAAAGACGTTCGAAAAAAAATAATTTAGCGACAGAACGCACAAGAATGTAAAATATATACTCTTTATCCAGTTATCA
The DNA here is from genome assembly GCA_030220185.1 of Diploptera punctata. NCBI lineage: Eukaryota > Metazoa > Arthropoda > Insecta > Blattodea > Blaberidae > Diploptera > Diploptera punctata. The sequence continues at coordinate 1,441,978 of JASPKZ010001241.1, read as the reverse complement.
GAAATACCGCGTTTTACCCTTACAAGGATAATTAACTCTTGCAGACTGCGATGGGCATCGTATGTGGCAGGACGGGGGAATGAAAAAGGGTCATAGAGTGTCATGAGAACCAGAAGGAAAGCTCCGTGTTGATAGACCAAGATACGGACGAAGAATAATATGTACTATGATTTGAGGGAGATGAGTTATAATTAAAGAGGTAATTATATAACGAAATATTAACTCAGGATAGGAATATATGCGGAGATCATGTCTTCGCGGACATAATGTTTCTTGATGTTGCCAGTGTAAAAGGTAAAGGTAAAGTGATCCCACTACAGGCCTCAGGAGGCCCTTAGGGTAGTAGGAGGTTAAGGCTCCCACTTTTTCTTGACAATCGGCACTTGATGTCAGCCGGGTTGTCAGCCCTGCGTGACGGCCGCCTTTACCCCAGAACAAGCGTCTGGTACTCATTTCAGTTAGAGGCTGAATCGACCCCAGGGCCATAATGCCGCCAGAAGGTTTGGGTCAGTTTTAAAAATCCTGACCCCACCGGGACTCGAACCCTCGACCTTCCGGCTTGTAGCGCAGTGCCTTAACCACTACGCTACGGCGTACCCCGATGTTGCCAGTGAGTTGTTAGAAACTACACATTTACGAAGAAACATCGGGTAAAAACAGATATGAAAACAAGTTCTATGTGGAATTTATTTTATACAGTAATAATATTTTCTTTCATGCTCGTGAATGTTGAACTCTGGACCTCATTTCAACAAGTTGAACAACTATTTTATGAATATCTCTGCTATAAAATTTCAATGGACGCTCATATACATAATCAGAAAGTTCCTAGCTTGACAGTGGTAGCGACAAATAATAACATTAGCTTTAATGGCAGGGAGTAATGTACCCGCACCACCCAATATCATGAACTCCCTTCACAATATCAGTATGACATTTTTAGGGCCGCGTTCAATATTTGAGGGTGTGCTGATTCATGTCATCTAAATTTCAACGTTCATGATCGAATGAATGAAGGTTAGCAACATGAACTGTATCACTGAGTGACAAGTACAGCAATGCATTAAGTTATCATCGAATTTACTAAATTTATCATAAGTAATGCCACGAGTGATTTCCAAAATATCGATAAATTTGGATATCAAGAGTGGCATTTCTTAGGACTATTTAATGAATAAAGTTAAGATGTTACTCACAAATCATTATTTAAATATAGTTATTTCAAAATATTTATATATTTAATGTAAACGGTGATGTTTGAAAACAAATCAGAAATGTGAGGTTATGTTCATTCACTGCTGCTTGACCATATTATTTATTGCCAAATAAGATCGCAATATTGTAAGAGTGCACCCAAGTGGAGAAATAATGAAACACATCAAACTATATATCATAATCAACATTACGGGTTATTCATTTATTTTTTTAGTAAACTACTCAGTAAAATCAAGGAATCTTTTCATTATTTTCTATATTCAATGTATTTGTTGGAGAAAAATAATGCTTTGGCCTGTTCAGAACATTAAAAAGGAGGAGCTTTCTTTATCACAAAAGCAGGAGCTGATAAAGAGAAATCGATAAGAGCGAGGTGAAACACGACTGTCTTTGGTTGTAAAACAACATTCATTGAAACGTGATTGGTCATTGACTAGCATTTGTGGCATGAGTTAAATAGTCATAAGTAATGCCACGAGTGACTTCCAAATTATCGATAAATTCACGACTCACGAATTGAGGAGTGAATTTATCTAGAAAATTTGGAAATCAAGATTGGCATTTGTTAAGACTACTTAACGAATAAAATTAAGCTGTCTACTCATAAATCATTATTTAACTATAGTTATTTTAAAATATTTATATATTTAATGTAAACGGCGATGTTTGACAACAATGAGAAACGATTGTTACGATTAATTTGTTCACCACTGCAACCATATCGTATTATTTATTGCCAAAGGATAGAAATATTGTAAGAATGAACCCTAGTGGATTAATTTATAACCAACATTACATGTATTGATTAATTGTTTATGTCCTACGATGTAAATATGTCATTTATAATTTTCTGCAACGTTATGTCCTGGGAAATAATACATTTAAGAAAGTGCATACAGTGGTTTCTTCTTTTTTTGTGGTATAATCAATTACTACAAATACTTATATATTATACATTATATCTGGTAGCCACATGTAGTCACTGCAAAATAATGCTACGACCTATTCAGAATCTTAAAAAAGAAAGGAGGAGCTTGATTTTACAGTCATAAAAATAAACTGACAAAATCGATGTGAATAAGACTGTGATTGGTTTGTAAATAAACAATCAGTGACTCTCATTTAGGGCATGAGTTAAATAGTCCGGGTAAACGTATGGAAAATGTCATCCACAACTAATGTGTTCGTCGTATTTAACAACTTAAAAACGAGACCGCGGATATAAATACAGATTAAAAAGTCCGTCTAGATCTTCCATTAACCCAATTTTTTAACAATATTTTACAATTAACTACCCTACTGGGCTATCAAACCCATAGGTTCATAGCCATGCAGACATAAGGATTCAAGTGTTCTACATATGGCTTTCCTGAGTTAATGTTTTCCAAACAATCCCTGTATAATATACTTCTTTCTACTCACTGATGATGTTGTATTCCAACCTCATTATTGGCCTGCCTATTGACGCTTTCCCTTTGGCTTTCCTACAGAGATTCCATGCCCGTCTTTCATCATCCATTCGTGCCACATGTCCTGCCAATACAGTCTGCGATAATTAATTATTCTTATTAAATACGGTTTGCCATAAAGGGCATGTTGCCTACTGTTATGTAGTCTTCTCCATTCGACTGCATGTTCATCTCTCTTTGGTCAAAAGATTTTCCTATTGAATTTATTGTCAAACACATGTACTATTTACTCCTCTCTCATCGCAAGAGTACATATATAACTGTGAGCATAAGAGTTTTATTAACTTTCTTCCTCTGGAGTTCGTTCATCAAGAGTGCCTCTAATCCATAATGGCATTAAAACATGCAATTCCAGAATTATACCTAGTTTTATACACATTGTTCACCTCATTTCTGTTTGTAATTATTCTTCCTACGTATTTGAATTTATTCACTTACGAGTATTTAAAATCAACTAGTTTATCATTAACTGGCGATTTCTATTATATTTTTGTTTCTATGTGTGAACACATATTTGGTTTATTGCTGATGTTTACTTATAGACCCACTTATTAGTTTTACTCTAAAGATCGTCCATGTTAGACCTTAGTATCTCCTCGCTATCGCTGAATAATATATAGGGTGTCCCAATAAGAACACCGGATTTGAATTGGCAGCCATTTTTTTACTACGAGGTTGGCAGCACTCTACCTACACTTTTTGTTTTCTATATTTCTTGCAATTACTGGATATGGAGGGTTATACTGCTGAACAATGGGTTTTAATTGTGAAAACGCATTACCAGAATGGTGTGTGTTATGCTCAAACTGTTCGAAGGCTTCGTGCTCGTAGCGGAATCGCGCAGAGATGACCAAAATTGGCACCAAGGTCATGTGACTTCTTTCTTTGGGGGTTTATCAAATCACAGGTTTATGAACACAATGCCCGAACCATACAAGACCTGAAGCAGGAAATTCGACATGTCAGCGCAAGACTGTGCAAAAGTAATCACAAATTTCATAGACAGAGTAACTAGCTGTAGAGCGTCTCGTGATGGACATATGTCAGATGTCATTTTCCAAATTTAAATCGGAACGTATACCCTTTGTGCTCATGTACAAATATATCTCATTTCTTTCAAATATAATTAATTTTGTGCATTATTAAATCCGGCGTTCTTATTGGGACACCCATTACATCATGAGAATAAAATTACAGCTTATTAATACCAATGAGTTGTGGGTCTTCTTCTTCCTATATAGATTTGATGGCATGTTTTAATACAAAAATGAGTAGTAGAGGAGATAGCGCATGTCATTAATTTAACCAATTTGCGAATTCCAATATTATCTGAAAACTGTTTCTCTACACGCAACCTATATTTTGTATAATTTATAAATATTGAAATAAATTAACTATTTAGATATTTCCAACTCTAAAATTATACTGTATAAGTTCTCTCTCTTAATTAATCGTATGCATTTCTCATGTCTATATATAGTTAATGTCTAGTGCATTGTATTCTCATTCCTTTTCGAAAACCTCTCTTATACTAAAAATCGGATCTATTGTGTCCTATATCTTAAAACTCACATTCATGATAACTATTTATGTCGGGAGTAAATCTGGTAATATTTTTTAAAATTTTGCCCGAACTTGGAAGGAAAAAATGCCTTTATAGTTATGTCAATACTATTACCTGCTTTTTTTATAAATTGGTACGATAATCTATTCCTTCCATTCATTCTGGAAGAGCTTTTTTCAAAATTATTCTAAGAAACCGAAGTATATTGTCCGTAAGTTTTCTCCCCCGGATTATTACTACAGAAGAGATTTGGATTTATGAATTCCAACCTGGATTATAGTCACTTCTGTGCAAATGCTTATTTTTATCTTGTAAGTCTAAAGTAGTAGGAATAAATCAAATAAATCAAAAGTCATCATCATCATAGTACATTCACGAATTTAGGCCATTTGTTGACCTGTTTCGGCCTCAAGAGAAACACCATCCAGAAGTCTTTTGAGTGGACGTACTGGTCTTCTTCTTCCTGCAGGTTGATATCTTAACATTCGTTTGGGTATTTCGTGTTGAGACTTGAAAGTAGTTTTGAAGTTCCTTAGGACAGGTTACTGGCCCGACGCTAAGTAGTACAGTGGTAGGGCTGCTACCTTTTAGTCTCTGGACAGACATTAGGATACCGCATTTACTCAGTACCTGATGGAACGGTTATACCGCCGTGACTCGGTCCTCAGAGCCTCGTTTGTGAAAACGGGTTGTACCACGAGAAGGTGAGGATGAGAATTGGATAGGAGAGGTTATACAAACGTCACTACCCCTTACAACCCTAAATCAAAAGTGAAGCGTATAATTATCGATACCATTGCTACTGTTCGTATCCCTGTTGACAAATTAGCCACTACCATTATAAATGTTCTTATTTACTGAAGAATTCTTTCTGTCGAGACAGTGCTTATTGATTTTTCGCGATTGGGAAATATATCTTACCTACCCTATTCCAGACATTAAGTGACCTGATTCCGAAATGTTCAGCAAATAGCACTACTGTAGCAGGTTAAAGGTACAAATGCTGCACATAACAGTGACCTTAATCATTCGAGAGTTAAATGTCAAATAAAACATTCATCATCATCATCTTCGTCTTCGAGTATGGGCCTATTGATCCGTTCCGTACCGTTCCCCCTTGCACAATAAACGACAGGGCGTCCTTAAAACGCTTTTTCGGTCTTTCTACAATTTTCGGCCTTCAGGTCTATAATAAAGTTGATTAATTTAAGACATTTTTTTTACTGATAGTGATGTAAATAAAATAAATAATAAACATATATTAATTAAGTCTGTGTATTAACTCACTTATGTTTATGCTTATTTTAAGTATTTTTTAAAATAATACACATTTTATTTCTGATTGTTACTTATGTATCATTCAATATCTGAGGTCATATCGGGTTAAATATATGCGGTAGGTATGGGTTTCTATTGTTTTGTTTGTCTTCTGTTTATCATAAGTAATGCCACGAGTGATTTCCAAATTATCGATAAATTCACGACTCACGAAGTGAGGAGTGAATTTATCTAGAGAATTTGGAAATCAAGAGTGGCATTTGTTAGGACTATTTAACGAATAAAATTAAGCTGTTTACTCACAAATCATTATTTAACTATAGTTATTTTAAAATATTTATATATTTAATGTAAACGGCGATGTTTGAAAACAAATGAGAAACGATAGGTACGCTTCTACTGCTTCATTTGTTTATCACTGCAACCAGATCATACTATTTATTGCCAAAGGAACGCAATATTGTAAGGAGGAGCTTTCTTTAATATGGTAATCATAACACTGATAAATATTTGGTGAAACACGATTCTGATTGGTTGTAAAACAGAAATCATTGAAACGTGATTGGTCATTGACTCCCATTTGGGGCATGAGTTAAATAGTCATAAGTAATGCCACGAGTGATTTCCAAATTATCGATAATTTCACGACTCACGAAGTGAGGAATGAATTTATCTAGAGAATTTCGAAATCAAGAGTGGCATTTGTTAGGACTATTTAACGAATAAAATGAAGCTCTTTACTAAAAAATAATTATTTGAATGTAGTTACCGGTGTTTTAAAATATTCATACAGTTAATGTAAACGGCGATATTTGAAAACAAATTAGAAATGTGAGGTTATGTATATTCACTGCAACTCGGTCATATTATTTATTGCCAAATAGGATCGCAATATTGTAAGAATGCACTCTAGTGGAGAAATAATGAAACACATCAAACTATTGTAATCAACATTATAGATTAATCATTAATATTTTGAATAAACAACTCAGTAAAATTACTGAATCTATTCATTATTTGCTATATTCAATGTATTTGTTGGAGAAAAATAATGGTCTAACCTGTTCAGAATATTAAAAAAAGGAAGAGCTTTCTTTATCACAAAAGCAGGAGCTGATAAAGGGAAATCGATAAAGAGCGAGGTGAAACACGACTGTAATTGGTGTAAAACAGAATTCATTGAAACGTGATTAGTCATTGACTATTTGCGACATGAGTTAAATAGTCTAAATTAATCAATTGATTTTAATTCTATTCTAATATATACAAATAATCGTGAATATGGTAAGGCGCGTACTGTTATTAAAATACCATAGTACATTTGTCTTGACGACAAAAAAAATCATGACCTACCGAAAACAAGTCAACCGCCTCAGCTAACCTACTCCATACATTTTATTTACTAATGTATTATGTAGTAAATATATATATATATATATATATCAAGAGGACGACGAGGTCCCGAACGTCCAAGACAGAAATTAAAAGAGGCTGGAACGAGCAATTCGGCTTAAACAATGAAAGGAAGAAGAATAAATATATTATTAATTATATATACGGTACTGAACTAGCTAGTAACCGGCGTGCGCTGCTACGCTAAATAAATGAAAATTAATGTGCTTTTATGGTTAGTTGAATAAGTAAAAGGAAAAATAATTATAAATTTATATTTTTTAGATACCCCGTGCTGATTATCCAGTGTTGCCCGGGAAGCTACTTATCTTCTTGACATAAATGAGCTGAAATACGAAAATTAATGTGTTTTATGTTTAGTTAAATACGTACAAGGAAAATATTATATCTTAAACATTTTTAGATACTCTGTGCTGTTTACCCGGCGTTGTCCGGGAATCTACTCATCCCGACCTTCTTGACATAAATGAGCTGAAAGACAAAAATTAATGCACTTTTTATGATTAGTTGAATAAATAATATGAAAAATAATTATAAATGTATATCGTAATTATTTTAAGATTATCCGTGCTGATTACCCGGTGTTGTCCGAGAATGTACTTATCTCGATCTTCTTGGCATAAATGAGCTAAAAGACAAAATTCGTTATTGTGAGTTATCCGTAAAAGAATACCCGCCATGTGCTGCTATGCGTGCACAGGAATCTATGTACTTGTCTCGATGTTCTTGGCATCAATGAAAGACAAAAATGATTATTGTGAGTTACCCGTAAGAGATAAACATATGCTGCCAGGGACGTTTTCGTAGAGCTTTTTAAGATTGTCAATTCTGTCTACATTAGTTTTGTGAATTTGTTATAATTTAGGCAGCGTAAACCATTTAAGAGTCCAAAGAGCTACTTTTTCACGTTTTCCACTACAAAGGGCGATTTTTAAGGATTTAGGAGTTGAGTATCACAACACTCTTATAGCCTATGATCATCCCGGGAATCTCCTGAACATTTTGCAAAAAGTCTCATCACAATCGTATCAACGGTATGACCGCGCATAAAGAACGAACAAAGAAAGAAGCAAACAAACAAACATTTTATATATTAGATATCACTCCATGTCATTTACCATCTTCACTTCTCGCAACTGGAGTTCCCTACCTCAAGAAATAACGGGCTGCCCGGACATTGGCATATTTTAAAAGAAATCTAAACTAATATTTGCTCTAACCTCGACTGCATTATTACCCAGTGTAAGGTATATATCTAATAATTGGTGTTTCTCGTATAATTGATCGTATTTATAGTATATTATTTTTATTATTATTATTATTATTATATTACTATTATTATCGTAAGTATTATTATCGTTATTATCCTATAAAATTATGTTTGTACATTATTTACATTGCTACATTTAATGTATCTTTAACTGTTTATAATTAGTATAGTGTATATCTTTATTTGTCAAATATTTATTTGTAGTTGCGCTGGTTGAGTGGAAGAGAAGGCCTTATGGCCTTAACTCTGCCAGAATAAATAAAGCATTATTATTATTATTATTATTATTATTATTATTATTATTATTATTATTATTATTATATATAGTACGGTTTAGATTGGATTGAAAGTAGTAAATTATTATGTTGAATTACTTAACAATAATCTACTTCCAGTATTGTTCTGTACAGACAAGTGTATCACACTCTACGAAGAATTATTTTTCCATACATGCTGTCGATTCTAGTATAAAAGAACATTTGGTAAATTTAGGGCTTCATATTTCTATATGGGCTTATTCGATAGGAAAATCTTAGGCATAACTCTGAAGGACAGAATCTCGAATACAACACTTCAAGCGATATCCTCAACAACTGATCCCCACAACAAGCCATCAGGAAAAAATGGAAGTGGGGAGGCCACGTCGCAAGAATACAGGACGACAGGTGGACAATAAAAACAACCATGTGGGACCCGTACACAGGCAAGAGACAGCGCGGAAGACCAAGACGACGATGGGCTGACATCTTCAAAGAACGAGCAGGGGCGCAATGGTCCAGAGTCGCCAGATGCAGGAAAAGCTGGAGAACGATGGAGAGCCAACTGTGTATTAACTAATCACAGAACAAACAGTGTATACAAACCAAGTGCTACATCCAAGTCAACTTCTCACCACGGAGTAGCTCACCGGGTGACACTCTCAAATAGAGCTTAACCCCTGTACAGGGAGGCCTTTGCCCTAAAGGGACATATCAGGCTTTATTTATTTATTTATTTTATTTATTTATAATTTATTTATTCGATAACTATAATTGCCGATAATGGATCCTAATTAGTAAAAAGCAAAAAAAAATCATACATTGACAATATAGTGAATAGAGGAAACAATAAACAGAACTACTCAATACACCAGTTGGCAAAATGAGAAAAAATGTTTTTTAACATTATAACACACCAAACATTGAAATTCAGAATAGCTAATTTAATTATCGGTAAATGATTTAATTACATCACAAAAAAACTGTGAAATTCAATTATATTTCGTGCACATTACAACCGAAAAGCCGCCTCCTATTTCAGCATGTCCTGTAATTAAATATACACACATTTCACCGCGACAAAACAGTTTTACAAATTTAATTATAACGTTTATTATTATCATCATCATTACTATATTTAAAAAAATTCGAATGTAAATTTAATTAGGCTTATGACGTCAATTCAGCATATATCAATAATATAATAGAAAGAGTATAGTACTCGTATATGGGAATTCGCACAATAAAATATTTCACGTTATTTTAATTCCCGTATGATGATATTTCACGGTTGAAAATGTGAAACTAAGACAGAACAATTATGTACATACGATGGTTGGGCCATAAGTCCATGACAGCTATTTTTTGTGAGAATTTAAGAGTGGGTGAAAAATCTAAAATATACATATATGAAAGAATAAGGGATTTAACAACACGCCAACATTTTGTTCCTCAATATTTATTAAGGTAATTGCCACATCAATAAAATTCTCATTTTCCAGAATCATTACTTAACCCTTTTTACTTTTCTCGCCGTCTTTTGTTTACAGTTTGGGACACGAATGGACATGACAAATGCTGTTCAACAACAGAAGACCAGATTCACACTTGGTGACTAAAAATTTAAAAAATAAATAATAGTTTTAAAAAAACTAAAACAACACGCTTTATTAGAAAACCAAACTAAAAAATAAAAAATAAAAAATAGTTTAATAAAACTAAAACAACACGCTTTATTAGAAAACCAAACTAAAAAATGAAAAATAATTTCAGTTTCCAACACGCTTGGGATAAAATTAAAGTGGTCAACAAAAAAATCATCTCCAACACATCTAGAATAAAACTAGAGTTATCTACAAAAAAATAATTTTACCATCAGAAGCATAGGGTGCTTTTTATGGTTTTTATGTTTTCTTCTTAGAGACTTTACTTTTACCAATGTCTGTTTATTATCAAATATATTAATTGATTAGAGCACCCCACGCTTTTGATGGTAAAATTATTTTTTTTTTGCACATACATCTAGTTTTATTCTAGATGTGTTGGGGATGAGTTTTTTGTTGACCACTTTAATTTTATCCCAAGCGTGTTGGAAATTAAAATAATTTTTCATTTTAGTTCGGTTTATAATAAAGCGTGTTGTTTTAGTTTTTTAAAACTATTATTTATTATCTCTGTAATGACAATATTCGTCTGCCAAAGCTCAAAACTTTAGAAGAGCCTTGGGTTTTTGGAGCTCCTTCGGTAAGCTATATAATTAAAAGGATATATAAAATTATGTATTGTATTATTTTAATTATTCACTTCGACTTTATCGGGATGCTCTCTTTACATTAAAAGCTAAACATTGTAGGGTTAAAATTACTTTATTAATAATGCACGCATACTGTGCGTGTTCTCGTGCTTACATCACAATGTGACCGTTGTATAATATAAATGGAAGTTTTAAATATTTATTATTTGATAAAATGCCATCGTTTACAATTTCTAGTGTGCAAGTTAATTAAATTGTAAAATACATTTCAAATAGCAGAATATTTATTTTATTGCGTTATTAATAAAATATGTGCCTTTGAAAAATATTACGCATTTCATGATAAAAAACAAAATAAAATATGCATGAGATGTAAAGAGAGGAACGGTTCTCAGAGACTCGGGTCACCTTTTGAACTCTAACAAATTAAATAGCAGACAGCAGCATATGCACTTTGAAGTTACGACTCAACAGAAGACAGCAGATATTTTCTCTTTGATGTTTGAGACGTATTCTCCATTTTTGTGATTTTACAGGTGACTGAATTGGATAAAAGTGCAGGCATTTCTATTTTCGTAATATAAATGAACTGGAGAAAAGGATTATCAGGTTATACCAAACATAATTCCTGCAAATTTACATTTTTTACAACTCCTCCATTATTATGTAAGTAATAGCCAAAATTAAGAATAGCTATAGAATTTTCTTGTTCGAATTCCATTCGAGGAAATAAATTTTCTCAACATATTTCGGCACGTATGGCACAGGTGTCCACCCAGCATAATGAGGAATTTGGGTAGCTATAATAAATAGTCGCTCCAGGTTGAAAAAACAAGCCATGAAGGCTGGTATGCTGACCTCATATCACCCCTAAACTGGGTGGATTAACATTTACTTCTGTATATAGCACATATTATTGATGTGAGGACAGCAACAATGGATTGGAGAATCGCATTATATACTTGTTGCACCATTGAGGTGATAATTATTTATTTTTATTCAGTAATGATCACTGTCATGTACAATGCAAGTGAATTCAGGAGTATGATCACCTTGTAGAATATTTCCGGTCTGTTGACCGTGGTCTTGAAGCTTGTAGTTCCCGACGTTTCGCCAGAGACGGCGGTCCGGCATCCTCAAGGGTTGTTTTGAGGATACTATAATGAATTGTGAAAAGAAAAAATAATGTGTGAACCAGGAATCGAACCGTGGACCTCTTCCTGGTTCACACATTAATTTTTATTTTCACAATATTATTATAATATTATAATATGATCCATTGTTGGAACTGTGTTAAAATAACAGTATTGGAAAATGTTAAATAACATTGTTTTGAGGATGCCGGTCGCAGTCTCGGGTGAGATGTCGGAGAACTACAAGCATCAAGATCACGGCCTAGAGCCCGAAAATATTCTACAATATCATCATACTCCGGGAGAGCCTAAGTCAATAAATTCTAAATTATTTTTACAAATTTGCCCCACTCTTATAAACCTGGTGATACTCGCCGTTATTATACAAATTATGTTCACATTATGTATCTGAAAATGTACACACGTGTTTTATATTGTAAATTATCACAACAAAATATGGACACATCCTCAAATTATTTGATGCAATACAAAAACATTAATTCATACACTTAAGTTGTGATTCAAAGGAAAATGGTAATAATATACTCAATTCGTGATATCGAAATTTTAAAGCGTAATTTGACTAATTGAAACGTAGAGTTATAATTAGATAAGCAAAGTTTGAAATTGTGAAATATAAATGGAAAAACTTTCAGCAAAATGTAAACGACAATTCTTGCTATTGTTTCAGAGATAAGTAATTTTTATTACAGCTTGCTCTGTGGAGAGAAGTTTGCGGTTCCGTTTTTGAACATGTCATTAAGAACGCAAGGGAATTCATATCCCACAGCAACTGCGGACACGATTCTCTTAGCGTGAGCAATCGATACACAACTACCAACAGGATTACAGACGCGGCTTAAACATTTCCTAGTACGTGAACTGATACGCGCCTTAATATAAATACAGAATTCTACTGTGAAATTATACTGCCTGGTAGTCCAATTTATAGCATATTTACTTAATTGTAATTCAATAGCACTCGATTCCTTATACAATTGTACATATACATTTTTTATTCGTACAAGTCTTAATCACACTGATGGCAGAAAAATGAAGTAATTACAATTTGAAATAAAGGACGTGCTGAAACAGTCACAATCTTTGCAGATTTTTAAGACGAAATCTGAATATGAATCAGTGTGATATTGCTTTCTAATATGTTCCCCCTATTTTTGGTTTTCACCTTCAAATAAGGAAATTTTAATATACATGCTAAATTTATCTTATAACTCTGTTACAGAGATCCAGTTTGCGGTAAGTTCTTATTCAATAAAATGCTACTATTGACGTCAGCTTGCCAAGATCACGATTATGAGTGTTTCCAAGTATTTTTAATATCAAGGCAAACATAATACATTTTGAGTGTACAAAAACAGTGTTAAATAAATTGTAATCTAAGATGAAATAAAACAATACATTTAGCATGTGATTTCTGAAAGTTATAAAGTTAAATTTTTGTTTTCCCACTGACCTTGATTAATGTTTCTGCAACAAATGGGGTGTGCTGGATGTATCTGAAATAAATAAAATCAGTATTAATTTTACAATTTGGATTGTTTATAAAACATCGCTGATTAAGATAATACATATAAATATCACGTAGCCCAGCTAAAGAATTTCAATTAGAAAGTGGCTTGGAAGTGTTATTATATTCATTTTTAATAAGACAAATATTTAATCATACAGGATGTTTCACTTACTGTTCTCTACAAATAAACTATTATTTTAAGTTCTAAACGTAATAATTGTTTATAATATTAGTTTCACCTCATTGAATATTTCTTTCTGTGAGTAGCTACACATTTTAGTAACACTTGTTAAATTGTGATATACAGGATGTAGTACAGATTTTTTTATAAAGGAAAATGTTTTATTTATTTAATGAGACATTGATTCTCTTCACAATATATTAAAAAATGCATACTTACTAAACTTAGTCAACAAAATATATTGGATACTATCCACGATTAAGGAATGAATTATTTAAAAAAAAATAATAATACAATTGCAGTTCTTCATAATAATCGGAATGTCAAGTTACAAAGCTAATTTATATATGGCATTTCATTATTTGACAATTACGAATTAATATCAAATTCGGAAGATAATTGAGGGGCCAACTTAGAGAGGGGGCTATGCCACTTTGAGAAGAAATGGAAATAAATTGGGTTTTACTTACTTACTCACTGGCACTATCGACCCCGTAGGCTCATGGCCGCGCGGACATAAGCTCTTCATACATCCCTATCCTGAGCTAATGCTATCCAATCATTCCCTGTATAATCTACTTTCCTCAAATCATAGTTAATGTTATTCTCCCATCTCATTCTTGGTCTACCAACTGGGCGTTTTCCCTCTGGCTTTCCTACAAGAAGCTTCCATGCACGTCTTTCATTCCCCATACGTGCAACATGTCCTACCCATCGCAGTCTACGAGACTTAACTGTTCTTATTATATCTGGCTTCCTGTAAAGACCATGAAGTTCATTGTTATGTAGTCTTCTTCATTCGCCTGTTTGTTCATCTCTCTTTGGTCCAAAAAATTTCCTAAGTACTTTATTCTCAAATACTTTTAATCTCCTTTCATCCCTTAAAGTAAGAGTCCATGTTTCGCACCCATAT